>CM060622.1:80000-305000 GCA_030578275.1 Meda fulgida
AGAGTGACATCAGAGGAGACGTGACCATCGGTGTGTGTGTGTGTGTGTGTGTGTGTGTGTGTGTGTGTGTGTGTGTGTGTGTGTGTTTGTGTGTGGAGAGTGACATCAGAGGAGACGTGACCATCGGTGAGTGTGTGTGTGTGTGTTGCAGGAGCTCGGACCGTGGTTAGGGTCAGTAATATCCTGATGTGTGTGTGTGTGTGTGTGTGTGTGTGTGTTGCAGGAGCTCGGACCGTGGTTCACCCGAAGGCGCGGATCCTCGCGGAGGCCGGCCCCATCGTGATCGGAGAGGGGAACCTGATCGAGGAACAGGCCCTGATCATCAACAGGTGAGCCAGTCGGGCCTCGAGCGGTTCTGCGGATCTGTCAGACACTCGTGCGCGAGTACGATGGTAATAAAAACGTATGGGCAACATATGATTGATTGCTTGCAATGTTTAAAACGATTTCCGCGTATCTCCACCAAATATGTAACTAATTAGCTCAAAAGAAATATTAATGATTATTTCTTGTTATAATTAATTATGAATATTTAGATCAGTTAATAGAATTAACTTGATGTAGTAAATTTAATATTACTATCATTTAATCTGTTTGTCTCGTGAACACTCTGTGTTAATTGTTTTTTAATTTATGAAATTTTTCTTGTAGATTGACAAGACTGTAGATCCTGCAGTCCACTAGCCTCTCCCTGTGGAGGATCTCTCCCACTCTACAGATCAAGCGCTGTGGTTCCGGCTCGCGTTCCTAACCCGAAGTGATCAAATTAAATAAAATTCCGTATCAAATTTATTTAGTTTGGCATGATTTGTAGGGAATTACAAACCTGCGCACAAATATTCAAACGCACATAACTCTAGAATCAGCTCTTAATGCGCATGTGAACGCATCAGCGTTTCTCACAGGTTCAGTTTAAAGTCTGTTCAGAGAGAACGCCGGCGTCTTAGCGGCCCCTAATTTAATAACAAATGATCATTTCAACGGAAGTGAATCAATCAAAACTAACTTTAGCTGGAAAATAACATTATTCAAGAACCGCTATAAAGCCAAAACAATCTCGGTTACCTTAAATTATATGTTTATCTCTGTAAAGCTGCTGTGAAACATCTACATTGCTAAAAGCGCTGTATAAATGAAGATGACTTGACTTTACAGCACTACTCAGAGCATGTTGTCAAAATCTAAAATCGTAAATTAAACTTTGTTGCAGGCAGAGAATCAGAACCAAATATATATTGTGCACAAGTTTATCCACAAGTGGATCTGATGATCTGATGATCTGACCCGTAAAGTGTGTTTCTTCTGTCAGTTTTCCTGAAAACATCCTGCCGGACACCGAGGACGTGGAGCCCAAAACCATGAGCATCGGGACCAACAACGTGTTCGAGGTCGGAAGCGGTGCGTGTGTGTGTGTGTTTCATCAGACCGGCATTCAACATCAAGATTCTGTCGTCAACTAATCTAACGTGTGTGTGTGTGTGTTTAGTGTCTCAGGCCTTGAAAATCGGGGACAACAACGTCATTGAGTCCAAAGGTGAGAGAAGTGTGTGTGTGTGTTTGTGTGTTCATCTGATGATGTGTGTATGTGTGTTCATCTGATGATGTGTGTATGTGTGTTCATCTGATGATGTGTGTATGTGTGTTCATCTGATGGTGTGTGTGTTCATCTGATGATGATGTGTGTTCATCTGATGATGTGTGTGTGTGTGTGTGTGTGTGTGTGTGTGTGTGTGTGTGTTCATCTGATGATGTGTGTGTTGTGTGTGTGTGTGTGTGTGTGTGTTTATCTGATGATGTGTGTGTGTGTGTGTGTGTGTGTGTGTGTTCATCTGATGATGTGTGTGTTGTGTGTGTGTGTGTGTGTTCATCTGATGATGTGTGTGTGTGTACATCTGATGATGTGTGTGTGTGTGTGTGTTCATCTGATGATGTGTGTGTGTGTGTGTGTTCAGCTGAGGATGCGTGTGTGTGTGTGTGTGTGTGTGTGTGTGTTCATCTGATGATGTGTGTGTGTGTGTGTGTGTGTGTGTCTGTTCATCTGATGATGTGTGTGTGTGTGTTCATCTGATGATATGTGTGTGTGTGTGTACATCTGATGATGTGTGTGTGTGTGTGTGTGTGTGTGTGTTCAGCTGAGGATGTGTGTGTGTGTTCATCTGATGATGTGTGTGTGTGTGTGTGTGTTCATCTTATTGTGTGTGTGTGTGTGTGTGTGTGTACATCTGATGATGTGTGTGTGTGTGTGTGTGTGTGTGTGTGTGTGTGTGTACATCTGATGGTGTGTGTGTGTGTGTGTTCATCTGATGATGTGTGTGTGTGTGTGTGTGTGTGTTCATCTGATGGTGTGTGTGTACATCTGATGATGTGTGTGTGTGTGTGTGTGTGTGTGTGTTCAGCTGAGGTCGGCAGGAACGTGATCCTGACCAGCGGGTGTATCGTCGGAGCCTGTTGTCAGGTGAACACGTGTGAAGTGATTCCGGAAAACACTGTGATCTACGGCTGCGAGTGCTTGAGACGTGTTCAGACCGAGAGGCCGCAGGTAGCACGCACGCACACACACACACACACACACACACCGCAGGTAACACATGCCCGCTTGTGTGTTTCTGATGAAGATAATCAACGCTTTATTCTCTCTCTCTCTCTCTTCAAGCCTCAGACGCTTCAGCTCGACTTCCTGATGAAGATTTTACCCAATTATCATCATCTGAAGAAAACGGTGAAGGGAAACTCAACTCCGGCGAGGAGCTGAATCACAGAAGACACACACACACACACACACACACACGAGAATCTGGAATATAACAGATGAACACATTAGCTTATAGTGGTTTTCCTGCTGTTCTCCTGCTCGATATTTCGGTATTATTAGGTTGCATTGTAAGTTATTGCATAAAACTGTTGTATGAGTCTCACTGTGTTTGTTTCTTGTGCGCTACATTTCTGATCCACATGGTGTCGCCAAACAGACACAATCAAAGAATCGAGTTAGTGAAAGAGACAAAGTGTAGTACAGAGACACACACGCTCACTCTCTCTCTCACACACACACACACACACACACGCTCACTCACTCACTCTGACACACAGACGTTTTCTCTGTGCAAACCTCAAAAACGCAAACCCGCAAAAATGCTGACGGCGTGCACATGCACAACGTTTTATCTGCACAGGAGTAAAGGGAGGGAAGCCTTCACAGGGGAGACACTAGTGACACTTCAGGACTGCGGTGTCGTCGCGTCCAGGCGCTGGTCCTTCATCAGATCTGGAGTGTGTGTGTGTGTGTGTGTGTGTGTCCAGGCGCTGGTCCTTCATCAGATCTGGAGTGTGTGTGTGTGTCCAGGCGCAGGTCCTTCATCAGATCTGGAGTGTGTGTGTGTGTGTGTGTGTGTGTCCAGGCGCTGGTCCTTCATCAGATCTGGAGTGTGTGTGTGTGTCCAGGCACAGGTCCTTCATCAGATCTGGAGTGTGTGTGTGTGTGTGTGTGTGTGTCCAGGCGCTGGTCCTTCATCAGATCTGGAGTGTGTGTGTGTGTCCAGGCGCAGGTCCTTCATCAGATCTGGATCCGGCAGGCTGCGGGAAAACCTCGGGATAAACAAAGACACTAAAATTAGCGTAGATGCCATTCTTCTTATGATGTAGCGAGTACATCGGGATTTAAGGGAAGTGTTCCCAGTTCCGGCTGACCTATGCAGCCTAACATTGAGTTATAGAAGTCGATAATGTATGACGTGAGCAGAATGCTAAGTTCTCTTGTGCGTACGGGCTGTGATGGAAAAAAGAGTGTTCCACCCCACCTAGCATTGTTTTGGCAACACAGACACGACCTGCTCAATGCAGAGGGTTTCCTGATGAAAGGAAAACAATTAGTGATACCTGGCAGAATGCAAAAAGAAGTCCTAGAGAAGTTGCACCAGGGACATCAAGGCATCATTAAATGCTTGGCAAATGTCAGTATGGTGGCCAGGTATAACAAAGCAAATCAAAGACAAAGTAAGTCAGTGTGAAACGTGTTATAAACAGCTACAGTTTCCCAGAACCCCTGTTGATCACTCCTTTACCTTCACGACCATGGCAGAGAGTGGCAGCAGATCTTTTCCATTGGAACAAGGGTGATGTTCTGCTGATAGACTACTTTTCACGCTACATAGAAGTTGCTTCACTCGCTTCAACATCATCAAGAAAAGTGATGGAGAAGCTCAAAGCGATGTTTGCTCGACACGGGTCCCAGAGGTCCTAGTTACAGACAATGGCCCTCAGTTCGCAGCATCTGACTTTGTATAAGAGTATGATTTCCATCATGTAAGCAGCAGCCCGCACTATCCTCAAAGCAACGGAGAAGCGGAAAGAGCAGTGAGAACTGTTAAAACACTACTGCGTAAAAGTGAGGACCCTCACAAAGTCGTCACCTTTATTTATATAGCGCTTTTTACAATACAGATTGTATCAAAGCAGCTTCACAGTGATAAGAAAATAATACATCAAAGTTTGTTTCTAGAAGAAAATTGCAACATCATCCACCTTAAGTAAGGCAAATCAATAATATTGTTGAATATTTAAATGTCCCCAACTAAGCATGCCAAAAGCCAAGGCAACAGTGGCAAGGAACCAAAACTCCATCAGTGACAGAATGGAGAAAAAAACCTTGGGAGAACCCAGGCTCAGTCGGGGGCCAGTTCTCCTCTGGCCAACGAACCAACGGTGTATGTTTATGATTCAGGCATTACAGGTCAGAAGTCAGATTGGATCAGAGCATTCAGAATATTATCCAGTTCCATCTGGTTGTAATTCGGAGTCATCACGCCGGTATGGAGACGAGTGTGTTGAGGATCAGTGCCGATGCCTGTCGTGTCGATGAGGCCTTCACAGGGCTGATGGGCTGGCACTTCAGGGATGCGTTGGGATGGGTCCAGGCGCAGGTCCTTCATCAGATCTGGATACGGCCTGGATCCGGCAGACTGCGGTAAACCGCGGGATAAACAGAGAGACTAATATTAGCGTAGACGCCATCCTTCTTATGATGTGACAAGTACATTAGGATTTATGGGAAGTGTTCCCAGTTCCGGCTGACCTAATCTATGCAGCCTAACATTGAATTATAGAAGTCTATAATATATTATGTGTATGCTAGGTCAAAGAGATGTGTTTTTAATCTAGCTTTGAACTGACATAGTGTGTCTGCTTCCCGGACAATGGTAGGAAGACTGTTCCAAAGTTTTGGTGTTAAACAGGAAAAGGATCTACCGCCAGCAGTCGATATTGATATTCTAGGTATTATCAACTGGCCCGAATTTTGAGATCGCAATAGACGTGAAGGACTATAATGCGTTAAGAGCTCGCTCAAGTACTGCGGAGCTAAACCATTTAGTGCTTTATAAGTAATCAGCAATATTTTAAAATGCATACAATGTTTAATTGGGAGCCAATGCAGTGTTGACAGAACCGGCTAATATGGTCATATTTCCTGGTTCTAGTAAGAACTCGAGCTGCTGCGTTTTGGACCAGCTGTAGTTTGTTTATTAAGCGTGCAGGGCAACCACCCAGTAGAGCATTACAATAATCTAGCCTTGATGTCATGAACGCATGAACTAATTGTTCCGTATTTGTCAATGAGAGCATATGGCGTAATTTAGATATATTTTTAAGATGGAAAAATGCTGTTTTACAGATACTAGACACATGCCTTTCAAATGAAAGATTGGTATCAAAGAGCACACACACACACACACACACACAGGCTCCTAACCAACGACGAAGACTTAACAGAGCAGCCATCAAGTGTTAGACAATATTCTAGGTTAGTACGTGTGCACGTATAGCTTACAGAGCTACGCCATTAGCATCAGGAGCTTCACCTGCTCTACTCCTGATGGGACGGAACATCAGAACCAGTGAGTCCATCCACCCTGAAACCAGCCAGGCCAAACTCAGCGCCTTCAAGAGAAAAGACAAAGAGTTGAAGGTAAAACAGACTAAGTGGTACAATAAACGCCACAGAGCACATACAAAACCTGCTCTATAGTCTGGACAATCAGTCTGGATCAAGCATGTACCAAAACCAGGCATAGTCATGAGTCCTGCTGATGCTCCACGCTCCTACAGAAGGGCAGTCTGGCCTTCTGTCAAAAAAATGTGGTCAAAAAAATGAGC
The DNA here is from genome assembly GCA_030578275.1 of Meda fulgida. Lineage (NCBI taxonomy): Eukaryota > Metazoa > Chordata > Actinopteri > Cypriniformes > Leuciscidae > Meda > Meda fulgida. The sequence goes on from CM060622.1 coordinate 86,151, forward strand.
TCAATGTTAAAATTGACCGGAGTTCTCCTTTAAGACTAAACCTTTAGAGTTTGACTCGTTATTGTCCGTTCTGATGTTATTTCCCTTTCTTCTGTTCAAACAGTAATAAGGAATGAAAATTAGTAATAATACCTGTGTTTTTTCCTACAGAGCCATTGAAAAAAAAAGAAGGGGAATGAATGGACTGAATAAGAAAGTAATATTGCAGTAATATTATGTTAATGCAGGGAACGTTCTTTAGCTAAAAGGGGGAGATGTTCTGGTAGGGTGTTTTGGATGTAATGTGCGCATGCGCGGGGGATTAGAGTTTTTCAGTAAAGCTTCCATGTTAAGAGCACGCTGTCTCCTGTCTGTCATTGTGAATTCACACACACACACACACACACACACACACACACACACACACACACACACACACACACACACACACACACACACACACATTCATTCACTGACACACACACACATTCCATCTCTGACTCACACATTCATTCACTGACACACACACACACACACACACACACACACACATTTTAATACTTTTATTTGGATCTGAAAGACATTACAAAGAAAACAAGACCCAAATACTCTAGGAAGGGTCTTTGACAAAATGACAGATCTACGATTCATGGCTCACATACTTGTACAGGTCCTGACCTTTATAATACTCAACACACTAAGGATAAACAAAACATCTCCGTCTCCATATCTGCATGCTCTCTATAGTGGCCGAAACAGAGCAGAATTTTGCAAGCCTTTTTGCCTCCTTTTTTTGCAGCCCCCGGACCACACACTTATGGACATGGCCTAAACTTCCAAACACCAGAATTATTAATTTACAGTTGTAACCAAGTTGATAAATGAGATATACAAGTGGTTGATATTTCAATAGTTTGGAGTAGTAACACGTATCCATTTACAGGTCAAAACAGCAGGCCACCTCAAACATACACACAGACTTCGTAACCTCATTTACAATTACAATGTCAGGAGTATTTGGAATGTTTTTAAAATACTCACTGTCAGCTATATTATGATGAAACCAGTTAAACTGTACAGTGCTATGCTTGTAAATCTTACTATCATGTCCACAGATTCCCTTTTGCAAGTCTTTTGCAACCAGATCTACCAAACGGTCATGTCTGGCCACATAAAGTCCTTTATAATTGTAGCATCCATTTAATGTGAGCAACCGTTTCATTTTCCTGCTGAGTTGGATGTAATACTCACACACACACACACACACACACACACACACACACACACACACACACACACACACACACACACACACACACACACACACACAGCGCGCACTCCATCTCTCACTCACACATTCATTCACTGACACACACACACACACACTGCTGTTAGCCTATTCACTGATATGTTTCAGCACCATCAGAGTTGTTTATAGAAAATATAATTTCTGGTTTTATTGAATATGACAGAGTGTATAAATAGCCCCGATTCTGCAGTGATAAGGTCATGTGCGGTGACGGATGACCTTTATCTCGAGCTGAACTTACTCTTCTTCATTGTGATTTCCGTACAATTTAAACATCGTTTTTCCTAAAGATCAGTGTGTTATTTTCAGTGTTTGTGGGAAACTGCTGTTTTTTTTTTAAGTTTCAAGAAAAATGAAAATGATTTTCCTTTTAAATCACACTTGAGCACGACGCCACCATGACGCGCAGTGCGGACGCGCGCATCTCACCACGGGAGCGCGCTGGAACAGTCAGACGTGCAGCACGAGCTCTTGAGTTTAAATTCATATTTCTGATCCAGAATGAATAATTCCAGCGAGAATGCATTGGACAGCCCGGATGAGGAGGTGAGCTACTATTTAATTGCTAATAACAATGAAAATCACTAGCTTCATTTAAAATATTAGCAACATTAAAACTGAAACTGGCAATGCTTTTGGATGATGTTAATTACACGACATCAGTGTTCATGTGTCATTGATCAGATCTTTGTCATTTGGGTTTTTACTTCAGAAGTTCAGACTCAGTTGGTGTGTTTTCTGCTGCATCACTGTTCATCTGACCTGAAAAACTACAATCTTTAGATAATAAAACACTGAAGTAATTCTCGGACTCATGTTAATAAAGCAGATGTGATTGTGCAGGTCAGGACTCTGTTCGTCAGCGGGTTACCGCTGGATATCAAGCCCAGAGAGCTGTACCTGTTGTTCAGGCCTTTCCAGGTGAGATCTGACAGACACACACTCAGGGTTTATCCTGAAACTTCTCCCGGCGTGAGCTGATCTTCATCTGTGCTTCTCTTCATCAGGGTTATGAGGGATCCTTGATCAGATTCACCTCTAAACAGGTGAGAAACATCAATGATTCTTTTATAATGCATGTACTATCTATACGACACATCAACACTCTCTGTCAGAAGAGAAAAGATGTCGAACACAATCAGCAGTCTTAACTTGATAAAGACAAGAAAGTCTGCAGTCGTTTTTAAAGTTTGACACTTTTCAGGTCAGACTTGACAGACGGTGTTCTGGGTGGTTGCTATGGTGTTGCCATGCAGTCACTATGGTACTTTGAGTGGTTTCTAGGGTGCTATTATGATGTTGCTAGGATGTTTTGGGTGGTTGCTAGGATGTTGCTTAATGCGAACTGGTGTGTTCTGGGTAGTTTCAACAAGGACTTTATGCAAGTGTATGAAGTTTAAATCAAACAACAGTATGACTTTCCAGGAACTTTATATTCATTAACAGGATAATTTGAGCTAAATATGTATATGAATGTGTACGTGAAAGGAAGATGACCATTTTATAAATGATCACTCACAATCACTATTTAAATGTTCTCTTTCTTTCTTTCTTTCTTTCTTTCTTTCTTTCTTTCTTTCTTTCTTTGTGAAGCTTTAGGTAATTGAAGTGTGTGTGTATTTTTAGAAATGCCTCTTATCTCTTTCCAAAGGAAGACACACTTCCTGTTCCTAATGAGGGTCAGAAACAATATAATCTTGAAATGTCAATGAGAGGAACTCACTGATAAAGTGTGTGCGAACAAACGTCTCCACAGTAAAAGCTGTGGCTTAATTAACATATAAAACAAAACTTTATATATAATATAATTATGCCTTATGAGAATGTAGAAATGCAGAAGGTTAGTGTGAGTTAAGTGTTAGGATCAGAACTTGGACGTCAGTGGAAGGACCAAATTGATAGAGACAGTGTTTTTGTGGTGAATTTACAAGTCATTTCCGTATGTTTCTGTTTATCTGTGTGTGTGTGTGTGTGTGTGTGTGTGTCAGGCTCGATCCTTGTGCTTCTGCAGTGTTTCTCTGTCAGTTATTAGTGTTCATTTATTGCTGGTCCTGATCTCCTTCCACATTCACTTTAATTCCTTATAAGTCTCTAAAATCGGCTGCAAAATCCTATTCAGATCAGAAACACACACTTTACAGCATCACATGTATTCACCAGGACAAAATCAAGTCCTGGCAGTATTTTCTCGTTCACTGGGAAATATGTCACATTACATTACGTAACATGTACTTTGAATGTCATTTCATGTTCAGTCTCTCGGTCGTCTTTATATCCCAATCATTATAAACTCTGCAGTTTTGAGCAGTGTGAAGAGCTTTTCTTTTCCTTCTGTGTTTTCTGCAGCCGGTGGGGTTTGTAAGCTTTGACAGTCGCTCAGAGGCGGAGGCCGCTAAGATCGCCCTGAACGTAAGTTTAACTCTATCATCTCAACATGACATCGCTAAAAAAAGACCAAAGGCTCCTGGTGTGGTTTCGACAGGAGACGCATTCACACACGACCACGAGGAAACGGCAGAGCGCTGCAGATCTGAGCTCACGAAGCTGCATTGTGGGAACTCAAGCAATCACTAGACAGGACAGTGAAAATGAGTCAATCCATAGATTAAAGAGTTCACCTGCCTCTCTGGTTTTCATTGATCCAGGATTTGGTTTTAATCTTAGTGTGAAACTGGAGAGACTGACCTTGAGAGGATTTGAGCTCTGCAGTTAATAAATCTTGAAATTAGATGGACACATAAGGCAGTATTAAAATGGCTTTGTTTTGCATTTGTATTATGTTGTTTCCCATGTCTTGTTATGGGTTACTTACTTTTTTTAACTGAATTGTAATAAATATGATTAGAATTTGATTACAGATCTTGACATGCGAGTTTGGTCCAAATTTGATGTGAAGTCTCGATACACGATTCACATCATGTCACACAGATAGCTGGACTGAAAACTGAAGCAAACTGTAGTTTAATACACTTAAGGCCATTGCACACCGAGTCTGAAATTTTTGTATGTGTTTTTTCGTATTCGTGATTCAGTGGCTCTGGTCAAAACACCATTCTAACTGCTTGCAGATGCGAAAACGCAGAAAATCGAACCCGATCCGTTTTTTTTTATGACGTACGAAAGTTTCGGAGGCAGTGTGCAAGCGTGATTGACATAACGTGGGGTCGTATTTATTTTTTAACGTGCGAAAATTTCGGATGCGAATTTCGGACTAAGTGTGCAATGGCCTTAAATCTCATTAGTTCAGTGTTTCTGCATTAGAGGTCAACTGATATATTATTTTTACTGATTAGCGACAGTTTTTTAATAAGCAAGCATAGTGAGACTATAATCTCAACAGGTGCCAATTGACAATCGTAACACCAGATTTAACCTGCGTCTGCCTCATCTGAGAATCTGATGAATTTTAACAGTCCAAACTATATAGCAACAAGAGGCTAATGTTGACTTTATATTTAGACTATATACTGAAGGAGAACTGGCCTGCCAACATTGTCTGTTTTTCCCTCCTGTAACACCAAAATACATTTTCTTTCTTTACCAAAGTTTCCTCTGGCTTGCTCAAAGGTGGGAATAATAAAAGAATTATGGACTAATCCTACAAAATAATTAATTTTCTATCATAGTAATTGATGCATAATACAACAGTTATCCAGTATGTAAAGCTGCTCTGAAACAGTATTTATTGTGAAAGGGTATAAAGAAAAACCTGAAACCTGACATGAGAACTCCACAAGCTTGTACTGAGAGCCACCGTCTGAGAAACCCTGCTGTAGATATATATATATATATGAGGAGCTCTTTTCCAAAACGCGATAAATGCCATTTTTGAAAAAAAAAAAAAAATGAGTTTGTCATGTCATTTTGCTGTGTACTGAACCTATTCACTGCTCCATCAACGTTTCATGCCAAATCGCTATATTTCCTTGTTTAAAATGTACTGCAAGATGCAGTTATTTTCCAAACCGTGATAAGCGCCAAACCGTTTTTTAGCCTAAACGCGATACATCCTCTTGATCAATCAGAATACGGTGAGCGTTCTACGCAATCCAACACGGCGGCGCTCTGAACAGAGGTTTGTTTATGTTCATTCATTCATCAAAATGAGTGATAACACTTTTGATGGCCTTGATGAGCCAGTGAGACATTTTCCTGGGGGAAGAAAACGCCGACTGGACAAAGAAAATCACCAAAAAGAACAAAAAAAGAAGGCTCGTCACTCGGGTGGCGCGATAATACCAACAGTGGGATGTCAACATAAAGTTGCCACAAAAAGTTTCTGTCAGGCCGAGAGGCTGTCGCCGGACGATCTGATAAAAAACACAATCTACCATAGCACCTTATCATGGTCAATGTAAAGGCCAGTTTATCTAGTTTATCTATCTGTAGGCTAGAACGTAGAACTATTCAGTACTTTTCATGTCACATTAGCATGACATTACTTTTTTCACCGAATGACTATTAGCCTAAATGTGTTACTAAATTTAATTTATATTAATTTTTATGAGTCCCTGATTATATGTTGCATGTTCTCTCTTTTTTTTTTTTTTTAAGACAAACAATACATTTTTGAAAAAAAATTGATGGATTTATAGCGTTTTGGAAAAAACTTGATGGATTTATAGCGTTTTGAAAAAAAATAAAATTAACTTTGAATTTATCATAAACAATATTGTTGTTTGATATAATAATCATTGTTCAACATGTCCAGACTGAGCCAAAAAAACGTTTTAACAGGATAAATTGAATATTCACAAAATGTGTGGGTCTAGGTACAAAAAAAAAAAAAAAATTCCTGAAAACTATTGAAATGGATTTATACCGTTTTGGAAAAGAACTCCTCATATATATATATATATATATATATATATATATATATATATATATATATATATATATATATATATATATATATATATATATATATAAATGCTGTATACTGTAAATGAGATGAATAAAGCACATATCATTTGAGTTGTGTGGTGTGAGGATGAGATTGATTTCAGCAAGAGGAAGACATGTTTGCTGTAATGAGGTTTGATTCCTGTTTTTCAGGGAGTTCGCTTTGATCCGGATATTCCCCAGACTTTACGGCTGGAGTTTGCCAAAGCCAATACCAAGATGGCCAAGAATAAACTAGTGGGAATCCCAAACGCTCCTCCATCCCGACACAGTCCTGGACCGCCCTGTGTCAGCCGAGACCCCTGTGAGTAAAACACACACACATACGTTTTTCTGTCTAAATGAGGATGTAAAAAAAAAAAAAAAGAAGCATTGCATCAGTTTCTAAAGCTATGGAGAAACTCTGTTTCTCAGAAATAATAAAGCCTGATTGGATCACGTCTGTGCACCTCCACAGACACATGGCATTTCAGCCACTAAAACAGGTGGAGCCGACGGCCTATATAAGTCTGCGCTGGATGCCATATCGTCAGAATAGGAGTGTCCGAACTGAGGAGCAGCTAGTGTGTGAGCGTATTTGTACTGCCAGCAATGCTCATTCTCGTTATCTCAGGGAACCGATGTTACATTAGTAACTGAAATGTTCCCTTTTCGATATGGATTTCTTGCATTGCGTCATTTTCTGATGCCATGGGGAACGCAATCCAATAGTGCCATGCTACTGTCCTGCGAGCCCAGCCTGAGGGCACTTGGGACCAGGGCCCTTATTATATATAAAGGACTATAAGGGACATATATATGTTACCCTGGACCACAAAACCAGTCACAAATCACATGGGTATATTTGTGGTCATAGCCAACAATACATTGTATGGGTCAAAATAATCGATTCCCTAATCTGACTGGACCCTTAAGGAGCCATGAGCTAGTTTTAAACAGAAAAAATCCGTTCTTGAAGAGCAGGAATGTCTAGATTATAAAATCTGGAAAAAGTGTATTGCGAGCCACTGCACAGATGTCACAAATTGACCATGCCCAGGAGGAGGCCAGCACTATTGCGTCCACTACCCAATTAGATTGTCTCTGCTTCGTGACTGGCAGCCCCTCCGCAGCACATCTACAGCTGAGGACTGTGGATAGGTCCCAGGATGGAACTTCACAATTAGGTTGTTCCTTCCAGCTGATGTTTGCAGTGTATGCTCTGGCTCCCAGGGCCAATGCGGCTCTGCATGGCTTAGAAGGGTTGAGCGGCTTTGGTCTTCCATCCGAGAGCCGGTGAGGGCAGAGGTGCGCGGTGACGGACTCCTCTAATGGGGAAGCTTTATGTGCCGCTTCTGCTCCACACTGTCAACAGAGGTGATGCCAGACGAAGTTCAGTAGTGAACGCACACTACTGAACGCACACTACTACGCACGCACAGTTCTTCATGAAATGGAAGCTTTAGCGTTAAGTTCTGCCAGGATGACTCAATTGCTACGTCACTTATTACCTTATCATCTATCCAATCGTGTCTAATACTTGCAGCATAAAAGACCGGTACTTACACACGTTTGAGTTCGCAGATGCTGACGCTTCCATTCATCTCCATCCTCCCCACCACCTCCAAGATGGTTCCTTCCCCTCCATCCTCCCCATCACCACCAGGTCGGTCCCTTCCTATACCTCCTAGGGGGTCGGCTGCGCCCCTGCCTTCGTCTTCAGGCAGGATATGCAGAGTCCGGACCCTCGGATTGCGAGCTATGGAAGGAGCCTACGCCAAAGAACTTTATTGTTTGCTGAGCTATCAATAAATGTATTTATTGTTACAGTATTTATTCTCCCGAGTCTTTTTGGTAGAACTTCTGGGAAGAACAGGGCTGGTTGCTGGCGGGGGTCCTGTGGCTCCTCTGAAGCCCAGCTCTTCTACGGCCTTGGATAGGACATGGACCAGTTCCGAGCCTAACCACGGCCTGGTATCACCTGCGTCTTTAGACAGTGGGCTGGCGGAGTCCTCTGATGGGTTGGACCACTTGTCCACATCAGAAGTGACCAGTGAAACGGTGTCATCAAAATCCTCCTCTGATCTGCCGAAATAGACTGAGCCGCTTGCCCCAGATGAGGGGTCCATGGCTGCTTCTTCCCATCTTGGCTCTTGAGGGGAAGAAAACAGGGGCGTAAGGGGTAGAATTGGTCTTTTTTTTAAAGAAAGGGATTGGCAAGAGCAGTGAGGCAAGACTCATGCTCTTATAGTGAGAGCAGCTGGTCTCTGTGAATGCAGGCGCGGCCCAGGCAAGAGATACACTTGGTGTGCATGTCCGAGGGAACCAGGGGAGCCCTGTATGAGCCACACTTGGTGCAACAAACACAGCTGAATTTGCTCTTTTAAGAGTGTAATTTGCTCTTATTAGGTCTTCAGATAGCTGGAAAGGAGAAGCGCCATGTCACCTGCACCTGAAGCCCCGTTAATTCGCTGATTAGGCTTGATCTTGAAGGAGAAATATTCTGACAATATGGCATCCAGCGCTGACTTATATACAGTACTGCAAAAGTCTTAGGCACATTAGTATTTTCACCCAACAAAATGGTTAAGTCAAGTCAAGTCATCTTCATTTATATAGCGCTTTTAACAATGTATATTGTTTCAAAGCAGCTTTACAGAGGTAAACATATAATTTAAGGTAACAGAGATTGTTTTGGCTTTATAGCGGTTCTTGAATAATGTTATTTTCCAGCTAAAGTTAGATTTGATTAATTCACTTCCGGCGAAATGATCATTTGTTATTAAATTAGGGGCCGCTAAGACGCCGCCGTTCTCTCTAAACAGACAAACAGACGCGAACCTGTGATAAACGCTGATGGCGTTTACATGCGCATTAAGAATTTATTCTATAGTTATGTGCGTTTGAATATATGTGCGCAGGTTTGTAATTCTCTACAAACCATGCCTAAACAAACTACTTGTCTTGCCTATAAATTTGATACAGAATTTTATTTCATTTTATCGTTTCGGGTTAGGTACACCAGTTATTTAAATATTTTGCTGTAGTGTGTCAGTAGGAAATATCAGTTTACATTTCCAAACATTAATTTTGCCATTAATTGTAATAATCCAGTGAGAAAGTTGCGAACAAAGTCTGTACAAAGTTGCAAATTTAAATTGTCTGCAAATTGGAATGTCGTATAAAATGTTTACTGATAAAACAGCGTTTCCATTCCATGTGTTCAAGAGAACAAAATCGTCACTTCCTGGGAAATTGGTGCAAAATATCTGTGATAAAAATGGAAGTTAAACTGTTGCTCTTTTTTCCTCCATCAAAAATTACTGTGTAGACGAAACACAATAAATGCTATCATGTTCTCTTGCATTCGAATGCTAGTGTTTGTGAACACAATCGTTTGAGATGCTTCTGGGAGGGAATTAAAACAATTCATTGTGATGACAGACTTTGGCTCAGGCATTTCAGAACCAACAAACCAACATTTGAGATGTGCGATTTATTCTGAAAATGTGTTTCCATCGAAGTCCATGAACATCATCTGCAGTGTATCAATTGAATGTATACATTTAGACTCTTCTCCTGTAAACTCATGCTAGTCCTGTTGTTGTTTAGATGACTTCACGGTGCCTGCACTGTATCCCAGCAGTCCTGATGTGTGGGCATCATACCCGTTGTACCCCGCTGAACTGCCACCTGCTGCATATGCCTACAGCTCATCACTGCACGCTCAGGTAACACACACCTGCCTACAGCTCATCACTGCACGCTCAGCACGCTCAGGTAACACACACCTGCCTACAGCTCATCACTGCACGCTCAGGTAACACACCTGACTACAGCTCATCACTGCACGCTCAGGTAACACACACCTGCCTACAGCTCATCACTGCACGCTCAGGTAACACACACCTGACTAGAGCTCATCAACTGCACGCTCAGGTAACACACACCTGTCTACAGCTCATCACTGCACGCTCAGGTAACACCTGACTACAGCTCATCACTGCACGCTGAGGTAACACACCTGTCTACAGCTCATCACTGCAACCCTCAGGTAACACACACCTGTCTACAGCTCATCACTGCACGCTCAGGTAACACACACCTGACTACAGCTCATCACTGCACGCTGAGGTAACACACACCTGTCTACAGCTCATCACTGCACGCTCAGGTAACACACACCTGTCTACAGCTCATCACCGCACGCTCAGGTAACACACACCTGCCTACAGCTCATCACTGCACGCTGAGGTAACACACACCTGTCTACAGCTCATCACTGCAACCCTCAGGTAACACACACCTGTCTACAGCTCATCACTGCACGCTCAGGTAACACACACCTGCCTACAGCTCATCACTGCATGCTCAGGTAACACACCTGCAGCGTGTGCATTTAAAAGCTAATCACAGCGCAGCAGTAGTAATATAGTTATATACTAAGTACTATAAACACTCAGTAGTCTTGAGGCATGAATGTATTCAAGAAATGGATATGCGGTATGAAGATTAACGGTTGAAAGATACATAGCCAAGGCATTTTTTAATTATTGGAAAGGTTTTCTGCTTAATCAACAAGTGTCAAAAGAATTTAGATGCTTTTTTAGTCTAGATTTAATCTGACAGAGTGTGTTTGCTTCCCGGACAATGTTAGGAAAACTGTTCCAAAGTTTAGATGCTAAATAGGAAAATTATCTACCGCCAGCTGTTGATATATTCGTTTTACAGATGTTAGAAACATGGCTTTCAAATGAAAGATTGCTATCAAAGAGCACACCCAGGTTCCTAACCGACGACGAAGACTTGACAGAACATCCATCAAGTGTTAGACAGTATTCTAGGTTATTGCATTTGGAGGTTTTTGCCCAATAATTAGAATCTCTGTTTTTTTTCCATAACTAAGTAGTAGAAAATTACTAGTCATCCAAAAATGTTATATCAGCTATGCATTTTGTTAATTTTGTGAATGGGTGAGTCTCTTCAGGGAGCGAAGAAATATACAGCTGAGTATCATCGGCATAACAGTGAAAAACTAATGCCATGCTTCCTAATGATATATCCTAATGGTAGCATGTACAGAGTGAACAGCAGTGGTCCTAGTACTGAGCCTTGTGGTACACCATACTGAACTTGTGATCGATAAGACATCTCTTCATTTACTGCTACAAACTGATAACGGTCAGTTATCCTTTGGAGATAACTGGCCCCAGGGCCTTTACATGTCATAATCCGTCCCTGCACTCCCTGATGCGATACTGTAGTATCATAGTTAATACATGATAAGTTAAATTAATACAATATGTGCATATTCGCACACCTGTAAAAGCTACCTCAATTTGCTACCAACAGTAGCCGCCAATGGAACAAATGATCCTTTATAACTATTCCTCTTGGCATACGGTATACGTAGCCTACGCCCCGAAGGAAGGACCTCAAAGCAGAAGTGGAGGGGATGAGTCTGGTGTGAATATACTGCTGACGCCCTTTTCTCCAGAAAATGTGAGAATAGCTCTTGCAATGTACTCTGTTTTTGGCCGATAATCTTATTTGCTTCATTAATTACTTTTGTTAGTTTATTCTTCTGTATCACTGTTAGATTACCATACCATGAAACAATATTATAAGTTAAAACACTTTCAATCATCGATCTATAAACAATAGTTGAGATCCTCCTTTCGATGTCAACATTTCTTAACTTCCTAAGTAGACTTAAACGCTGTCTAGTTTTCTTATGTATATAATCCCCATTGTCCTGGAACGAAAGTTTATCGTCAATGATTTTACCTAGGTATTTCAAATTTGAGACTTGCTCTATCTTTACACTAACTTGTTCGTAAGGGGAGCCAACTATGCCTTTCCTATTTTGAGTCCCACAGCATATATCCTTATCTTCTCAATGTTCAACTGTAGATAACTGTTGTCAAACAATTGTATAAGATTATCAATACTCTCAGAGTAAATGGGACAGTTCTTGTTTGTTTGGCATGAAATTAAAACCAAATCATCTGCGTATTTAATCAAGGTGAGATCGTCCTTGTTACACTGAAGCACATTAGTGTAAACAGAGAAGAGTAAAGGGGATAATACACATCCCTGCGGTAACCCAGAATTTAAAATTATACAGTCAGATGAGATTCCATTAACACAAACTTGTTGGGGCCTGTTACTTAAAAATTGATCAATCCATAAAATTAACCAGCTACATACACTTAAGTCTCGCAACCTTTCTTTTAAAATGTGTGGCTGTACAGTATTGAATGCTGATGTAAAATCCATAAAAAGCATTCTGACATGAGCATTTGTCTTATCTAAATGATGTTGGGCCTTATATAATAAGGTCAGAGAGGCATCAATGGTGCTCCGATTGGGCATGTAAGCAAATTGTAATGGATCAACAAGTCCTTAATTTGTGCTGAAATTTCCTTGCTCAATAAACGCTCCAAGCACTTGCACAGAACAGATGTAAGGGCAATTGGACGTAGGTTTTTATGTTGTGTTTGTTTTCATCTAAGAGAGTTGAAAAATAAGCAAATGTATTAGTTTTTAAGGCCTTTCTGTACGCAATCGAGCTCTCTCTCCATGAAATGCGAAAAAACTCTAGTTTTGTTTTCTTCCAGTTGTGCTCCATTTTTCTGGCTGCTCTCTTAAGGCCTGAGTGTGCTTGTTGTACCACGGCATTGGACTATTTTCAGTCAGGGCCACTTTCATCAAATGTATGTTTATTATAATGATGCATACAGTTAGTGTTGGCGGTATGGTTCTGTTATGGGCAAAATCCATGCACCCGTCCATGCAGACTTGCCTGAACAGAGCGAGAGAGCAGCAAGTAAAACCCCCTGGGGTAACATAACAGATCCAGTCAAGTCAAGTCATCTTCATTTATATAGCGCTTTTAACAATGTAGATTGTTTCAAAGCAGCTTTACAGAGATAAACATATAATTCAAGGTAACAGAGATTGTTTTGGCTTTATAGCGGTTCTTGAATAATGTTATTTTCCAGCTAAAGTTAGTTTTGATTGATTCACTTCCGGCAAAATTATCATTTGTTATTAAATTAGGGGCCGCTAAGACGACGGCGTTCTCTCTGAACAGACTTTAAACTGAACCTGTGATAAACGCTGATGCGTTCACATGCGCATTAAGAGCTGATTCTATAGTTATGTGCGTCTGAATATATGTGCGCAGGTTTGTAATTCCCAACAAATCATGCCTAAACAAACTACTTGTCTTGCCTATAAATTTGATACAGAATTTTATTTAATTTTATCACTTCGGGTTAGGTACGCGAGCCGGAACCACAGCGCTTGATCTGTAGAGTGGTAAAGGATCCTCCATAGGGAGAGGCTAGTTGCACTTCAGCATGCATTGTCATCGCGTCCAGGCGAAGCTCCTAGTCAGATCTGGAGTGAGTGTGTGTGTGTGTGTGTGTGTGTGTGTGTGTGTGTGTGTGTGTGTGTGTGTGTGTGTGTGTGTCCTTCATCAGATCTGGATACGGCCTGGATCCGGCAGGCTGCGGGAAAACGTTGGGATAAACAAAGACACTAAAATTAGCGTAGATGTCATTCTTCTTATGATGTAATGAGTACATCAGGATTTAAGGGAAGTGTTCCCAGTTCCGGCTGACCTAATCTATGCAGCCTAACATTAAGTTATAGAATATAATGTATTATGTGTATGCTAGGCCAAAGAGATGTGTTTTTAGTCTAGCTTTGAACTGACAGAGTGTGTCTGCTTCCCGGACAATGGTAGGAAGACTGTTCCAGAGTGTTGGTGTTAAACAGGAAAAGGATCTACCGCCAGCAGTCGATTTTTGATATTCTAGGTATTATTAACTGGCCGGAGTTTTGAGATCGCAATAGACGTGAAGGACTATAATGCGTTAAGAGCTCGCTCAAGTACTGCGGAGCTAAACCATTTAGTGCTTTGTAATTAATCAACAATATTTTAAAATGTATACGATGTTTAATAGGCAGCCAATGCAGTGTTGACAGAACCGGCTAATATGGTCATATTTCCTGGTTCTAGTAAGAACTCGAGAGGCTGCGTTTTGGACCAGCTGTAGTTTGTTTATTAAGCGTGCAGGGCAACCACCCAGTAGAGCATTACAATAATCTAGTCTTGATGTAATGAACGCATGAACTAATTGTTCCGCATTTGTTAATTAGAGCATATGGCGTAATTTAGATATATTTTTAAGATGGAAAAATTTGGTTTTACAGATACTAGAAACGTGACTTTCAAATGAAAGATTGCTATCAAAAGAGCACACACACACACACAGGTTCCTAACCGACGACGAAGACTTAACAGAGCAGCCATCAAGTGTTAGACAGTATTCTAGGTTATTACGTGTGCAAGTTTTTTGTCCAATAATTAGAATATCTGTCTTTTCAGAGTAGTAGGAAATTACTAGTCATCCAATTTTTTATACCAGCTATGCATTCCGTTATTTTTGTGAAGTGGTAAGTTTCGTGAATCCAATAATCATGCATACATAATTACAATAACAATTTACATGAGTGTTGTAAAGAAGCCAAAATACATGCAAGATGATAGATTGAAATGAGCTATTACAGACAGAATTGATTATTTTCCAGATTCAGCTAGGTGGAGCTGGGGATGGAGGGGGAGTTAGATGCAGCGTGCAGATAAGCAATAGAGAGGCTGAATCAGCACAACTCTAGCACAACGGAGCAACTGTGTCTTTAGTGCTGGAAAAGAGAGAGTCAATAGTGTCCGTCGCAATATCGAGTTCTTCTAAGCTATCTTGGATGCTGAGTAGATGAAACTGATCAGGAATATTATTAATAAAGCAATCTTTAGTGTTTAGAAGTGATAGTTCTACCATATTTGTAACACAAAGTCGGCTTGGCTAAATTAAGTTCACACGAGACTAGATAATGGTCTGAGATGTCATCGCTCTGCTGCAGAATTCCAACAGCATCAACATCTATTCCATGTGGCAATATTATATCTAAAGTATGATTATGACAATGAGTCGGTCCTGACACATGTTGTCTAACTCCAATTCATACTTTGCACGTGACGTCACAAGTACTGGCTGGCGGGCAAGAACGTCGTTCTCCAGCAACGAAATCCAGTAAACTAATCAAGGATCTTGCCAGGAAGTCGCCAGTTTTACTATACTTCCCCCCCTCAGCTGCTGTTCGGACGCTCTTGCTTACTGCTCCGCGCTTTGCTCTATCGCTTTTATATTTGTATATTTTATCTCCTTTTATCACCTAATTTTAACTTCAGCAAATCAGCACAGTGCTCAAACGCTTGGATTACTACAAAAAAAGCAGAATTCTTTTATTCGACCAGCCTGCCACTGATAGCTTACATTCCGGGGAAGAGAAAACACAACTGCCTACATTCATAAGGATAAGAAAATGCCTCCTCTGGAATCTACTTGCTGCTCTAACTGCCACAGACTTCTACAAAGGATTGCAGTTCTTGAAACAAAGTTAATTGCGGGACCACCAAACCAGACGGGACACACAACAGAGCTTCGTCATGGACGCCCTCAGCATACAGCCGGTGAGTCCCATGAATCTCATGCTCCTCGACAGGCTATACTGAGTGTAGAGAAACAAGCCGATCGACTTACAAATCGATGGTACAAACAGGGAGCGAGACCCAAAGGCACTCGAGACATCAGATTGTCACGAGCATCATATATTGCTGCAGTAGCATCCTCTACCCCAGATACGGCTCTGACAAGGATTGCAAACACTGGTCTCCTACCACCGCCTATGCATCTTGAGAACAGATTTGAAGTATTAATGAATGAGGAATCCCCAAATTTGATGAATGTGATCGAACACAGACTGAATCAGCCTGTAGCTAACACTGATGCTAACTGGCGCTCGAGGTCGAGCAGACAGCGGCACTCAGCTCAGAGCGCAGCCGGACCCAGGACTCTGATAGTGGGCGACTCCATAATCAGAAACATTAATAGCAGGGATACAACAACATGCTGCCTTCCACAAGCAACAACTTCTGATGTAAACAGAGAACTTCAGGACATTCTCATGAAACATAAGACTGCAAATCGACTCATCATTCATGTGGGGAAGAATGATATTCATAAAGAGCAGTCGGAACTCCTTAAGAAGGATTTCAATGAACTTTTTGAAACACTTAAAAGACTGAAAGTTCAAACATTCATCAGTGGACCACTCCCAGCAAGAGGAACAAACAGGTTTTCACGGTTGCTTGGGTTTAATACATGGCTGCAAAAAACCTGCAACATAAAAGGAGTGAACTTCATTGACAACTTCCATCTTTTCTGGAGTCAGAGGCAACTGTTTCAACAGGATGGCCACCACCCAAACAAACTTGGTTCAAGAGTGCTAAAGGACAATATCTACTTCTCCCTCCGTCATCCTTCTGCAATGTGTGCCAATCCACTCAACCTGAATGGCCCACACACACCTGGATACAGTATGAATGACCACAGGATTTCACTTCAGCACCTGAATGGGCATGCGGTTGACACATCACACAAGGACAATGATAACACCACTCAGCCACAACAACCTCTGCTCACGGACACAATCTCAGCTGAGCCCTGCCCACAGAGCTCACCACAGACAGACTGTGACATACTAGCACTGCTCCGAGATTCAGCACCCAAGGACGACTTTCTGGAAAACAGCGAGGGAAACCAGGACAGCATATTACAGCCTCCGATAACACCAGAGCAACAGCCCCTCTCACCAGACAGTTTCTCCATCTCTCCAGCATCTCCACTTCTGTGCTTCTCAGAGAAAATGGAACAACTGGTGTATGCTGGAACTAGACTATCCCACTCTTTTGCTACAAGCCCCCAGATACCAACCAAAAAACGGCAGGCCCCACAACCACCAAAGCCTGCAGGCCCAGCTCGCCCTCCCCCTCCTCCTGTGAGAGCTCTTCGGCCTCTGCCACAGCGCCAGGGCAGACACCCTCCTCCAGCGGCTCGAGGTGAACCAAAAACAACTGATACCAGCTCTCAGTGATATGTGTCGGGTCCCCGCTATGATAACAATAACTTTCTCAAATGTTTACAGAACAAGCGGGAACCCAGTGTGCCTGTATCTTTATCTTTCTCTATTGCTGTTCGATTACATGATAGAAAGTCTAAGGCCTTCAAAAGCCGTACCGCAAACCCATCTAATCTGGTGCCTATTACACGCCAAACTAAGATTGCTGTGGGGACAAAAAGTAAGACTGTTAAGTTAGCACTTTTAAACATCCGCTCACTTAAAAATAAATCACTTCTAGTCAACGACTTAATAACCACATACAACCTGGATTTTATGCTGCTAAATGAAACTTGGGTAGAAGACAGCTGCAGTGCAACAGTCCTCAATGAAACGGCCCCTCCTAACTTTCCTTTTATGAGTGTCTGCAGAGCTGTCAGAAGAGGTGGAGGTTTAGCTGCTCTTTTTAAAGCTGTCTATCAATGTAAGCAAATATCATTTGGGAATTACCCGTCTTTCGAATGTCTGGGTATTGTGTTAAAAGGTGCTCCACGTATTTTACTTATCATTGTTTACAGGCCTCCAAAATACTCTCCAGCCTTTGCTGAAGACTTTACAGAACTGTTATCAACAATTTCTTCAGAGTTTGACCGTTTTACTATTGCTGGAGATTTTAACATTCACATAGATAATGCAGAAACCAATATGGCAAAAGAAATCAAAACTGTTTTAAAAACTTTTGATCTGACTCAGCATGTACATGGACCCACACATAATCGTGGACACACTCTAGATTTACTTATCAGTAAGGGTCTAAACATTTCATCGATTGTTATTAAGGACGTTGCACTGTCTGATCATTTTTGTATTTTCTTTGATATATTGATCTCTCCTGCCATTGAAGCTAGATCTGTGTCTGTCAAGAACAGATGCTTAAATGAGAACACTAGTGTACTATTTATGAAGGCTATATCTTTAACACCAAGCATATCTGCTGACTGTTGATTTTCTCCTTGATTCTTTTAACTCAAAAGTTAAGAGTGTAATTGATGATATTGCTCCTGTGAAAGTCAGGAGAAAGAATGGCAGACAGAAAGCACCTTGGAGAAATTCAACAGCAGTGCAAAATATGAAAAGGCAATGCAGAAAAGCAGAGCGCATGTGGCGGAAGACAAAACTTGTAGTCCATTACAACATCTACAAAGACAGCATCCATGCTTTCAATAAGGAACTAGGCAAAGCTAGACAGACTTTCTTCTCAAATATTATAAACAGCAATATAAACAACACACGCACTCTTTTTGCTACTGTAGAGAGACTGACAACCCCCCAAAGCCAGATTCCCAGTGAAATGCTCTCAGAGAGCAAGTGCAGTGAGTTTGCTTCTTTCTTCTCTGAGAAAATCAATAATATCAGAAAGGTGATTAGCACATCCTTGAGCCGCACTGGGGTCAGACAGATCAGACAACAGCCTGAGAAAGTAGTCACTATTTCTGATTTCAAAGAAATTGATGGCAAAATTTTGGAAGAAATCGTACAGCACCTTAAAACATCAACCTGCACCCTTGACGCACTTCCCACATCTTTCTTCAAAACTGTGTTACACAGCTTAAAAGCAGATCTCCTAGAAGTGGTAAATGCCTCACTTCTCTCTGGGAGTATTCCGAACTCCCTGAAAACTGCAGTTGTCAAGCCCCTCCTGAAAAAGAGCAATCTGGATAAGACCATAGTAAACAACTATAGACCGATCTCAAATCTTCCTTTCATAGGCAAGATCATTGAAAAAGTTGTCTTCAATCAGCTGAACAAATTCTTAAGCTCGAATGGATACTTTGACTACTTTCAATCTGGTTTCCGACCGCATCACAGCACAGAGACAGCGCTCATAAAGATAATAAACGATATTCACTTAAATACTGACACAAGCAAATTATCAGTTCTAGTACTACACGACCTCAGTGCTGCATTTGACACTGTCGATCACAACATACTTCTTGACAGGCTGGAAAACTGGGTCGGGCTTTCTGGGATAGTCCTAAAATGGTTCAGGTCATACTTAGAAGGGAGAGGTTATTATGTGACTATAGGAGAGCATAAGTCTGAGTGGACATCCATGACATGCGGAGTCCCTCAAGGCTCAATTCTTGCGCCACTCCTATTCAACCTGTACATGCTCCCAATGAGCCAAATAATGAGAAAGAACCAAATCTCTTACCACAGTTATGCAGACGACACACAGCTCTACTTAGCCCTATCGCCTAACGACTACAGCCCCATTGACTCCCTTTGCCAATGCATTGAAGTAAACAATTGGATGTGCCAAAACTTTCTTCAGTTAAACAAAGACAAAACTGAAGTCATTGCGTTTGGAAACAAAGATGAAGTTCTCAAGGTGAACGCTTACCTTCAGTCTAGGGGTCAAACAACTAAAAATCAAGTCAGGAATCTGGGTGTGTCTCTAGAGTCAGACCTTAGTTTCAGTAGACATGTCAAAGCAATAACTAAATCAGCATACTATCATCTGAAAAATATTGCAAGAATTAGATGCTTTGTCTCCAGTCAAGACTTAGAGAAACTTGTGCATGCTTTCATCACCAGCAGGGTGGATTATTGTAATGGACTCCTCACTGGCCTTCCTAAAAAGACCATTAGACAGTTGCAGCTCATACAGAACGCTGCTGCCACGATTCTGAGCAGAACCAGAAAATATGAACACATCACACCAGTCCTCAGGTCTTTACACTGGCTGCCAGTTACATATAGAATTGATTTTAAAGTATTATTACTGGTATATAAATCATTCAATGGCCTAGGACCTCAATACATTGCAGATATGCTCACTGAATATAAACCCAACAGATCACTCAGATCACTAGGATCACATCAGCTAGAAATACCAAGGGTTCACTCTAAGCAAGGAGAGTCTGCTTTTAGCTACTATGCCAGCCGTAGCTGGAACCAGCTTCCAGAAGAGATCAGATGTGCTCCTACAGTAGTCACATTCAAATCCAGACTCAAAACACATCTGTTTACCTATGCATTTACTGAATGAGCACTGTGCCACTGCTCGTCCGACTGTTTGTACTGTATTTTATTTAATGTTTTAATTATTCTAATTTTATTTGATTATTTCTGTATTTTATCTTTTATTCTAAACTGTTATTTTTCTGATTTCTTTTGTTTTAATTTCTTCTATGTAAAGCACTTTGAATTACCATTGTGTATGAAATATGCTATATAAATAAACTTGCCTTGCCTATACAAAAGTTGGTTTTGTATAAGGTATTTTTGAGGTGTAAACGACATGCCAGATAGTTGTTGTGCGATTGGTTGCACTAACCAGATGAGATAAGCAACCTTCACAGTATACACGTCTGTGCAGTGATCATTCCATAACTGTTTGATTACAATGGGTGTATGATCATGTTATTAATCGTGTTTTTAAGTTACCCTGTAGTTTCGTCCATCAACGCCACCAGCTGGTTCGGCGATTCCGCTGTGTGTGTTATGAGTCTAATCTAAGCTAACTGTACGCTCACACCGTACAAGCTAACTGTACGCTCACAAAATTCATTGAAAATGAAAGACTTCCGGGCACTTTGACGCTCTCGCCGGTGGTGGTGTGAACGCACAGTTTAGCTGTCGTATTTTACTAACAACAACAAAAGTGTGTGATAGGTTGTTTTGAGGCTTGTGATATCTATGGTTTTCAGTGAGAACCAGAGATGACCCAACAGTAGAGCTAGATTATTTACGGAGGAATTATTACTGCTCGATTATCTTAAAAAAAAAAAAAAAAAAAAACTTGTCTGCTTTACACAATTGAGCTACCTTGGAGTTAATCCCAGTCCATAGGTATGCAGCTAGCTCGCTAACAGACTTGATAGCTAGAAAGACCTGGAACTACAGGACTCTACGTTGAAAATACCCGTTTGTTGCCCAGCAGGTATCCATGGTAGTCACGTGACTGCAAATTATGAATAGAGTTAAGAATGTCTTTAAATGCCAATCCCAATGCGTCTTGTTCATTATCTACACTCTTAGAAAGAATGTGTTAAAAAACAACACAACCTGTGTTAAATTTGAACACATCCATGGGTGAGCTCCAGAACCACTAGTTTTGTGTTATTCACTGTGTTAATGAGTTTAACACACTAAATGTGTCAGAAAGTTTACCATAAAGATGTGTAAAAGATGTGTAAACGTGTAACATTAACACATTATGTGCTATCCTTGGCTACACACATTGTGTTAAAAAGGTATCTAAAATCCAAAACAAAACGTTAGCATTTGACAAAATAAATATTAAGTCTGTGGTTGATTATCTTATTTATTATAATGAAATATTAACAATTAAATTCAATCCAGAATAGAACAATACAATTTAAAGCAGTCAAAAAGGAAATGTCCAACATAGGAAAAAACAGGCTATTTTCACAATCTCATTAGGTAACATAACCCCACCTTCAAAATAATTTCACTTATTTCTAAACATTTGTGTATTGATGTACATTGGTGGCCAAACATTTAGAAAATATAAAGCATTTAATGTTTTGAAAGAAATATCTGGTGCTCAGCAAATATTTAATTTGATACAAAATACAGTAAAAATAGTAATACTGTGAAATATTACACTGTAAAACAGCTGTTTTCTATTTGAATATATTTTAAAATGTAATTTACTCCTTTGAAGACAAATCTGAATTTTCAGCATCATTACTCTGTCTTCAGTTTCACATAATCCTTTAGAAACCATTCTTATGATAATTGGATGCTGAAGAAACATTTCTGATTGTTATAAATGTCTGTACTCCTCCATCTTTCCCAGAGCATATAATATAAGCATATAGTAAAAGTGATCACAAAAACAGTCTTTAAAAAGCCAATCTTTGGGAATAAGCATATTTTGTCCACCTTTGGGAAAAAGTAAATGAACCCAACCTAAATGAACTTCTCCTGTTCAGAACTTAGTCTTGTGTTGCCAGACCTATCCCTAGACTCTATCGCAGCTTTTCTTGACCAAGGACTGCCCAAGAGGCCTGACATGTAACGCAACCAATTTACAGTTCGTTTTGTTCTGCGTCATGTTTAGGGCGTGACACTAATGTCGATGTCCCTACAACAACAGACTGGCGTGCATCTAATAAATGATTCAGTCAAGAACGTTGATCAAGTTTACTGCAACAATGGAAATTTCACATACTTTTGAAAATCCATCGTTTAGTTGATCCTGGTAAGTGCTCATTGTCACGCTTGTAAGCACAACAGCGTTCTCCTTCCACGAGGGGTTTTGGTGTTACAGCATTTGTTTCCAGGCGGACCGATAAAGAACATGACACGCACGTCTCCCGAACATCCTGTAGAATTCAACCAATCAGATCGCAACTTTGAAAGTCCTGAAGTGTTTCCAGATAAGTGTGACATATGCATCCGTCCCCTGTTCCCTGGATGCATGCGTGTCCACAAACGTGCTCAGTTTTTCTTCAGAGAAGATCACATTTCCAACTCTACATAAAAATATAAGAGGGAAAGAGAGAGAGGAGAAAGTTACTCAAGCATAAATTGTTTTTAATCTCCATCATACTATAAATCAGAATATATATTTGTAAGTAACACCCTTTTCTCAGCATATTTAAACATTTCGGCTGAACTGTAAACTAAATTATGCCAGATTCAATTTGAATACTTACATTTCCTTTATTCTCTCCAAAAATGCTGAGATTCATAGACGTAAATACTGCTATCAAGGATTTAGCCAATGCCAGCTTGTTTGCAGTGAAAGGATAGGTATTTGAGACAAATACACAGTAAGATACATGCAAGAAATCCCCATGTGATGATTTATTTCTTTTTAGTTAACCCACCTGTGCGCTGATATGCCGAAATTATATTAGGCACCTTCCTGGTCAGGTCGGACTCTTCGGCCTCATAACAGATCAAAATTATGCAAAAATAAAAACTATAGTTTTTTAGAATGCTTGATTTGATATGAATGAATGATTTAGTGTGTTTTACAGCAATGCTTACCTGAATAAATTTAATCTCGTGAGACTGAATTAAGAAAATTATTCATCTTCTGATTGGTTAATTTCCTGTGTAATAAAAATAAGACATAATACAAAAGTTGCTTATTTGATATAAAGTTAGCAAATGTATATATTGTATGCTACCTAGCCTGCCCAGCACCAGTGGCTCAAATCAAGAGCACTTATCACATATTGCTAATCATTTCAGCAAACTTTCAAATCCACTACGACTAGGCAACATTTTAGACATAATCAAATCAATCAAGAGTAACTTAGACCATTTACAGGTAACATTTTGTGTATTGTAAATCGAGTATAGCCTAAAGGTGTGGTCACGTTTACTGTAGGATAATCTAGGTAGTGCAACATAACAATGTGTTACAGTGTTCAGGCCCTGAGTACTGTTTCTGCCCAGGAGTGGGCAGTCTGGGGTGGTTGAATAAAGACGAGGCTTCGAAGAGAACACGACGAGTGAGTGTGTGTGTTTTACTCACGCAGTAAATAAGAGAATATGACATGGTGTCAGAGTAGGATACTCTAATAAGCTTGCGGAAGACGTTTTGTTTCGGGGGGGAGTGAAGTTTTATTAGTTTTGAAGTCGCAAAGTCATGGAACAAGTGGCAGGAGGACAACGCGCTCCAGGTGATGCAGCTGCCGGGGGGAGAGAGCGGCACGCGCCGAGCCCGTGTGCTACGTTCAGCATCCAGCCACCTGAGCCATTTAACTTCTCCAAACCCACCGAATGGGAAAGATGGATTCGACGGTTCGAACGTTTCCGTCAGGCCAGTAATCTCCATACTTCCACGCAAGCCAATCAAATAAATACACTCATGTACTGCATGGGCGACGAAGCGGACGACATTTTGCAGGGGCTGAATTTGACGGACGAAAACAGTGAGCGATACGATGCAGTAAAGGAGGGTTTTCACGCGTTCTTTGTTGTGAAGAAAAACAATCTATGAAAGAGCACGTTTCAACATGAGAAAACAAGGAGAAAACGAACCAATCGACTGCTTTGTGACTGCACTGTACTCCTTGGCCGAGCACTGCAAATATGGGCCACTGCACGACGAATTAATCAGAGACAGGTTAGTCGTTGGTTTAAATGATTTACGTCTGTCAGAGCGTATGCAGTTAGATAAAGATCTAACGCTGGAAAAGGCCATTGATATGGCGAGACAGACTGAAGCAGTGAAACAGCAGCCGAGTAACTTGCGTGGTGAATGCACTAATGCCAAAGCGTCTGACTCTGTAGATAGAGTCATAAGCAAAAGCAAGTCGTTTCAAAGCAGGCAGCGAGTCAAAAGTGCTCATGGAGCAAAAGACAAATTCAAACAGTCACAATCAAGATGTCACAAGTGTGGAAAAAGCCCATTACATCCGAAAGCGCACTGCCCTGCAAATACTGTACTCTGTCATGCCTGTTGGAAGAGGGGACATTACCAAAAGGTATGTGCTTCATCCAGAAAGGTGAATGAGATTCAAGAACAAGACCCTGGCATATTTTTAGGCACTGTGGTTGCCGGGGGCGACCCCTGGCTGATCGATATTAAAATACAAGACTGTAAAGTACAGTTCAAAATCGACACAGGTGCAGATGTCACTGTTATGCCAGACCATGTGTTCCACAAGATATTTAAAGAGGGTAACAAACCAGCACTCCAGAGAGTGACCAAGCCTTTATTGGACCTGGATGCTCACCACTTAGCGTGTTTGGAGTTTCAAATATGCTGCTTCTGAAAGGAGACAAGCATATATTATAGGATGTTTATGTTGTTAAGAGTCTTCATTCGCCACTGCTAGGTAGACCCGCCATCACCAAATTGGGTCTTGTCACACGTGTTGATGGCGGAAGCATTCACACACTACAGGAACACTATCCAAAGCTGTGCAGTGGGCTAGGACTGTTACAGAGGCCTTACACCATTGAACTGAGCCCAGGAGCAGTTCCATTTTCCCTCAAAACTCCACGACGCATCGCTCTTCCACTCATGCCAAAAGTGAAAAATGAACTACAACGCATGGAGCGGATGGGGGTCATAAGCAGGGTGGAAGAACCCACAGAGTGGTGTGCAGGCATTGTCGTGGTGCCCAAAAAGTCTGGTGATCCACGCATTTGTGTTGACTTAACAAAGCTCAACGAATCAGTGCGAAGGGAGAAATTCATACTTCCTTCAGTTGAACAGACTCTTGGGTTGTTAGCGGGAGCTTGTGTTTTTAGCAAGCTAGATGCAAACATGGGATTTTGGCAAATACCTCTAGCAGAACAGTCCGCCAAGCTGACGACTTTTATCACACCGTTTGGGCGGTATTACTTCAATCGTTTGCCCTTCAGTATCGCATCGGCACCCGAACACTTCCAAAATTGTATGGTAACTGAAGTCACGGAGGGCCTGGATGGTGTGGTCTGTCACATGGACGACGTGCTGGTGTGGGGGCGTTCTCAAGAGGAGCATGATGTGAGGCTTCACGCAGTGCTCCAAAAGATGGAAAATGCTGGCGTCACCCTTAACGTAGACAAATGTGCCTTGTCTCAGCGCGTAGTCAAGTTTCTTTGCCACATTATCTCAGACAGAGGAGTGCAACCAGACCCAGCCAAGACCACGGCGGACCAGGAGATGCCAGAGCCAACAAATGTCAGTGAGCTAAGAAGCTTTCTTGGTATGGTCAATCAGCTTGGAAAATTCATTCCCCATCTGGCGGAAAAAGATAAACAACTCAGAGATCTACTGTCCAAGAAAAATTGTTGGTTCTGGGGGGAAGAACAAGTTAAATCTTTTGAACTTGAAAGGAGACTTGTCGTCTGCTCCAGTGCTGGCTCTGTACGATGCAGACAAGCAACTCAAAGTATCTGCAGACGCATCATCGTATGGACTGGGAGCAGTCCTGCTGCAAAAAGAGGGTGTCGATTGGAGACCTGTTGCCTACGCGTCACGGTCTCTTACTCCTATTGAGCAAAGATACGCTCAAGTTGAAAAGGAGGCTCTTGGGCTGACCTGGGCATGTGAGAGATTTCGTGACTTTTTGATTGACCAACATTTTGAGATGGAAACTGATCACAAACCACTGTTGAGTCTCCTTGGTGGCCAGGATTTGGATGCTCTACCTCCCCGCATCCATCGGTTCCGTATGAGACTGATGCGCTATTCAAACAAGATTTCTCATGTTCCTGGAAAGAGCTTATGGACCGCTGACACTCTGTCACGTGCTCCGCTACCTGCTCATAAAGAAAACATGGATGTGGAGTTCATGGAACAGCATTGTGGAGCATCTCCCAGCAAGTCAATCTTTCCTGGACAACCTGAGAGAGCACCTTAAGTCGGATAGTGTATGCTCAAATGTCATGAAAATGTACCAGGACGGATGGCCTGAGTCAGGTTGTTGCATAGGGACTGAGAAGCTTTACTGGTCTGAGCGAGCTTACCTATCCGTTCATAACGGCCTCCTTCTGAAAGGCACAAGACTCGTCATTCCCTCTGCATTGCGGAATGATGTCCTTGACAGGCTACACGAAGGGCATCAAGGAGTAGTTAAATGCAGAGCACGTGCACGGCAAAGTGTGTGGTGGCCGGGTCTTAGCCAGCAGTTGAACGAGCTGGTTCTGAAATACCATGCTTGCATTAAAGAGCACACTGATCACACTGAACCGTTGATTCCTTTGGATTTTCCTGAGAGGCCCTGGCAAAAGCTAGGGACAGATCTGTTTGTCCTGAAAGGGAAAACCTATCTTTTAGTTGTGGATTATTATTCACGTTATGTGGAGGTGGCAAATCTTTCTCTCACCAGCTCTAGAGATGTCACTACACACCTAAAGTCTATCTTTGCACGCCACGGCATCCCAGAGACATTAGTGAGTGATAATGGGCCACAGTTCTCATCCAGCACTTTCTCAGATTTCGCAGGTGCTTATGGATTCAGACATGTCACCAGTAGCCCAAAGCATCCACGCAGCAACGGAGAAGCTGAGCGGGCTGTACAGACAGTAAAAAACCTTCTCAAAAAAGAGCAAGATCCTTACCTTGCCTTACTGTCATATAGGTCAACTCCATTCACAATGGGTACAGCCCAGCCCAGTTGCTCATGGGACGCCGTCTTCGTACTACGGTGCCAACCCTCCCAAGACTACTGGACCCTTTGTTACCTGATGCCACCACCATAAGTGTTCGAGAAAGAGAGAAAAGAAGTGCAGATATGAGATATTTTAACAAACGGCACAGAGTGCATGACCTGAACGAGCTCTCACCTGGCGATCAGGTGTGGGTCACAGATCAAAAGGTGACTGGAACTATGGTAGAGAAACATCCAACTCCCCGTTCTTACCGGGTGGATGTGCCTCATGGAACTGTTCGTAGGAACCGGCATTTCCTCTTTCCTATGGATGTAAAGGATGGTGGTTGTGACACCCATGCTGGTTCCCAGTTGTCTGAGAACAGTACAGAGACACAAAATGCACTGGCACCCCAAACATATTCTGTCAGTCCAACGGGAGCAGTAACCAGAACCAGATCTGGGAGGCCAGTCGTAAAACCTAAGAGACTGGATTTATACTTACACTCTACTATAGCCTTAGGGGACTGTTTCACAGTAGCCTAGCAGTTTATCCACCTCTCTGGCTGGAAAAAAAAAAAAAGAAAAGAGAAGGGGAAATGTTTCTAATAATGTTGAAAAATAAATATACATGGGTATCGGTCGATAATATGTTTCAGGTAATGTTTATCTGTACAACAGATATTGTTTATTGCTCATTGTTGAGTTGTTCTTTAAGTGATGTCTAGTAAGGGAAATAAGTCATTGTTGTTTGATTGTTGCTTCTGTTAAAAGGGGAGATGTAGGATAATCTAGGAAGTGCAACATAACAATGTGTTACAATGTTCAGGCCCTGAGTACTGTTTCTGCCGAGGAGCGGGCGGTGTGGGGTGGTTGAATAAAGACGAGGCTTCGAAGAGAACACGACGAGTGAGTGTGTGTGTTTTACTCACGCAGTAAATAAGAGAATACGACATTTACCATTGCATGACGAAATTTTGCGTGGAAAATCCATTACTTTATAAAAGTCTCTTCATCATCGGGAATTTCGTGTTTAATTGGAAAAAAATAATGTTGATTTTGAATCGGGTTTTCCACGCATATTCGCAGCATTGATCAACATAAAGTTGTTTGGTTTAGCCGTGCTTCAACTAACGTTACACTATTGACAAAGGAAGTTTTTTTTGCTTGCAAAATCTCGTCGTAACCTAACTTTTAAACCAGTATTAAAATAATAGTAGCAGAAATTATTGTTTTTGTAAATAAACATAAGTAAAAATATGAATTCAAGTAACTTACAGCTTATCTTACCTCGAGAATCTTGCTAGCGTCTCCAGCTTGATTCGGCGCACATCATCTCCTTCCTGGTAAAAAGGTGCTTTTCACTAACAGCTTTGACGTGAAGGGAGGCTAGTCGATAACGTAGTGACATGTTATGAATGTTTTATTTTCAACAATATAGAAGTAAAAACAAAATAGTTGCTGTCAGACTATTATCTCCCACTGAACTGAACTGACTGGAAATGGATTCTATTCACTCAAAGTCACTAATGGTTCAGTTCAACTAGCTAATTTAAATAACGGTCGCGTTATAAAAATAACACATGAAGTGTGTCGGCACATCACTCTACTCATATTGTGTTAAATACTTTGATATGAGTAAATGCAGAAGTTGTGTTCATTTTAAACTACACATAGATATGTGTAAAATAGATTATTTTTTCTACACATTTTTAGTTAATATTGACACAAAATGTGTAAATTAGATTGTTACACATATTTTGTGCAATTTTTCTACACATTCCTTCTAAGAGTGTACATGTATATTGAAATCGCCAACAATAAGGACTTTATCTGCAGGCAGTACTAACTCCTAACCCTAACCTGGTTAACTGTAGAGTTTTACAGATGAGTATGCCTCTGTCTCTAGAGCTAGTGATCTACTGTACACATGGATGTTAATGATCATACAGATGTTCTGACTGGAGTTTTGTGTGTCAGATTCACTGGCTGCCGACTGCCGACGCAACCAATCAGGGCTGGAAGAGCCGACAGTTCTGTTGACGCATATATGTGAGTTTAACACACACCTTCACACGCATGGCACTGCATCATCTTGATACTTTGACTAATTTAAATGTTTATAGGACGATTCATTGACAATTCTGTGTCATTACACACAAATATAAGAGCACTTATATCCACTAACACAGACACATCATCAGTGCTTCTTTACTACTGACATGAAAATCTGGTAATAATTATAAATTACATTAATAACATAATGTTATAAATTTGTATTTGTACTTTTGATGACACTCTTATCTACTTGATGTGACAACCATAATCTTGAACAATCAAAGAGCAAAGGAACAAGTTCCTGAAGAAATTAATTTTTATCAATAACAGAAACAAAAACTCCTAGCCTGTTTTTAATGACATTCTAATGTTTTAAGTATCAATCATGTGCTTGTGTGGTGAATAATGGAGTCAAATTACAAGTACTTGATTTGTATAAGCACAACCTGTTGTCTGTTACGGGTCATTTATACTCTTTACTCTCTGTTTTTGATATTGTAGCTGGTGCTGTGAACCAGGACAATCACAAGCTCCACAAGAACAAACTTCATACTCTTCTCTCCTCTCCTCTGCTCTCCTCTCCTCTCCTCTGCTCCCCTATCCTCTGCTCTCCTCTGATCTCCTATCCTCTCCTCTCCGTTTCCCCTCTCCTTCTCTCCTCTCCCCTCCTCTCCTCTCCTCTGCTCTCCTCTCCTCTGCTCTCCTATCTTCTGCTCTCCTCTCCTCTCCTCTGCTCTCCTATCTTCTGCTCTCCTCTCCTCTTCTCTGCTCTCCTATCTTCTGCTCTCCTCTGCTCTCCTCTCCTCTCCTCTCCTCTGCTCTCCTCTCCTCTCCTCTCCTCTCCTCTCCTCTCCTCTCCTCTCCTCTGCTCCCCTATCCTCTGCTCTCCTCTGATCTCCTATCCTCTCCTCTCCGTTTCCCCTCTCCTTCTCTCCTCTCCCCTCCTCTCCTCTCCTCTGCTCTCCTCTCCTCTGCTCTCCTATCTTCTGCTCTCCTCTCCTCTCCTCTGCTCTCCTCTCTTCTGCTCTCCTCTCCTCTCCTCTTCTCTGCTCTCCTATCTTCTGCTCTCCTCTCCTCTCCTCTGCTCTCCTCTCCTCTCCTCTGCTCTCCTCTCCTCTCCTCTCCTCTCCTCTCCTCTCCTCTCCTCTCCTCTCCTCTCCTCTCCTCTGCTCTCCTCTCCTCTGCTCTCCTCTCCTCTGCTCTCCTCTCCTCTGCTCTCCTCTGCTCTCCTCTGCTCTCCTCTGCTCTCCTCTGCTCTCCTCTGCTCTCCTCTGCTCTCCTCTCCTATCCTCTGCTCTCCTCTCCTCTGCTCTTCTCTGCTCTCCTCTCCTATCCTCTCCTCTGCTCTCCTCTCCTCTCCTCTCCTCTCCTCTGCTCTCCTATCCTCTGCTCTCCTATCCTCTGCTCTCCTCTCCTATCCTCTCCTATCCTCTGCTCTCCTCTCCTCTCCTATCCTCTGCTCTCCTCTCCTCTCCTATCCTCTCCTCTGCTCTCCTCTCCTCTGCTCTCCTATCCTCTGCTCTCCTATCCTCTGCTCTCCTCTCCTCTGCTCTCCTCTCCTCTGCTCTACTCTCCTCTCCTCTGCTCTCCTATCCTCTGCTCTCCTATCCTCTCCTCTGCTCTCCTCTCCTCTCCTCTGCTCTGCTCTGCTCTGCTCTCCTATCCTATCCTATCCTCTGCTCTCCTCTCCTCTCCTCTGCTCTCCTATCCTCTCCTCTCCTCTGCTCCCCTATCCACTGCTCTCCTATCCTCTCCTATCCTATCCTCTCCTCTCCTCCCCCCCCTCTCCCCCTCTCCTCTCCTCTGCTCTTCTCTGCTCTCCTCTGCTCTCCTCTGCTCTCCTCTGCTCTCCTCTGCTCTCCTCTCCTCTCCTCTCCTATCCTCTGCTCTCCTCTCCTCTCCTCTGCTCTCCTCTGCTCCTCCCCTCGTCTCTTTTCCTCTCCTCTTGTCTCTTCTCCTCTCCTCTCTTCTCCTCTCCTCTCTTCTCTTCTCTTCTCTTCTCCTCTCCTCTTCTCTTCTCTCCTCTCCTCGTCTCGTCCTCTCCTCTTGTTTTTATTGCTTGTGAAGTTTATGATTCATAATTATTTATAATGCTGTTCTCATTAGTTTAATCATTAATTACCGTAAGTTCTGATTGGTTGATGCATGACCAAAAAGTCATTTTGGTATTTAGATATTTTTAGAAATTATATTGCATATTCTTTTTATTCTTAAGAAGCAAATTAAGTATTTTTATAATGAATGAAGTAAAATGTTTTCAGTGCCATTTTAATGTAGTTACTGTTTCTTAAATGTATGAGAATGTTTTTTTAATAACTATGAATGTCTTATTGAACTTTTATTAGCGCTTACTGAAATCATTAAATAAATAAATAAAAAACATTATGTGAGAAGTATTCGAAAAGTCTAATAGACTTATTTAATGTCTAAATATAGTCAGACAAACAGCGTCTCAGTCAGATGTTCTAATAATAGAAACACTTTGTATGTGCTTGGATTAGACAATCAAAACACTTTACTGAGTGTGCGTGTGTCTTGTAATGAGTTCGTATGGTGAGATTCATACAGTCCTTTTCACTGAGAATAGTAGCCATTTTCCACTGTACTTTTCTTCATGTGAATTAAAATGCATGTCACTGATTTTAAAGACTGGAAAGTGAACTTTACAGAAACAAAGTCACAGGGTCTTTTGGCAAGATTTAGTTGCCTAAACATCACATTACAAATTGTATATTCCTTTTTGATAATTTTTATCATTCCTTTGATTCTGCACTAATATGGACATTTTATTGATTAGTTTATTGACCATTAAAAGCACTTAAAGGCCAGCGGGAATTTCTGAAGGATTTTCCCATCTCTGGTCCTCACATGCATGAGTCATTAGAATTGTAAATGCCTCACTTCTCTCTGGGAGTTTTCAAAACCTCCTGAAAAAGAGCAATCTGGATAAGACCATATTAAGCAACTATGGACCTATAGATTGATCAGCCCTACCAAACGTGGATGTTTTTTCCACTAAGAAACAAACATTGTTGTTATTTTGATTGATACTGTGAAGCTGCTTTGATACAATCTATATTGTGAAAAATGCTATATAAATATACTTGACTTGACTTTACTAGACCTATCTCAAATCTTCCTTTCATAGGCAAGATCATTGAAAAAGTTGTCTTCAATCAGCTGAACAAATTCTTAAGCTCGAATGGATACTTTGACAATTTTCAATCTGGTTTTAGATCGCATCACAGCACAGAGACAGCGCTCATAAAGATAATAAACGATATTCACTTAAATACTGATAAAGGCAAATTATCAGTGCTGGTACTACTCGACCTCAGTGCTGCATTTGACACTGTCGATCACAACATACTTCTTGACAGGCTGGAAAACTGGGTGGGGCTTTCTGGGATAGTCCTAAAATGGTTCAGGTCATACTTAGTAGGGAGAGGTTATTATGTGAGTATTGGAGATCATAAGTCTGAGTGGACATCCATGAAATGCGGAGTTCCTCAAGGGTCAATTCTTGCGCCACTCCTATTCAACCTGTACATGCTCCCAATGAGCCAAATAATGAGAAAGAACCAAATCTCTTACCACCGCTATGCAGACGACACACAGATCTACTTAGGCCTATCGTCTAACGATTACACCCCCAATGCATTGATGAAGTAAACAGTTGGATGTGCCAAAACTTTCTTCAGTTAAACAAAGACTAAACTGAGGTCATTGCGTTTGGAAACAAAGATGAAGTTCTCAAGGTGAATGCATTCCTTCACTCTAGGGGTCAAACAACTAAAAATCAAGTCAGGAATCTTTGTATGTCTCTAGAGTCAGACCTTAGCTTCAGTAGTCATTTCAAAGCAATAACTAAATCAGCATATTATCATCTGAAAAATATTGCAAGAATTAGATGCTTTGTTTCCAGTCAAGACTTAGAGAAACTTGTGCATGCTTTCATCACCAGCAGGGTGGATTATTGTAATGTACTCCTCACTGGCCTTCCTAAAAAGACCATAAGATAGTTGCAGCGGGCGCCCTCTAGTGTCGCCCTTGGCCTACTTCCCATTAATCATAGAATTAGATTGACAAGCGAAATAAAACATGTTTATTAAACATGATCATCCTAAGGCGCCCCCTCTGTCATACGTTTAATTACTAGTCAACTTGATTATTAGATTGAATTGATGATTATTGTCGATCATTTCCTAGCGGGGGCGGGGGAGGGGAGTTGCGTTACGTTACGTTAGGCAAGTCCGCTCAGCTGGCGCACTGATCAAAAATGAAGCGATCTTAACTCTCTGGTTCACAGGGAAGAAAAAGGAGAAAGGAATAAGATAAAAAGAAAACCCAGTATAGAGGTAAGTCTTCTCATCTCAGCCATTAAGGTGTCAAACGAAATACATTTACTTAGTATAGTCCACAGGCATGTACTGCCTGGCCATCGGTACTGGGAGATTCCCGGTGGGCTGACGTGCTTTTTGGGCATCTCATTACATCTTTGCTTTTTACATCTCATACTTTTTTCTTTTTGTCTAAACGGCCCATAAAACTCGTACATCGGGGGCCCATTCGTTTTGTTTTGTTTAATTGGCGGCGCTGGGTTACTTCCAACTATATAACTTACTTTCAAGTACAGAAATTTGTACAAAATTACATTTTTCATTGCATTTGTTTTACAATATATGGCTATTACTGTCATGGGATTAATATTATAACTATTATTATGTAGTAGTGTAATGTAGACAGACACTGACCCCAAAAAATAAGATTTGAATTTTTCTAAATTCAACTTTCACACTGAATATGGAACTTTTAATTTTGAAATCTCAAAGTGCACTAGATTGATGAATTTAACATAAAAATGCACAAAAGTTTTGGTGGTACTAATTGTAATTTATCTACTACAAGTTACATGGTCAGATAAAATGTATTTGTATGCAACTATGTAGGATGATAGAACAGAAGTATCCATGAACGTTCTTTGTAGCATTTGTAAGTACAATTTATTATAGTTGATTCTTCAAAACATAATTTGCTTGAAGTTTTGAAGTGACTATAAGAGCATTTTTGTTTATTTTAATAGAAAACTTAACGCAAAACTTAATCTCGCCTAGGGCAACCAAAGGGCTATAGCCGGCCCTGATTGCAGATATGCTCACTTAATATAAAACCAACAGATCACTCAGA
This sequence comes from Meda fulgida, assembly GCA_030578275.1. Classification (NCBI taxonomy): domain Eukaryota; kingdom Metazoa; phylum Chordata; class Actinopteri; order Cypriniformes; family Leuciscidae; genus Meda; species Meda fulgida. The sequence continues at coordinate 120,609 of CM060622.1, forward strand.
TCATTAGGATCACATCAGCTAGAAATACCCAAGGGTTAACTCTAAGCAAGGAGAGTCTGCTTTTAGCTACTATGCCAGTCGCAGCTGGAACCAGCTTCCAGAAGAGATAAGATGTGCTCCAACAGAGGAGATCAGATGTGCTCCTACAGTAGTCACATTCAAATCCAGACTCAAAACACATCTGTTTACCTATGCATTTACTGAATGAGCACTGTGCCAATTTTTTATTCTAAACTGTTTGAATTATTCTTATTTCTTTTGATTATTTTAATTTCTTTATTCTAAACTGCTTTAATTATTCTTACTTCTTTTGATTATTTTAATTTCTTATATGTAAAGCCCTTTTGAATTACCATTGCGTATGAAATATGCTATATAAATAAACTTGCCTTGCCTTGCCATGAGTCCACTCCAATTTGTGAGTCAAGTCAAGTCAAGTCAAGTGTATTTATATAGCGCTTTTCACAATATAAATTGCATCAAAGCAGCTTCACAATATCAATCAAATAACATAATGTTTGTTTCTTTGTGAAAAAACATCCACGTTTGGTAGGGCTGATCAATGGTATTAATGCTTGGTTAATTAATTTGAATATCCCCTTATTATATATATATATATAATTTGAGTCCAGTCACTGTAACCCCAGACCCAAAGCCCCCGCTCTCCCAGGCCCAAAGCGCCTGCTCTCCCGACCCAAAGCCACCCGCTCTCACAGGCCCAAAGCGTCTGCTCTCCCGACCCAAAGCCCCCCCTCTCCCGACCCTAAGCCACCTGCTCTCCCAGGCCCAAAGCGCCCGCTCTCCCGACCCAAAGCCGCCCGCTCTCCCAGACCCAAAGCGCCTGCTCTCCCGACCCAAAGCCGCCCGCTCTCCCAGACCCAAAGCGCCTGCTCTCCCGACCCAAAGCCGCCCGCTCTCCCAGACCCAAAGCGCCTGCTCTCCTGACCCAAAGCCACCAGCTCTCCCGACCCAAAGCCACCCGCTCTCCCAGGCCCAAAGCGCCCGCTCTCCCGACCCAAAGCCGCCCGCTCTCCCAGACTCAAAGCGCCCGCTCTCCCGACCCAAAGCCGCCCGCTCTCCCAGACCCAAAGCGCCTGCTCTCCCGACCCAAAGCCGCCCGCTCTCCCAGACCCAAAGCGCCTGCTCTCCCGACCCAAAGCCGCCCGCTCTCCCAGACCCAAAGCGCCTGCTCTCCCGACCCAAAGCCGCCCGCTCTCCCAGACCCAAAGCGCCTGCTCTCCCGACCCAAAGCCGCCTGCTCTCCCGACCCAAAGCCGCCCGCTCTCCCAGGCCCAAAGCCCCCCCTCTCCCGACCCTAAGCCACCCGCTCTCCCAGGCCCAAAGCGCCCGCTCTCCCGACCCAAAGCCACCACTCTCCCGACCCAAAGCCGCCCGCTCTCCCAGACCCAAAGCGCCCGCTCTCCCGAACCAAAGCCCCCCCTCTCCCAGACCCTAAGCCCCCTTTCCCTGATCCTAAGCCGCCCGCTTTCCCAGACCTAAAGCCCCCCCTTTCCCCGACCCTAAGCCACCCCCTCTCCCAGACCCTAAGCCGCCCGCTCTCCCAGACACTAAGCCGCCTGCTCTCCCAGACCCAAAGCGCCCGCTCTCTCGACCCAAAGCCCCCCTCTCCCAGACTCAAAGCCCCCCCTCTCCCAGACCCTGAGACACCCGCTCTCCCAGACCCAAAGCGCCCGCTCTCCCAGACCCAAAACCCCCGCTCTCCCAGACCCAAAGCCCCCCCTCTTCCCAACCCAAAGCCGCCCGCTCTCCCTGACCCTAAGCCACCCGCTCTCCCTGACCCTAAGCCGCCCGCTCTCCCAGACCCAAAGCGCCCGCTCTCCCAGACCCTAAGCTGCCCGCTCTCCCAGACCCAAAGCCCCTGCTCTGGGGCAGATGCAAATGTAGTTTCTTTTTCACTTTCTTTTTATTTTGGGATGAAATACAGTATGACATGGATCATTTTTTATGAGATTAACCCATTTAAATAACTTATTACTGATGTCTGTCAGTCCTTTTCTCTGGTCGGTGCTTTTGGTTTGGTTTATGTATTTTATTTTGGATTGATGACGTTCAGACACCCTGATCAGTTCTTGTTTAAATTAGTGTTATACGAAGCGTTTCACTGCTGGATGACAGAATGACACGCTTCACTGACTATGTATCTCTCTCTCTCTCTCTCTCTCTCTCTCTCTCTCTCTCTCTCTCTCCCTCTCCTACACACACACCCGCAAGAGAGAGACACCAGCATGTGCCTCGCCCACATGTGTGTGAATATGTCTGATATCAGGCTGATCTATTCTGATTCATGACTGAACCGAAGTCTCATTTCGGATCTCTCATTGTCTGGCTCACTTAAATCTGTTATCACTACAGAACAAGTGTTTGAATTGTGTCAAAGCTCAGGGAAAATTATGTTGTCCATACATTTTAGGTCAATTTGTAAATGTTTATGCAGCTGAACATTTAGTCTGTACAGCATAATTGATGGAAAAAAGACATTTGTCCACATAGAATGCATTTAATTGCATAAACTCAGTTAAGAATTATATCTTATACTGTCAGTTAAGCCCCTTTCACATGTTGATCCAGGGAAATTGCCAGAACGCCTTCTGTGTGAACGCAAACACGACCCGGGATTGATGCCGGGATCGATGCCGGGTTGGGGACCTAGTAACATTGCCGTGTTCAGTCCATAAACGCACGCTGTGTGAACAAAAGCCGTAATCAATGCTGTGTCGTAATGACGCTGAAGCCGGGATCGTTCGCCAGCTAGTGAAACGTTACGTAATGCGCTAATTTATGATAGAATCAGAAAAAAATGCAGAAGCGTGGTTTCTCGAGAGAAACCGCTGCTCATAAGCAAACTTAAAGAGCAACATGCTGGTTGAATTTATAACTGAATTAATACTTGATTGTTGTCTGAAGAGGTCTTTTAAAAACACATATGTAGAAATCACTAATGAAATCTCATTTGATGTAGAGATTTTGATGAAAATGGGCTAGGCTCTGGAATACGCCTTTCCCGCTAGCAACGCGTCATATGACGTAAGCCGAGGCAAACAAGAGCTCGCGTTCAGCTTTAGTTAGAGCGGTAGTGAGAGACAGAGAAAGTTTTAGATCGAGTTTTAGAGATGCCATAATGGTAAATTGTTGTGTTTGTGCTTGTTGCACGAAATCTAGCCTGTCAGGACATCGTGTCCATCATTTTCCTTCTAGGAAAAACAAGGCTTTTCGTTTTTGGGTGCGTTTTGTGCAGGTGACGAGAGCAGACTTCACTGCCGCGTCTGTCACCACACACTCGGTCGTTTAGTTTACTCGCATATTTCACTCCGGAGAATTATAGACCTGGAGATTTTTTGCATCACAGACAGATGGTTTAATTAATACGGCTTTGAAAACATTGCATTATGCGGTCTTGCTCTGCGGTGTTTCCAGTGTAAAGTATTTACACACAAGCGAACTCGTTGGCTGCGAATCCTGCTTGCTGGCTGCAAACTGCGGAATGGATTTCCTGTGGGGGGTCTCTGTGTCTCATTGAGCCGCACCTCCGTTCAGGAAATCCATTCCACAGTTTGCAGCCAGCTAGCAGACTGGCCGGCGGGAATCACTTTTGGAGTCATTTCAGCAGGATATCGAATATCTCCGCAGGTTGGATCGGGAAAATTCGTTACATGAATTACACTGGTATCTGTCCCGATACCGATACTGGATCGGCCCCATCCCTACCTATCATGATGGGCTATCATAGGCATGCTCGTCAACATCGGAGAACTCGGTTTCTTCATTCACATCCATTGTAACCTGAGCTTAAACTTGACCAGACTCCCTCGCCCATCGTCACTTCCGGTTAGTGCTTTATAAACGCGGAAGTTATTTTATCACAATTTATCTAAAAATATCGTTAATGGCTAAATATATATTACTCCAGTTCAGAAAATCTAGTTGTTTTATCGTCAACCTACACTATGCTATATAGGGGTGTCCAACCTGCATGTTGCTCTTTAAGACGCTGCTGAGACATTACATGTCACTTGTCTTTACAGGATTTTTACGTGTTGTGTGTGAACGCACTCTCTGATTCCGGAAAATAACTGGCAGTGTGAATGCTCAGCACATTTTTCACTCCATCTAAAAAGCTATGCATTGTCCAGTATATGCATCATACCTCTGTGGGTCTCCCAGCACTTTGTAATTCTGTCACAGCAGATGTGGTCTCTTCATCATCATCATCCTAGAGTGGAAATATGCAAGGTTTCGTTGTCTGGCAGACAAAGTGAAAGATCTAAAAGCAACTGGTTCTTAAAATGTATCACTAACAATTGTGACAGACTGTGTGGTTTCAGGAGGATCCAATAATACAATGCGTCCATCAGCAACTGCAAGAAAAAAAAAAGATACTCAATGTGTAAATTACTAAAGTATGACGGACACTGAATAAAGGCATTAGGAACATGCAAGAATAAAAAAGCCGATTACTGTATAAAGCATATGCTGTAAAATAGAATATGTATGCATAATGCACAAGTGAAACAATGACTGCATTTGGGAAGCATTTAGCCTTCTTCCTAATGACAAGAGTTAAGGATCGTTTTGTCCAAACGTATGACTAAATAATCATAAGTACTAATATGGTATACCTACATTGTACCAAGTCACTTGAGTTGTTGTGGGAGGAAGCGAAGTCTGACGAAGTTCCCTCTGGAATACCATCAACCACAGGGCGACCTTTATTAAGTGAGAGAGCCAACTCCTCAGATGAGGTGAGAGGAGGTGGAGGTGGACCCCCGCCAGTTAGACGGGCCTCAGCCTTCTGTCTATTAGCTATATAGGAAGAATACTTTAAAAGTAACTTAAGACATTGATCTTACAAAAGTTAAAATAAAATATTACCTTTTTGGAGATTGTTTTTGTGTTTCATTTTGACTTGGGAAAGAGTTATTTTGGCTCCAGAAGGATTACACCTTATAAAACAAGAGGCCTAAATATTTCTTGTCAATATACATTGCACTGTATTCTTAAGAAACTGATGTAGAGAAAAGTAAATGCTCGTCGAGTCATGCCACATGCTCAAAAAGATAATTGTTCAACTTTGCAAATTAACAAAAGAAAGGCAAGCATATTTAAAATGTAATAAAAAAAAACGTACGGATTTACTCTGTCAGTTATTTTTTGCCAAGCCAATTGTCTTTCCCTCGCATATGCAGCTGTATTGCTTTTTTTCATTATAATGGGCTTGAACTCCTCATAAGCCAACATTAAAACTTCTAACTCTGCTTCAGAGAAGTAGGCGGCACGCAACTTTTCACCCTTAGTTTCCATGGTGACTCCTGAATTCGGCGTTCCATTGAAAATGCCTTTATATGTTCGCCGTGCACGCGCATTAACTTGAGGTTATTAGCAGTAGGTGGATTAAACTAACTCAACACAGGTGTTTTGGAACCGACATACCCCGAGTAAGCAGGTTATGGGTTAATAAACCCAGAGTTCAGGGTTAATCTGATGGTAAATTAACCCAGCTTTCTGGAATACACCCCAGACAAGGAGTGGATGGAGAACTATGAATCTGTAGGCTGTATTGATGAGGGAGTGCAGGTGCAGCGAGTCAGTACTCTGGTGATTGAGAACGAGTGGGCGGGTCCTGGTGATTGGCTGATGATTGGGGCTGTGACGTGTGGCTGACTCTGTGACAGCAGTTCTGCAAAAAAAAGTTGCCATCAACCGCCAGCATTTTTGATAATTTTCACAAAATTGTTATGCCCCCAGAATATTTTGTTGAATGAATATCTGAACTTGCTACATATCAAAAGAAAGAACAGAGCCTCTGTTTTAAACAAAAAAACCTGTTTTATTCTAGCTTCATGCATTCTGTTTTTATCAACACTTGAATGTGGTTGTTACGATCTGGGTGTGTAGATACATCGCATGACGAAGGAGAATAAACACAACTGTCGTTAATAAATCCACTGACAGAAACACAGGAGTTCGCTGGAGAATGATATAAACACAACCACAAGCTGAAACCAAACAGGAAGTATTTATACAAAAGGAACTTGAGGGAACAAAATGGCAACAGTTGGGCAAGGATGAACTGATTAGTAACCATAGAGACTAACAGAAATGACAGGAACAAACCAAACAGAACATAATTGTGACAGTGGTTAAGTTTCATAATAAAAACAACATTTTGAGCGAATATCTGAGAAAATCGTGTTTTTGTCAAAGACTACATCTGGATCAGATTCAGAATGATGATCAAAACCCAAATGGAGTTGATCGAGTCTATCAACACCTCAAAGCTTCACAGTCCTGTAGCTTTTCCTGGGGTCGCCATTTCATTCAGTAACTGTAACGTTAAATCCAAGGAAGACGAAGATGAAGCAAATATAACACAAGGTTATTTAAACAACTCTAAATTAAACAGCCAACATGTAAGAAAGTGTGTGAAACATGAACAATACCAGACAACTGAAGAGTGCACAAGGAGGAAATTAAATACATGGGGATGATGACAAAATAACAAACAGCTGTGAAGATAACCAGCGACCATAGAAACTAATGAGTGGAGGGAAACAATGACAAAGAAAAAAATGGCAGGGAAAGAGTTAAGTGTCCCAAACTAAGCAAGCCAGAGGCGATAGTGGCAATGAACCCTAACTCCATCAGGTGACAGAATGGAGAAAAAATCTTGGGAAAAACCAGGCTCAGTCGCTAAGTTCAGCTCAAATATTCATTAAAAATGTATAGCAAGAACTCTAGCTGCTACGTTTTGGAACAGCTGTAGTTTGTTTATTATGTGTGCAGGGCAACCACCCAGTAGAGCATTACAATAATCTAGCCTTGATGTCATGAACCTATGAACTAACTGTTCCGCATTTGTCATTGAGAGCATTACATGTCGTAATTTAGAAATATTTTTAAGATGGAAGTATGCGGTTTTAGAGATACTAGAAACGTGGCTTTCAAATGAAAGATTGGTATCAAAAAGCACACACACACACACACACACACACACACACACACACACACACACACACACACACACACACACACACACACACACACACACACACACACACACACACACACACAGGTTCCTAACCGACGACGAAGACTTAACAGAGCAGCCATCAAGTGTTAGACAGTATTCTAGGTTATTACATGAGGACGTTTTTTTGTCCTATATTTAGAATCTCTGTTTTTTCAAAATTAAGTTGTAGGAAATTACTAGTCATCCAATTTTTTATATCAGCTATGCATTACGTTAATTTTGTATACTAGAAATATACAGCTGAGTATCATCAGCATAACAGTGAAAGCTAATTTCATGTTTCCTAATGATATCTCCTAATGGTAGCATGTACAGAGTGAACAGCAGCGGTCCTAGTACTGAGCCTTGTAGTACGCCATACTGAACTTGTGATCGATAAGACATCTCTTCATTTACTGTTACAAACTGATAACGGTCAGATAAGTATGATTTAAACCATGCTAGTGCAATTCCACTAACGCCAACATATTTTTCAAGTCTATTTAAAAGTATGTTGTGGTCAATGGTGTCAAATGCAGCACTAAGATCGAGTAACACTAATAGAGATATACAAACACGATCGGATGATAAAAGTAAATCATTTGTAACTCTAATGAGAGTTGTCTCAGTACTATGGTACGGTCTAAATCCTGACTGGAAATACTTGCAGATATCATTTCTTTCTAAAAAGGAACACAGTTGTGAGGATACTGCTTTTTCTAATATCTTTGACAGAAAAGGCAGATTCGAGATCGGCCTGTAATTGACTAATTCTGTAGGATCAAGGTGGTTTAACCATGGCCAACTTAAAGGTTTACTTTCCGGTAGGTATCCTAATGACAATGATGAATCAATGATATTAAGAAGAGGATCTATGACACCTGAAAGCATCTCTCTCAGTAGCTTAGTCTTAGCCTTAGGTATAGGCAGAGACAATTTATATAGAGACATGTCACTTCCTCAATCCTCAATACAACTATATAGGGAAAACCCGTAATGCCAAAGATGGCGGTTGTATGCACATGTCCCGCCCCTCCCGCTGGAAAGCCAGTCGTCTGCTTTTAACAGTCAAGCCAGGAAACATTTAAGCCTATCGTCTGGTTCCACTGACGTATGCGCACAGTTGAGGTTTGCGACAGCGGAGAAGAGAACCCTTGCGCATGCGTAGTAAAAGTATAACCTGTGGGGAAAAAGGCATTTTAAACCTTATTTTGGGGCAAAGTCATCAAACTTGTTCAGCGATTTTTATCAAATTTTACTGCTGTTTCTATACATGCAGTTTTATGTCCCGGTGAAATTACACATTACACAAATTACACATTTTTCACTCCATCTAAAAAGCTATGCATTGTCCAGTATATGCATCATACCTCTGTGGGTCTCCCAGCACTTTCTAATTCTGTCAAAGCAGATGTGGTCTCTTCATCATCATCATCCTAGAGTGGAAATATGTAAGGTTACGTTGTCTGGCAGACAAAGTGAAAGATCTAAAAGCAACTGGTTCTTAAAATGCATCACTAACAATTGTGACAGACTGTGTGGTTTCAGGAGGATCCAATAATACAATGCGTCCATCAGCAACTGCAAGAAAAAAAAAAAGATACTACATGTGTAAAATACTAAAGTATGACAGACACTGAATAAAGGCATTAGGAACATGCAAGAATAAAAAAGCCGATTACTGTATAAAGCATATGCTGTAAAATAGAATATGTATGCATAATGCACAAGTGAAACAATGACTGCATTTGGGAAGCCATTTAGCCTTCTTCCTAATGACAAGAGTTAATGATCGTTTTGTCCAAACGTATGACTAAATAATCATAAGTACTAATATGGTATACCTACATTGTACCAAGTCACTTGAGTTGTGGGAGGTAGCTAAGTCTGACGAAGTTCCCTCTGGAATACCATCAACCACAGGGCAACCTTTATTAAGTGAGAGAGCCAACTCCTCAGATGAGGTGAGAGGAGGTGGAGGTGGACCCCCGCCAGTTAGACGGGCCTCAGCCTTCTTTCTATTAGCTATATAGGAAGAATACTTTAAAAGTAACTTAAGACATTGATCTTACAAAAGTTAAAATAAAATATTACCTTTTTGGAGAATGTTTTTGTGTTTCATTTTGACTTGGGAAAGAGTTATTTTGGCTCCAGAAGGATTACACCTTATAAAACAAGAGGCCTAAATATTTCTTGCCAATATACATTGCACTGTATTCTTAAGAAACTGATGTAGAGAAAAAGGCATTTTAAAGCTTATTTTGGGGCAAAGTCATCAAACTTGTTCAGCGATTTTTATCAAATTTTACTGCTGTTTCTATACATGCAGTTTTATGTCCCGGTGACCAGTGAAAATGCAGTTCTGACTCTCTGCCCATTAATTTAGATAGGAGCCTGATCTTTTTAGTCCGAAATAGCTGCCCGGAGGCGTTGCCAAGTTGGCGGCCGAGTGGCATGACTTGCCTAAAAGGACTTTGGTATAGGGTCTAACATACATGTTGTCGATTTAGATGATTTAACGAGTTTAGACAATTCTTCCTCTTCTATAGCAATGACTGAGTGTAATTGTTCCTCTGGGGTCTAGAGCACAACGTCTAATGCGATAGTGTAGTAGACGGTTGCATAATTTTAACTTTCTCTCTAATATTATCAACCTATAATGGTAATAGCTCGCAGTGAATATAATTTCAATTTTCAATTTTATTAATGGATAGCCCCTTGAGATGCAACATCTCATTTTCAAGAGGGTCCAATACATATAGACATAAAACAACACCAACTACAGTAAAGTAAAAAAAAAAAAAAAATGCTCAAAACCATTGAGCTACTAAGCAGCTCACACCATTGCCATAAACCTAAGACACATCATAGCTCTGACATAACTGTCAAGTCAAGTCAAGTGTATTTATATAGCGCTTTTCACAATATAAATCGCATCACAGCAGCATCACAGTATCAATCAAATAACATAACAATGTTTGTTTCTTAGTGGAAAAAACATCCACGTTTGGTAGGGCTGATCAATGGTATTAATGCTTGGTTAATTAATTTGAATATCCCCAACTGAGCAAGCCAAAGGCAACAGTGGCAAGGAACCGAAAAACTCCATCAAGTGACCTACTGGTGTCCTAGAACTCCATCAGGTGACCTAATGGAGAGAAGAAAAAAAACCTTGGGAGAACCCAGGCTCAGTCGGGGGCCAGTTCTCCTCTGGCGTTTATGAACTAGAGGCCGGATTTACAGCAACTGTAATTTGATACAGAATTTTGTTTTATTTTATCACTTCGGGGTGGGTACGCGAACCGGAATCACAACATTTTATCTGTAGAGTGGGAAAGGGATCCTCCATAGGGAGAGGCTAGTTGGCACTTCAGCACTGCGTTGTCATCGGGTCCAGGCAAAGCTCCTAGTCAGATCTGGATACGGCCTGGATCCGGCAGGCTGCGGGAAAACCTCGGGATATACAAAGACACTAAAATTAGCGTAGATGCCATTCTTCTTATGATGATGTAACGAGTACATCAGGATTTAAGGGAAGTGTTCCCAGTTCCGGCTGACCTAATCTATGCAGCCTAACATTGAATTATAGAAGTCTATAATATATTATGTGTATGCTAGGTCAAAGAGATGTGTTTTTAGTCTAGCTTTGAACAGACAGAGTGTGTCTGCTTCCCGGACAATGGTAGGAAGACAGTTCCAAAGTTTTGGTGCTAAATAGGAAAAGGATCTGCCGCCAGCAGTCGATTTTGATATTCTAGGTATTATCGACTGGCCCGAATTTTGAGATCGCAATAGACGTGAAGGACTATAATGCGTTAAGAGCTCGCTCAAGTACTGCGGAGCTAAACCATTTAGTGCTTTGTAAGTAATCAACAATATTTTAAAATTTATACGATGTTTAATAGGCAGCCAATGCAGTGTTGACAGAACCGGGCTAATATGGTCATATTTCCTTTTTCTAGTAAGAACTCGAGCTGCAGCGTTTTGGACCAGCTGTAGTTTATTTATTAAGCGTGCAGGGCAACCACCCAGTAGAGCATTACAATAATCTAGTCTTGATGTCATGAAAGCATGAACTAATTGTTCCGCATTTGTTAATGAGAGCATATGTCGTAATTTAGATATATTTTTAAGATGGAAAATGCGGTTTTACAGATACTAGACACGTGACTTTCAAATGAAAGATTGCTATCAAAGAGCACACCCAGGTTCCTAACCGACGACGAAGACTTAATACAGCAGCCATCAAGTGTTAGACAGTATTCTAGGTTATTACGTGTGGAAGTTTGTCCAATAATTAGAATCTCTGTTTTTTCCGAGTTTAGTAGTAGGAAATTACTAGTCATCCAATTTTTTAAATCAGCGATGCATTCCGTTAATTTTGTGAATTGGTAAGTTTCGTCAGGTTTTGAAGAAATATACAGCTGAGTATCTTAGGCATAACAGTGAAAGCTAATTCCATGTTTCCTAATGATATGTCCTAATGGTAGCATGTACAGAGTGAACAGCAGCGGTCCTAGTACTGAGCCTTGTGGTACGCCATACTGAACTTGTGATCGATAAGACATCTCTTCATTTACTGCTACAAACTGATAACGGTCAGATAAGTATGATTTAAACCCTGCTAGTGCAATTCCACTAATGCCAACATAGTTTTCTAGTCTATTTAAAAGAATGTTGTGGTCAATTGTGTCAAATGCAGCACTAAGATCAAGTAACACTAATAAAGAGATACAACCACGATCGGATGATAAAAGTAAATCATTTGTAACTCTAATGAGAGCTGTCTCAGTACTATGGTGCGGTCTAAATCCTGACTGAAAATCCTCGCAGATATCATTTCTTTCAAGAAAGGAACACAGTTGTGAGGATACTGCTTTTTCTAATATCTTTGATAGAAAAGGCAGATTTGAGATCGGCCTGTAACTGACTAATTCTGAAGGATCAAGTTGCGTTTTTTTAACAAGCGGTTTTATCATAGCAAGTGTTGTAAACCTTTTTTCTTCTAAAGTGTAGGAACTCAGAAGCGAAGACCAGGAGACGTTGGGATATCTTTCAACAGGATTCTTTATTGGGAAGTCGCTGTTGCATTGCTGTAGAGCATTTCATCCAAGTCTAACTAAGGGAGCTTTCCGTTGCAGTTTATATACATTTCAAGGGGGTGGGATTAATTACATAGAACAAAACAATGGAAGTACATGATTCAGCTGATTACCTGATTTCATCAGGTAACAGTGTAACTCAGAGCCTTGAGATGCTTATCCAATCAGCCTGATTAGATCAGCAAAAGGCCCAGCTGACCTTTGAGATGTGACAAGAGGTTAATGTCCGAAACTTTGATTGCCTCAAAATGGAAAACAGTGTGTGCACTTTCTCAGTTAAAAATACTGTTGTATCGGAACCTAAATTAAACATTTAAATAAATTTGTAATCCTACACCAGCTTAAAGGTTTTTGGTACGTATCCTAGAGACAAAGACGAATTAATGATATTAAGAAGAGGATCTATGATCTCTGGAAGCATCTCTTTCAGTAGCTTAGTCGGTATAGGGTCTAACATACAAGTTGTCGATTTAGATGAATTAACGAATTTGCAGAATTCTTCCTCTCCTATAGCAACAAATTAATAACATTTTTCCTCAGGGAGACTACAATGCACTCCCTGATGCGATACTGTAGTAGACGGTTGCATAGTTATAATTTTGTCCCTGATATTATCAATCTTATAAGTGAAGAAGTTCATAAAGTCATTACTGTGTTGGCCTGAAACTTCTGTGCTTGAAGCTTTCTTTTTCGTTAGTTTAGCCACTGTTTCAAATAAATACCTAGGATTATGTTTATTTTCTTCTAATAGGGTTGAAAAATAAGCAGATCTAGCAGCTTTTAAAGCCTCTCTGTAAGCAATCGAGCTCTGTTTCCATGAAATCCGAAATACCTCTAGTTTTGTTTTCTTCCAGTTGCGCTCCATTTTTCTGGCTGCTCTCTTAAGGGCCTGAGTGTGCTCGTTGTACCACGGCGTTGGACTATTTTCTTTAATCTTCTTTAAGCGCAACGGAGCAACTGCGTCTAAAGTGCTGGACAGTGTTGGGAACGTTACTTTAAAAAAGTAATTAGTTATAGTTACTCACTACTTGTTCCAAAAAGTAACTGAGTTAGTAACTGAATTACTCTATAATAAAAGTAACTCGTTACCAGGGAAAGTAACTATTTGCATTACTGTTAAAAAAAGACTTTTTTTAGCAGTTTTCACAAGTCAGTTGAAATTAGTAGAACAGAAGTAGTGCTTATATTGCACCTTGAAAATGCCAACTTTTCATCGGATTGCTCCTGACTCGCCATCTCTGCTGCTTCACCGAATCTCTGTTTAGCTGTTGTGTGTGTGTGTGGCGCTTGTGCTGGCATGTGTGTAAAAACACTGGATCTGATTGGCTACCAGGAAAGATAACTCTGCCTTAGCCAATAATAATCGCTTACCTCGTTATTAACCAACCTCCTCACTAGCTGTGTGAGCCATGGGGTGCGTTCGGATTACAGTTTATTCAATCAATAGCCTACATAGTAACCTTTACTGTCTATAATAGTAATGCACATAGGCGTCGATTTCGGTGGGTACACGTCCCCACCAGATTTCGTCATGAGTCATTTTGTACCCACCACTTTTTGAAACATTGAGGCATGGATGTTAATACAACTAAATAAAACATCTCCAGTTAGCAGAGCATTCATTTAGTTCGCTATTAAATAAGAGATCTAGCGCTAAAATGTGTTGTTTTTGAAATCAAGCTGAGCGCTCGTTCCCGCTGCTATCAGTTGCCATGGATAGTTGTTCTCTTGTGGCTCGCGCGGTCACGCACAGTCTTCACTCGGACGCGCGCTTCAATCTATCGCCGTTGTGGAGACTATTCGTTCTGGTGAAATCACAAAATAAAATGCACACAAACGTGTCCCTGCTGAACTTAATTAGTTTTGATGAGAGAGAAAAAAACAACTATACAAGTGTGGATTCGAACCCGTAACCTCTGAGACGCTATGTAAATGATCTACCACTAAACCACTTAACTCATATAACATTTGCGGATCGATCGATTTATTTATTGGTTGAGCAGAGAGGCTGCACAGTTTGACAAGTTTGTACCAGCATTTCTGAAAATGCACTTCCGAATGTGTCTCTGTCCCCAGCACATTTCAAACCAAACTGACGCCCGTGGTAACGCACCACATTTAACGTCCAGTAACGTTAACGCCGTTGTAACGACGGGAAAAGTAATGAGTTAGATTACCCCGTTACTGAAAAACTAACGTCGTTACCTAACGCCGTTCTTTTAAACGCCGTTATTCCCAACACTGGTGCTGGAAAAGAGAGAGTTCAAAGTTTTTGTTGCAATATCAAGTTCTTCTAAGCTATCCGGGATGCTGAGATGATGAAACTGATTAGGAAGATTATTGATAAAGCAATCTTTAGTGGCAGAAGTTATAGGTCTAACATATTTATAACACGGAGTCGGCTTTGCAGCCTTGGCTAAATGTAATTTACATGAGACTAGATAATGGTCTGAGATGTCATCACTCTGCTGCAGAATTTCAACGGCATCAACATCTATTCCATGTGATAATATTAGATCTAGAGTATGATTACGACAATGAGTGGGTCCTGACACGTGTTGTCTAACTCCAATTGAGTTTACAATATCTTTAAGTCCCAATCCCAATGCATCTTTTTAATTATCTACATGTATATTAAAATCACCAACAATTAGTACTTTATCGTTAGCCAATACTAATTCTGATAGAAAGTCCGCAAATTCTTTGATAAAATCTTTATGGTGCCCTGGTGGCCTGCATACAGTAGCCAGCAGAAATCTCAAACGTGATTTATCGTTTACACTATATATTTTAACATTAAGCACCAACACTTCAAAAGAAGTATATTTAAAAATAGATTTCTTAGTGGATTTCTTAATTACAGCGACACCTCCCCCTTTGCGTTTTAGACGAGGTTCATGTTTATAACAGTAATCTTGTGGGGTTGACTCATTTAAATTAATGTAATCGTTTGGTTTTAGCCAGGTTTCTGTCAAACACAGCACATCTAGATTATAATCTGAAATCAAATCATTAACTATGAGCGATTTTGAAGTAAGGGATCGAATATTCAGCAACCCAAGCTTTATCATTTGCTCATCTGTATTATATCTGTTTTTTATTTGTTGAACATCAATTAAATTTTTTACTTGACGTTTTTTGGATTTCCAAATTCGGGGAACAGACACAGTCTCTTTATGATGATATCTAGGTGAAAGAGGCTCTATGTGATGGGATTTATATGACCTTGGTGACGCGAGGCCGCTAGCAGACGGTCGGTTTAGCCAGTCTGTCTGCTGCCTGACCTGGGCCCCAGATTGTCATGTTTTAGGTCTAAGACTATGTGCCATATTACTAGAGAGAAGAGCAGCACCATCCCAGGAGGGATGAACACCATCTCTTTTCAACAGGTCAGGCTTGCCCCAAAAACTTTTCCAATTGTCTATGAATTCTATATTATTCAACGGACACCACTTAGACAACCAACCATTGAGTGAGGCCAATCTGCTAACTATCTCATCACTCCTGCGAACAGGAAGGGGGCCAGAGAAAATTACAGTGCCTGACATCGTACTTGCGAGTTTATACACCTCTTTAATATTAATTTTGGTGATCTCTGACTGGCGGAGTCGAACATCATTAGTGCCGACATGAATAATGATCTTAGAGAATTTACGATTAGCATTAGCCAGCACTTTTAAATTTGCTTTGATGTCAGGCGCAAACATGTGACTCCCGGCAAACATGTGACTATGGTGGCTGGTGTCTCTATTTTCACGTTCCGTGTGATTGAATCCCCAATTACCAGGGCACAATCAACAGAATTCTTAGTGGGTCTTTCACTGAGTGGGGCAAATCGATTTGTTATGGTAATCGGAACGGAAGAGTGGTTTTTTAATCCGCGACTAGAGCGATCTCTCACGGTCACCCATGCGCGTAATTTGCACGGGGGTTATGGGGGTCATCACCCCCTCAAAAATCAGATCCAGCTAATATAACCCCCCCAATATCATCATTCAGATTCAAAGAAATATGAAATATTCCGAATGAATACTTTTTTTCGTTTTCTTCATTAAATTCATTTGCCAGCAAGAAAGATAGTATCATTAAATAATCTGTAACGTACCCCCCGCCGACCGTACCGAGTACTTGGTATTACCCAGCCAACCCGCTTTCTCTACCAAGTTTGTTCAATATTTTGCGCAGTCGCTGGGATGAATGGTAGAAAGCTGACAACTGATGGAAAGATGAAAAGGACACTGAAAGGCAGCCAGACAACAATTTTTCATTGTTGGTCGACACCGGCCAAAAAGATGAAAAATTCTGACCAAACGGAGGTACCCCATTGTTAAGTTAGCTGTTAAGTTAGCTCAGCGTTTCTCATAGAATGGTGGGGAATGAGACATGAAAAGTGGGGCGCGACAAACTGGTTTTGTGCCCATCTTTTTAATTACTTTATTTATTGACCATACACTCAAAACAAAACAAAGACACATTTACATGTAAGCCTTACTTAACCTTTTCACACGTAGGTTTAAAGGTTTTTCAAGGCGACCGTTATTGATCGTAGTATCACTTTATGGTTCCCATGGAGACGCGTCATTCATTGCTTGTCACACCGCAGCCACAATAGCGGAATGACTGATGATCTGCTTTTATTTCCTTTTTGATTCAAAATTTCTCAAATATAGCTATAGCAGGATATGTCTGATATTCCGATTGTCAAATATGTGCAAGTGGACGTGTTTTGTTTTCAAACACCTTTATAAAGATCGCGTTAGTTGAGCTGTTTGCGCAACGTATTTTAGTTAACTTAGCTGCTATCGTATTAAAATACCTAAAAAAAAATACATACATTTTTAGGAATTTACCACCTCCGGCTCAATTTGAGAATATTATTATTTTTTATTTTATTTACTTTTTTTTCTTTTTGCATGGAGTTTGCAAAGTGACAAAATGAATCAAAGCACAACTAACGTTAACGTTAGTCCACACTTGTATTTTCTGAATTTGATGTCATCAGAGGCTAACATTTATGCAAACACAAGTTTTATCTACTTTTGAGTCTTATTTAATGCAAAGTGATAATATAATTGCACTTTCATTTTCTCTATTTGAAAGTTTTTAATGCTGTTATTTGATGTTAAGTTTTTAAAATGTGATGATGTTAATAAAATACATTTTAACAGTTAAACTTAAAGCCTAGTTTATTAATATTTTGTTGGGGTGATTGGGCACAGGTGGGGCTCGGAACCCCCTCAGAATGGCAGAAAAAGTTTGAGAAACACTGAGTTAGCTGATGATTTGTTTTGTTGACTGGAGTTGGCTGGCTAGATGTTCTATATGTTGCCAGTGTCCTATATGAGGTAAAGCCATAGGGTGCCAGGGATTGTGTAGAAGCAATGTCACTGAATTGTAACTTAAGTTGCTGTTTGCTCCAATATAGTCACACATTTTGGGGGGGATTCCATAATTTACTTGTGACTAGAGATGTCATCCATTGACAGCTAGCTGCTATGGGCTAGTTCAGAGGTTACGCCACTCCTTTTGAGCGTGCACGCCTGTACTGTACACACATACAATAAATTGACTACATTTGTTGCTCACTTGAAACAAAATGTGTCATTATGGCATAAATAGTCAAGTGAACAGCTGCATTTACGTTAAGTAGCCTAAATCAGTAAAAGTATCACAATGTATTTCTAATACAGGAACGGCAAATTAGCATGTCACCCTTACACAAGAAAATTATTAAATAAATAAATTAATTAAAAATATGCCGCGAGTTTAACCCCCCCCAATGGTAGACGCAAAGTTACGCCCTTGCGGTCACCCATCTGCCCTGCTGCGTGGGCTCTACTTCAGCCGGAACCGAATCATGCACAGAGTTCACTATGCTAGGCGCATCCAAAATAGTATCTAAAGCTCTAGTACTATCCTTACTATCCTCAATTAAAGTTTGGATGCGTGTCTCTAGCTCTGAAATCTTCTCCGTCAGCCTGACTGTCTCCTTGCATGTATCACAAATAAATCCTGTATTGCCATCGGAGAAGGCTATACTAAACATATGACATGTGACACAGGTGACAATAACAGGACAAGACATTATTCACCGTTTGTGTTGACTGATTCTTACTTACCTGGGCTTTTATGAACTCAAAGGCGCGGGCGCGCAAGAGAAAATAAATAATAAATAAATGAGCGCGGGTGGCGCGTAAACACTAGCGTGCTGTGCTAACAATAACGGAAGCTAGCGATGTAAGGTTAATCTGAGATGGTGGGTAAACTGTATTTAGTAATATAAACAACTAGAAATGATAGTAAATGATGGTTCAAAATAGAAAGAAATACGAAGCTAATACGAGGCGTAGAGCTTACAGCCTCGATGCAAACAAACTCACAGCAGGCAGGAAGGCAGACAGGAGCAATCGATCAGTGAACAGCAGATCTCGATCAACTGTCTCAAAAAGCACATCACATTTACTCATTAAACAATTGGAACCATAGTGCAGGAAGTTCAGTAAACAAAAAGGTGCCACATAAGAATAACCGAGGTTGAATCAACAGGAGATAAATCAATTAGACTATTCCATGAAACAAAAGACAATTGCAAGCATTACTATTCAGTCCAACATCAGTAGCATGCACACACAGTGTTTAGATATTGGAATAAAGTTAGCTTGAATCTACGAAAAGATAAGATGGACCTCAAGAAAAGAGGAAGATTATTCCAATCACTAGTAGCTCTGTAGTGAAAATATTTTCGACCAGTGGCTGAAAAGATTCCTGGTACGGTAAAGACAAGAGATTGCATATCTCTAAGAGGATACAAAGAACTACGTGGAACCAAGAGTTCTCTCAGATATGGAGGACATTCGAAGTAGGCACATTTGAAAATTAAAAGAAACCAATGAAAGTCTCTTCTTGATTTCAGCTGAAGCCAATTCAATGATGCATACATTACGCAATGATGTGTTTTAAAAGGACACCTCAGAACAAATCTACAAAAAGATTTAAAAACAACATTAAGTGGCTTAAGAGCAGCATCACTAGTGTTCATGTAGATAATATCAGCGTAGTCAGATTTTTGTTTTATAAATTATTTTTATAATCAAAATAAAAGTAAGTTTCAGTTTATGCACTCAAGGATTGGTTGGGTGTGCTGATACATCTATACGTAGCCTATATATAAACTGAATGAATAAATTGAATGCTTACAAAAACAAAAATGATTTTGGACTTCAATCCTCAATGATTTTTGTTATGATTTTAAAAAAAAAACATAAAAGCCTTTTATTTTTGTATTCATATGTTTATTTCACAAAAGTATTCAAAGCTTCTAATGCGATACTAACACTCCATGCCAATTCTTCTCGTGACTTTGATGGAAAAGTTTGGTTTTGGGTTTTGAACTCTCAGCACAAAGATTTCAGCAGTTTTTCTGTCAGAAAGTGATTAGATCTGGATGTGGGCTTGAACCTGCAGTATCGCGGTGTGAACGGCGTTCCAGTCACACTGTAAACCTGCTTTATCTGCGTTGCTGGAATATAAAGAGATGTTGAGGGAAGATGGAGAGATACTGCACGTCAGACGCTCCTCTGCCAACAGATGAAGATACGACACCAGTCTTTAACTAAAGGCATGATGATGTTTAATCTATACAGTATTAACAGGATCTGAGGTGAGGCAGTTGTTCAGTGGTTCATGTAGGTTATCTACAAACTGGAAGGTTGGTGGTTCTATCCCCGGTTCCACCTGACCAAGTATCGAGGTGTCCACGAGCAAGACACCTAACCCCGGCTGCTCCCGCCGAGCTGGATGGCTTCTTGCATGGCTGACACCGCCGTCGGTGTATGAATGGGTGAATGTGAGGCAATATATAAAGCGCTTTGGGGGCCATTGGGTCTGTAAAAGCGCTATATAAATGCAGTCCATTTACCATCTACTTTTCACAGGAAACTAAAATAAAATGCATGTACAAATATGTTCTGTGATCAAACGGCTGATATGAAACAGGATTTACAGCATTAGTACACTATACGTAATTTAACATTTCAAATTGTGCAAATATCCTCCATTATATCCAACCGAACATAACAAAGTGCAAATAAAAAGTAACCTTAAACAAATTTAACACAACATTGAACAAACAGATCACATTCATAAACATTCATAAACAATTCCTGTCACAGATAAAGACATCATTCCCAGTTTCCCACATTCCCACACATTCCCAAAGTCTTTTATTTATATAACACATGTCATAAACAATGGTAATTCAAAGTGCTTTACATAATTTCGTAATTTCTGTGCTTTACAGAATACATTAAAATAATCAAAAGAATTAAGAATAATTGAAACAGTTTAGAATAAAAACATTGGTAACGGTTCCTTTTACAGTCCAGTTACCCATGTACATACTCAGTACTTATTTTAGTAATTACAATTACTGGGTAATAACTAGGTACTAACCCTGAACCTACCCCTAAACCTACCCCTAACCATGTACTTACCTATATTAGCCAGTACTTTCTAGGTAAGTACACTGTAAGAACTGTACTGTAAAAGGAAGCGTTACCAAAACATTATTTACCCCCCTGAGTTTATGCCTGTAGTGTAATGCAGTTATTTAATCTGAAGATCTGATCATGTAAATATGGAACGGAGTCTGACTGTGATGAAGAACCTTCAGAAATTACATGGTAAATCTCAGTAAATCCACACTTGCACAGTTAAATGAGCCTGTATCGTGGAACTGTTTTCCTGCAGTCAGACTAACACAAACCACACAGACCTGAAATGAGATCAGGGTAAAGACTTTAATTGCTGTGTCTTTAGGACCTTTGACTCTTAGGAGATTTAAAAACATGCTTTGATGTATTTGTGGGTTAGGGTTAGGGTTAGGCGACAGGATCAGGAGAGAGGCGACAGGATCAGGAGAGAAGCAACAGGATCGGGAGAGAAGAGACGGGATCAGGAGAGAAGCGACGGGATCAGGAGGGAATAAACGGGATTGGGAGAGAAGGGACAGGATCGGGAGAGAAGCGACAGGATCAGGAGAGAAGAGACGGAATTGGGAAGAGAAGCAGCAGGATCGGGATCGGGAAAGAAGAGACGGGATCGGAGAGAAGAGACGGGATCAGGAGAGAAGCGACGGGATCGGGAGAGTAGAGACGGGATCAGGAGAGAAGCGACGGGATCAGGAGGGAATAAACGGGATTGGGAGAGAAGGGACAGGATCGGGAGAGAAGCGACAGGATCAGGAGAGAAGAGACGGAATCGGGAAGAGAAGCAGCAGGATCGGGATCGGGAAAGAAGAGACGGGATCGGAGAGAAGAGACGGGATCGGGAGAGGAGACGAGATCGGGAGAGAAGAGACGGGATCGGGAGAGAAGCGGCGGGATCAGAAGATATCCGTGAACCGGGACTCTTTAGATAACTCAACTCAATTAAACTTCACAGAGATTAAACATCAAGCTCAGCTTGGTCTCAGAACAACATGCTAAAAACACTTCAGCAACTGCAGATTGACATCAGAAACCCTGCGCTGGTTTTTCACGGCGAATCACAGTCTTCAGAACCTGAACATGTTCTTATTAAACTCTGTAACATGTTTGGTAAACTGGGAGCAGAACACGATGGTCCTCACAGCAGAACACGAAATACAGGGGGAGGATCTCGTGTACCGCAATGAGGTGCTACTGTAAACTGGTGACGCTCTGCCACATTTTTCCTGGGGCTCGTAACTTCATATGAGTGTTTATATTCTTGATGACTCCGATCTCCAACCAGATGAACTGGATAATATTCTGAATGTCTATGAATGAATTGTTTAGTTGGGGACATTTAATTTAATATTCGACAACATTATTTATCTCCTGCATTGACAGCATTATATGAGAACTGAACTGAGCTGGACGATGACATCACGGTTTTCTCCAGAGTGGCTATATATATAAATTAACTAAATTAATAACTTTTTTACAACGAAAATGAACCATCACTGAACTCACTTAAGCTGGACAGTGACGGTATATAAATAAAGGTAACTTGACCCTGGTTAAAGCCGAACACATTCAGCAGATCCGCTTCTCTTCAGACGAGCTGTAATCTTCCCTGTCTTCGGTTCTTCCTGGTTTGGGTTTACTCTGTCATTATCTCATATAAACCTTTCACCCCTCGTGACCTTACCCCGACGTGACCCGAGTCATAGTGTTCGTCAGAATCATGAAGCTCAAAGATGCTGCTAAACTCTTTTACATTCAGACATCTGATATTTCCTGACTGAATCAGACTCATGTTACACAAACGTGACAGAACGTTGACATCTGCAACCTTGAGTTTAATCTCTAACTGCAGCTGAAAGAGAAAGATATTTAACACCCTGTAATTCTGCCCTGAGGACACACACACACACACATTCACACACGCACGCGCACACATCCACCCACGCACGCACACACACACGCACACACACACACACACACACACACACACACACACACACACACACACACACACACACACACACACGTCTGGTTTACTATCTTTGTGGAGACTCTCCATAGACTTAATGGTTTTTATACTGTACAAACTGTATATTCTATCCCCTTACACTAAGCCTATCCCTAAACCTACCCATCACAGAAAACTTTGTGCATTTTTACATTTCCAAAAAAACTCATTCTGTATGATTTATAAGCTTGTTTACCCATGGGGACCTCTATTTCCTCACTGTGACACGAGTCCCCATGAGTCAGGTTGAAGTCCCCACCGGGATAGAAAAACATGCACACACGCACGCACGCACACACAGACACATACACATGCACATGCACACACACACACGCACGCACGCACGCACACACACGCACCCACACACGCACGCACGCACACACACACGCACATACACGCATGCACGCACACACACAAGCACACACACACACACACACACCCTCACACACACCCTCACGCACGCACGCACGCACACACACACACACACACACGCACACCTACATACACACACACACACACGCACACCTCACTCCAACATCTTCACTCCTGCCAGATGACCTCCAGTGGCATGAGGGAACCCACGACAGCCTTCGTCTGACAGGAGTTGTAGGGGCTGCCGGTGGCCCGGTCAGATGGACTCCACCTGTGCCGGTCCCCCGGTGCAGATTTGTCTACGGGGTTTGCTCCCCTAGCCACTGTACCCTCCCGAGTTAACCTACGTGGCTGTGGGGTTGCCTTCGTCCTCCGCCTGCGCCGCCGTTGGCGTCTTCGCTATTTACCCATAGCTGGGACAGTGGTTGACGGGCAGCATCACCGATGGGCCTGCATGCCTCGTCTCTGGGGCCCACTGCTGCTCCGAGATCCCTACAGCTTAGCCTGGAACCGCAGGGGACCGGTTAACATGTGTGCCACGAGGAGGCGTGTACAAGATCTTGGCAGTGGAGAGGCTATGTACCGGCTAAGGAGGCTTACATACTCGGCTCCTCTTTTCGCCCCTGAAAAACCAGGGTTTGTCCGGTGGCAGGAGCTGAAAGCAGAGAATGGCAGGCAGAAGCCTACAAGCACTGCTACTCCAACACTGCTGCACTGAACCGTCACACGCCCTGCGTGTAAAGACACACACATACATTTCTGATGTTTTTTTGTTTGTTTGTAGTAGTCGTTTTTTTGTGTTGTAATTATTATTGCTTCAGGATTCTCTTATAATGAAATACTGATTTTTGTGATATCATTCACACTTCAAAGACCATAGGTCATGATTTATGTAATGCTCCTGTTGTTAGTGTTTTTTATGTCAGTGTGTTATGAATGACGTATGTTTTCTGCATGAGAATTGTTGCCAGTGTAATGGAGGATTATTTTGAGATATGAAGTGTTTTGTTGGTGTGAGTGAGTTTTGGAGGTGAGATTAACTGTTAGTAATGCACTGCATGAAGAGTTTTGAACATGTGGCTTCAGGAATGAACAATGCTTGTTAACAATTGAAAAAAAAAACTAATAAACTGATGAAAGTTTGTGATTATTTATATTTGCAAGAATCTTTTTATCTGGAGCAAACAGAATGCTCTGTATATTTGCTGTTTCTTAAAGTAGAGCTAAAAACGGCCAGACGATCTTCAAACATATTTCAGATGTAGATGTTCAGCCTTTCCTCACTTGCAACATAGTTTTTTCCCTTTCATGCTGAGAGGAGATACAGATATAAACCATCCCTCATGTCGAGGTGTCTGCTATCACAAGAAATCAGCATATCACTGATGTTTTATATTTGTCCACAGACGGTTTTTCTTTTGAATCATGAACCAGGTGCAGCAGCCAAAGACACACACACACACACACACACACACACACACACACACACACACACACACACACACACACACACACACACCACACACACACACACACACAACTCCTAAACCTACCCATCACATTATAACACCCTAATTACACGTAACTTAGTCTGCTTTATAAGCTGTATTCCTCAAAGGGACAAAAAATGTCCCCACAAGGTAATTTTGTCCCCATAATGTAAAAGCAATGAGAAGTGCTAGCGTTTCTGAAAGCGGTCCGAGCACTGAGCCCTGTGGGACACCTGTGTGTGTGTGTGTGTGTGTGTGTGTGTGTGTGTGTGTGTGTGTGTGTGTGTGTGTGTGTGTGTGTGTGTGTGTGTGTGTGTGTGTGAATCAGGTGATCCTGGTAGGTTTAGTTCTGCAAAGTGGATGTCAATGCAGTTCCTGAAATGTCTGGTTCACTGAAGAAGGACATTTTATGGTTATAAATGTGTGAGCGTTCTGAGAACCCAGACCCTAACATAGTGTCGGCCCAGAGCCGGCCCACATCTGGCACACCTGGATTCCACACGGCCCGGATGTGACAAAATTTCATGACAATGTTGAGAAACCCCATGTTGCAGAACACAATGGAATTGCATTACATTTAGAAAGGGATGTTTATGCTTCTCTTTCTTTAGCTGCTGAACGTGTCTTCAAAAATGTAAATAAAATGAAATGTTGAACTTGTAAAAAAGGATATTGTGTATATTCACAGATTGCTCCAAGATCTCTGACAGTCGTTTGTTACCCACATAAAGCTCATATTAAGGCTCTGAACAGAAGTGTTTATTTGAGTTCGGCAGGAATTAACCCAGCTGTTTACATTAGCTGAAAGAAAACAGTTTTGCATGAGTGCGCAGATACGAGCGGCTCTCAGACACTGCGACTCCTGCACTGTCTCTCAGTCACTGGGTGTGGAGAGATCATTAACTAAACTACATGTATCCAGTTTGACATGATTCAGGATCTGAGATGTTTGTTGGCCTTCGATGGGAAACTCTGGCTGACAAGGTGATAAAACTCACTGAGGCGAGCGACTACAGCACACATTCTGAGTTCATGTTTGACATGTGACGACATGCAACTGTTGAGTTTCAGCTGGAATGTTTGCTGACAGTTTTCTTCTGGCTAAAGTCTGGATGATGGTGAACCGTCTCCTGAAGTCACGTCTCTACGTGATGTTGCCTGGAAAATAAACTAAATCCAGAGAATCAGGCCTATCACAAACTCTCCAGACTCTATCTCAGCTTTTTTTTTTGCTAGTGTTTTATCTAATCCCGGCAGGCTCTTTATTCCCGGCTGTTATTGTTTGCGTAGGACAGAAACTCTTCTTTCCCAGAACAGAGATCAGCTTCACGTGTCCTGTTGGTTTGTCTGATCTGATATTGTTGCTGATTGTCTCTCTCTATCTTCATTTTTATTCCTTCATATTGTCGTGTAAATATCTGGCAGGAATAGTTACAGGTTCCTTATCAAAAGGTTTGTGCAATCTTGAAATCTAGAAGAACAAAACTTATTTTTGCAGTTGTGAAATTCTAAATGATAAATGTCCTCATTCACTGTGATACTCATCATACATCAGATTAATATGAATTATTTGAAAGTAAATAGGATTTTATTGTTAGTTTTTCTTAAAGGTACATTCAAAATTATTTAAATATGACTAAATAATGACTTAATAATAACAACTGTCTATCACTGTAATTTTTCTAATCAGCGGATTGTGTGTGTGTGTGTGTGTGTGTGTGTGTGTGTGTGTGTGTGTGTGTGTGTGTGTGTGTGTGTGTGTGTGTGTGTGTGTGTGTGTGTGTGTGTGTGTGTGTGTGTGTGTGTGTGTGTGTGTGTGTGTGTGTGATTTAGGCCCTGTTTACACGAGAACGATTCCGGGTGAAAACGTAAAAATATTTTATCGGATGTGCCTTTCGTTTACACGGCGACGGCGTTTTTGGGGCTTAAAAACGCAAAAAAGTGAAACCACCCTCCAGAGTGGAAATCTTAAAAACGCTCCACCGCGGCGTTCCCGTCTAAGCGGTAAAAACGCAAATCTGCTCACGGCGGCTCTTGTCGCGTACGCGTTTACGTCACAGGCATGCGCCAGTACAGGAACATAACAACCAACATGTCGGATTATTTCCATACGTCGGACCTTCAAGTTGCCCTCGCAGCTCTGATAAACATACAAGAGTCTTTTCAGCAGTTGTACAAAATATTCTCAGATATTGGTGGTGTTGTGTCAGTGCTTCACATCGCCACCTAGCTGCCTGGAGTGCACACAACATCGAATTTCACACACTTTTGCGTCACCATATGCACGCGGATCCCCCCCCCCCCCCATAATGATTGTCTAAACGCAGAATAAAAAGTGATAACGCAACGCCACTTTTGCGTTTTCTCTTCAGATCGTTTCCGTGTAAACATAGCCTAAGTCTGTGTTTGTAGATCAATGTTCGGCACTTAGAAATGAAACAAATTTTAAGCTAATTAAACTGAGCTCTTCTTTCAGGATTTCAACAGTTGTAATTGTACATAAAGACAGTCTTGGATCTACACGTTCTCACAGCGCGATCTAAAGCAGCGTTGGTGGATTCTGCTGCTGATTGTCTCATCGGTGAAAGGTAGTTTTCAATCATCTTCAATCATTTTTAGATGAATTTAGTATTTACGAAAAGTTCCAGTCTGGTTTTAAACGCCATCATAGTACTGAAACTGCCTTTCTAATGGTGCGTTCACACCGGACGCGAATAGCGCGTCAGGCGCGAGTGATTTCAATGTTAAGTCAATGCAAAGACGCGTTGCGCACGTAAAAAAATCCTGCGGCGCGAATGATTTAGTTAGTGCTATTTGTGCATTCACGCGTTTGACGCAAATTCTCGTCTGCCGCCCGAGTTAAAAAATCTGAACTTCTGCGTCAATTCGCGTCGCGTTAACCAATCAGGAGCCTGCTTTGCTTCACATGGCATAAAGGGACATAGCATAACAAACTCACGCTCGAAAGTCATTCATTCCAAATGGAGGAGATTTTTTTTAATTATTAATTAAAGCAAATACAAACAAATCAGGAACAATGTCAAATCTTACTACGAAAAAAAAACTTAAAAGAACAGAAGAACATGGAGCATGTTATGGCAAAAATGGCATTTAGATAATCAAAAGAAAATAAATAAAAAGGGCAATTATTCAATAAGATTGTTTACAAAAGAAGCCAGTTTCTCAGCATTCTTGTTATTAATCAATAACAAAGAGTTATAAAAAAGTTTCAGCTCATTTCTCCAATGAGTAATGTTAGGAATTGTCTCGTAAAAACGACATTAATGAATGAAATGTTTACTTAACAAAATGACATTGTTAATGCCAATATCATTGTGATCATTACGAAAAATACCAAATTTTATATCATTAATGGTTAGATTCATCATCTGAAATCCTTTGGAGACGAATAGTTGTTGAAGGTCCAGCCAAAACCTTTTACAACTTCACACAAACAGAACAGATGATTCAAATCTTCGGGTACAATTTCACAGAAGGTACAGTTTCCTACATCCATTTTATATCATGTTTTAACAAATCTTTAGTTGGATAAATCCTATTTATAATTTTAAATTGCATTTCTTTCATATTTGGCGGGACTGGGAATTTTAAATATTTACATCCAATCTTTTTTATTATCTCCTTTTCAAAGTCTTTGAGAAAATAATCTCTTTTGAGAGAACTTGTTTGGCAGTTAAGTATAAACTTGTTGTTACATTTGAAATTCAGAAAATTACTACCATTAATGTAAAGTTGTCTTAAGGTAGGTGTGACTTTTGAATATATTATATCCTGCTTAATCATAGCTACAAGTGATACTGGGAGAGCTTTCACAATCTGTTTAAACTTCTTTTGGGTACATCTAATTTGAAATTTGTCACAGAATTCAACATGTTGTAAAACATTTCCTTCCACATCCATGAAGTGGGCAATAGCCCAGACACCAGAGAACCATTCTGGAATAAAAAGTGATTTTCTATTAACCAATATATACCTATTATTCCAAATTCGTGTATTGTGTGGAGTGAAATTATGCTTGAATATTAGTTTCCAATACAGAAGAACCTGTTGGTGGAAATCTGAAAGTTTCATAGGAAGTTTCTTAAAATCAAAATCGCATTCAGTAGAAACTCATTTTAGCTGTGAGTGGTCACCCGGAGTTATTGGACTCAAGTTCATACTTTTATAGAGACAAGAACAAAAATAAACTTTTGAAACTTTCGCCTCTGACGCGCGTGACGCGTAAATTTCGCTTCAAACTTTTGTTTTTACACACGTCAGTTTCACTCTTGACACGCGAATTAACACAAAGTGGTCAAGAGTCAAACTAGACACGGTAGATGCGAATTTGATGCGCTATTCACGTCCGGTGTGAACGCACCTTATAAGAGTTTATAATGATCTTCTCTTAGCAGTTGATTCAGGAAAATCGGCTGATTTAGTGCACTTAGACTTGAGCTCTGCCTTTGACACCGCCAACCACTCTAACCTCTTATCCCGACTCAAACCAAGTGTTGGCATTACGGGCTTAGCCCTGGTTTGAATCATATCTGGCAGACAGGAGTTTTGCTGTCCACCTTGGAAATTGCTCTTCATCAGTTGCTCCTCTTTCTTGTGGGGTCCCCCAAGGTGCCATTTTGCCTATTTGCCTGTAAAAACAACGAGAAGGACAATTTCCAGGCTTTGCTGAACTGTTTGAGTGAACTAAAAATTTGGTTGGATCAGAATTTTCTCTCTCTAAATGATAAGACTGAAATTGTTGTTTAGTCGTGCGGTACATTTTAATGTCTGTGTAGATGCTCTTGGTATTTTAGGATCCCATGTTCAACGTTTTACCAAGAATCTGGGTGTGATTTTTGATAATGCTTTTAAATTTGATAAACAGATTAGTTCAGTTGTTAAAACCAGTTTTTTCCAGCTGAGGCTTCTGGCGAAGGTCAAGCAATACCTGCAACGCAAACACTTTGAAAGAGTCATACATGCTTTTATTACGTCCCGTTTAGACTACTGTAATTCTTTGTATGTTGGATTGGAGCAGTCATCCCTTCGTTGGTTACAGTTAGTCCAGAACGCAGCAGCTTGACTTCTAACCGGGACTAAAAAGCGTGATCATATTAGCCAGTTTTAGCCACGCTGCACTGGCTTCCTGTTTGTTTCAGGATTTCATTTAAAATAGTATTTAAAATATTTAATATTAAAATTGTATTGGAATAGTTTACCTAGTCATGTAAGGAAAGCCCAGACCATTGTAACATTCAAGTCTTTGCTTCAGACCCATTATTATACCTTGGCTTTCATTTCAAGTTGAGCTTTGATATCTTGAACTATTGTTGCTTATTTTTCTTGTATATTGTGTATTCTTTGTGTATTTCTTTGATCTTGAATTTTGATTAGCACTTTGGTCAATCATGGTTGTTCTGCACTGTTCGATTTCTGTGTACACCCTTTATGGAACGGGTCAAATTGACCCTTATTGGATTTAATAAAATTTCTCAAAAATCACACTATGAAAAACAATAACGATATCAATATTTGTCAAACATTACAAAAAATTATATCTGAAAATATGATTTATGAAAATGTTTTTTGACCATTTTTTAAAACAATTTTGTTTTGACAAAATTTGAAAATAAACAGTATAGTGACATTGTTTTTACATTTTATTCTTTGGACATCGTAACTGAACAATTAAATGTTGCTGTATAAAGAAAATGTTTAATTTTCCTAACTTAACTTTCCCTAGTTTCATTATTCACTCACAGGGAAGTGAGAAACAAAACATAACAAAAGCATACATCAAATAAAGTTTTTTATTAATTTTTTGGCTCTGTGAAGCTGCCTTTGAAAATCCTACATAAAAGTTTTGGTTAAAAGCTTGGTACTTTAGATATCTTGAATATTGAAATAAGAGCTTATTTTACTATCTGTGTCTGACAAAGATTTGCATCTGTAATTTGCAAATAATTCTGAACACTGTGATTTTAGCTTTTCAAGTGTGTTTGGTTAGGGTTAGAGCATGTTTTTATGTTGTGTCTGTACAGTTGCTTTTGAATGGCTGCCTATGAGGGTCATATTGACCCGTGAACATCACGAACGTAATAGTAATTTTGTTTGTATGTCAAAACACATCAGCATGTTGAAACTTTGCATGCATGTTCATCATGATAAATGAGAAAAAGTCACAAAATATCAAGAAAAAAAACAAAGGTTAACCAGTATTTCCAACAAATAGAAAATCTAAACGGGTCAATTTGACCCGCAACATAGTGCTATATAAATAAACTTGAACTGAACTGAAGTGAACTCTCATATGAAGGAAGGTGAAGGTGTTTCTTTCACAATATAAATTGCTTCCTTCTGGGAGAAAAATATAGCATTCCACACTGTGATAACAAAGCAATAAGGTACTCGAGGCTGTGCTGTATTGTGAATAATCACGGCTGAAAGGAGTTGTTAGGCACGACGCGAAGCGCAGTAACCCCGTCAGCCGTGACTTATTCACCATACAGCACAGCCTTGAGTGCCTAATTGCTTTTATAAACGGTTACCACACAATACAAATATTAAAGTCAAAAAATATGCGCAGGTTCTTCATCTGGTCTGGATCCGGCCCGGATCCGGCTGACTGTATCATGCGTTGTGGTCGTGTCTAGTCAAGTCATCTTCATTTATATAGTGCTTTTAACAATGCAGATTGTTCTAAAGCAGCTTTACAGTGATAATAGGAGATTACAGTAACAGAGATTGTTTGGCTTTATGGCAGCTCTAGAATAAAGTTATTGTCCAGCCAAAGTTAGTTACTTCCGTCGCAACGATCATTATTAACTTAGGGGCCACTAACACGACACCGTTTTAACAGAAAACTCTTAAGTTCTCTCTACGCAAACTTTAAAAATGCGAGCCTGTGAGAACGCTGATGGCGTGCAAAAGCGTATTAAGAGCTCATTCTATAGGGATGCACGTTTATGTGCGCAGGCATATAGTGCTTCCCTAAAAAACTAACCCTCAACAAACTACTTGTCTGGCCTTAAAAATTATAATACAGAATTTTATCGTCACGTGAACCGGAATTATCCCGACAACGATTATCTGTCTAGGTGCAGGTCCACCATGTGATCTGGATACGGCTCGGATCCGGCTGACTACATCATGCGTTGTGATCGTGTCCAGGTGCAGGTCCACCATCTGATCTGGATCCGGCTCGGATCCGGCTGACTACATCATGCGTTGTGGTCGTGTCTTGGCGCAGGTCCACCATCTGATCTGGATCCGGCCTGGATCCGGCTGACTACATCATGCGTTGTGGTCGTGTCCAGGCGCAGGTCCACCATCTGATCTGGATACGGCTCGGATCCGGCTGACTACATCATGCATTGTGGTCGTGTCTAGGAGCAGGTCCACCATGTGATCTGGATACGGCTCGGATCCGGCTGACTCCATCATGCGTTGTGGTTGTGTCTAGGCGCAGGTCTTCCATGTGATCTGGATACGGCCCGGATCCGGCTGACTACATCATGTGTTGTGGTCGTGTCTTGGCGCAGGTCCACCATCTGATCTGGATCCGGCCCGGATCCGGCTGACTACATCATGTGTTGTGGTCTTGTCTTGGCGCAGGTCCTCCATCTGCTCCGGATACGGCCCGGATCCGGCTGACTACATCATGCATTGTGGTCGTGTCTAGGAGCAGCTGGGGTTTGTTTATTATGTGTTCAGGGCAACAACCCATTAGAGCATTACAATAATCTAATCTAATCAAGTGTTAGACAGTATTCTAGGTTAATACATGCAGAGGTTTTTTGTCCAGTAATTATAATCTCTGTGTTTTCAGAATTAAGTAATTGGAAATTATTAGTCATCCATTTTTTTATTTTTATATCAGCTATGCATTCCGTCAAGATATAATTAATAAACGTCTGAGTTTGACCGCAGCAGATTTTTCTAAATGTTTGTAAACCATTCAGAAGGTGCTGCTTTCTTTTGAGATATTGTATGTTTTTGTGTTGTAATGATGTTTTAGTCTCTCTCTCTTCTGTTCCGGAGGTCTCGAGGACAGATACGATCCATCAGGGACCCTCAGGTTTCTCTCGCCTCAGTGACAGCAAACACTCACAGTGAGAATGAAAGACAGCAAGCGTCTGTCCGTGACTAAGAGAACATTTCTAAAAGCTTCTGGTCAAGAGCAGCTCATGGTCAACATGACGTTTAAAGAGTCTCATCAAGACAAAGAGAGTCACTTCAGAACTCTCACACACTCTCACTCACACTCTCACTCACACACTCTCTCTCACACTCTCTCTCACACTCTCTCTCACTCTCTCTCACACTCTCTCTCACACTCTCTCTCACACTCTCTCTCACACTCTCTCTCACACTCTCTCGCACGCACGCACGCACGCACGCACGCCCGCACACACACACACACACACACACACACACACACACACTCTCTGTTGCTCATCCGTGTAGAAAGGCAGCATGATAAGATCCGCAGCTCCTCAATAAGACGCAGATGGAGAAGCTTGTGGATAAAATGATAACATCCTCTTTCTCCTCTTCTCTCCAGGAGGAACACACTCTCTCTCTCACACACACTCACACACACACACACACACACTATCTGTCTCTCTCCCAGAGGAACACGCGGGCGTCTCACAGAACAAATGAATGCAAATACCAGGAAAAGCTGCTGTGGATCCGCATCGACGGTCAGATTGGCTCAAAGTGGAGATTATTCCTGCGATTGAAAGACACGAAAGATAGAGGATAGAGAGAGAGAAATAACCGGACAGAGCGATATGAGTGTGAATCTATCTGAGATACAGATGTTTTTAGTGTATTTGGAGAGATTAGACGGAAGTTGCATAGGATCAATGCTGTAAACGCAAGAAAAATACATTTTATTCAATAAATGCAAAAACCACAAAAATCAAAAACCACAACAAAATAGATTTGGCAGAAGGCATTTTTAAGACTGATAACGATATCATCCCATTCTCAAATAAAATTCTGATTACATATATTGTATTTAGTCTGAAAACAACTGATGTCTTGCTGAATCAGCACTGAACTGACCTGGACAACAACACTCTTTCTTTTAAGAGCTGCTTTACTCTATCCCTGAAGCAAACGCTCAAGCACTTCTAAATACAGTCGACTTTAATAAAGTTGCTGATGAGCAGAGCTGAAATTTAGAGAAAGAAGGAACAGTTTTGTTTGATCACTACATCATTTCCGTCTTTTAATAAGCACTATTATTCTAACGTGGAAAATGATCATAATAAAGAACCAAGAACTAAGTTAGATGAATGAATAAGTAAAGACACTTTGATAAACTCACTAAAATGAACATCATGGTGTGTGTGTGTGTGTTTGTGTGAGAGAGTGTGTGTCTGTGAGTGTGTGTGTGTGAGTGTAAGAGAGAGTGTGTGTGTGTGAGTGAGTGAGTGTAAGAGAGAGTGTGTGTGTGAGGGGCGTGTCAGGTGTCGTGTTTCTCTTTTGTCACCTGCAGCATTAAATCTTTGGCTCATTCCCCATCAGCAGCACACGCACTCACACACTCACACACACACTCACACGCGCGCGCAATGATGGACTCCAGCAGCGCGCGCTTCTCACTCCTCGCGCCGCACGCGACGCTCCTCCTCCGGCAGGGCGACAGGAGTTTCCCGCGCAGCCCGAAGTGCGCGCGCTGCCGGAATCACGGGGTGGTCTCGGCTCTCAAGGGACACAAGCGCTTCTGCCGCTGGCGCGACTGTGCGTGCGTCAAATGCGCGTTGATCGCGGAGAGGCAGCGCGTCATGGCGGCTCAGGTGGCGTTGCGGAGGCAGCAGGCGCAGGAGGAGCTGCAGGTGATCTACCCCGCGGATGGAGCGACGCAGGGCGGCGCGAACGTCTCCAGAGCCGCGCTGAGCGGGTTCGACCCCTTTAGGCCGGACGGTAGATGATTTTGAACTGTTTTAATAGTGTTTTGGTTTAAACGTGAACCGAATCAGTCTTTTTCAGTAGATTCGTGTTGAGTTAGTTTAAAGATATGTTGCTTTTTTATTGTGTATAGGTAATTTTTCAACACTGATGTGGCAACTTAAATATATTAATAACAATATTGTCAATATAAGAAACATACATATACAAATAATTATACAAAATTCAGTAACACTTTAGAATACTGTTACTTCATTAATGAATAACTACAGGAACAAATGAGTAACACATTATTAACTTTATAGTAACTACTATTAACTAACTAGAAACTGATTAATGCATTAGTAAGCAATAGCGCTCAGTTGAATGTGGTAGTAAACTATTAGCTAATCAACTACTATTTTTTTCATACCTCCCAGAGAACTACTACAGGTTCATAGTTAACATGATAATGCATAATGCATGATTTATAATAAAAGGTTACCGTAACCCACTAGTAATGAATCAATTGTTACTACAATCTTCTAAAGGAATAACTAATTATTTGGATCAGTATTCAAAATCTTACAAAAACCTCAAAAGCTTACAATGATTTCAGTCAATATTAGGTAGTTATGTTTTTCACTTTTATTGATCCAAATAATTAGTAGTTCCTTTAGAAGAATGTAGTAACATTTGAGTCATTACTAGTGGGTTACCATTACCTTATATTATAAATTTTGCATTATTCATGTTAATTATGAACCGGTATATAGTAGTTCTCTGGGAGGAATGAAAAAAAAAAGTAGTAACTGATTAGCTAATAGTGAACTACCACATTCGACTGAGCGCTATTACTTACTAATTCGTTAATCAGAGTTCCTTTTCGAAACGTTTACTCGTATTGCGTCGCTAGACGCTTATGGGGGAAACTCTTTTTCTCTGAATATTGAAGCCTTTAATTCAAAAACACAGTGAAACTGCACAGCCATATTAGAGGGGCGGTCTGAGCACGCTCATTGGCTGCTCAGTGGGAACTGCCCGAACCTATGACAAAGCAGCATGTCTACGCGAGCCAATCGCGGCGCGTCCCACCGAGTGATGCAGAGCCCACTGAAAGGGGCGGGGCGTCTGCCTATAAAAGCAGCTCATTTTGCCATAGGAATCAGGTTTATGCTCCTTCAACAACCAACACAGATTCGCTGATCTCTTGAACAAGCCTAGCAGCGGAAAGAGTGCCTTCCTGCATTCAAGCAAAACAGCAATCAGTTTCCTGTCTGGGGAAATCCCACGCTGACGCCGCGCTCACAGAGACAAGCTGCTCTCACTGCGAGAGTATGGCCCTCTCATCGCTCTGCTCACGGATCGCCACGTTTCATTCCTCCCAGGAGCCTCGGAGAGAGAAACGGCGTGGTCCGAGGAGCGAGCGATCAAACATGAGCGAGCTCACTCGTGCCTCACTCTCTCCACGCAGAGAGCTTTCTCCAGTGATCTTTACACACACAGACCAGCGTCCCGCGTGTGATGCGAGCGGCCACGTCTCGTTTGGAGGATCCGAAGAGGATCTTTGCGATGACAGTCTGTCGTCTAAAGACACGAGTGACACAAGGGCTGGTATTGACGCCGAACTTCTCCGCGTCCTTACTAAAGTTGTTGAGGATCTTGGACTCGAGTGGTCTGCTCCTGAGGAGCCCACATTAGTGGTTCCTTGCCAGCGAGCAGCGTTGTTCTTCCCTGAAGTTCACGACGAACTCACAAGTCGTGGTGCGCCCCATACTCGGCCCGTCTACGCACTTCCATATCCATCACACTCACTAAACGAATGGCCCAGCCTTCCCCTTTATCGCTTCCATGTCACGCTGCTCCCTCAGATCATCAGACGGATCAGGGAAGACAGGCGTGCTGTCCTTCTGCTGGCCCCTCTCTGGCGGACCCAACCCTGGTTCCCCGAGCGGATCCAGCTGCTCACAGCAAATACCCCTGAGGAAAGATCTCCTTTCCTAGGCAAATGGGACAATCTGGCCCCCCGACCCAAGATGGCAACCCTTGTGAGCGGGACCCTCCACGCATGGCCCCTCAACGGGAACTTATGGACCTCCCAGTGAAAGTCCTGAGTACTATTTCAGAGCCTAGAGCCCGGTCCACAAGACGCCTCTAGGCCCTTAAGTGGTCCGTCTTCTTTGACTGGTGTTCAGTCCAGAACCAGGACCCTTTTTCATGCGAAGTACCTCTGGTACTCTCCTTCCTACAGGAGCTCCTGGACACGAGTCACACCCCCTCCACACTCAAAGTCTATGTGGCGCACCACACTCCTGTGGCCGCCAGTCTCTGGGTAGAAGCGACCTAGTCGTCCGCTTCTGAAAGGGGCAAGGAGGCTCAACCCTCCTCATCCTCTTACCACACCCCCTTGGGACTTAACAGTCCACAGGGCCCTCAAAGGCCCTCCGTTCAGACCGCTGCAGTCGGCCGAACTCCAACCACTTTCGCTTAAGGCCGCATTACTGCTAGCATTAGCATCGGTCAAGCGGGTGGGTGACCTGTAAGCGCTCTCCGTCAGCGCTTTATGCCTTGAGTATGGGCTGTACGACTCAGAAGTCGTCCTCAACCCAAGGCACGGCTACCTGCCCAAAGTGCTCTCTACTCCGTTCAGAGAAGACGAGGTTCAACTTCACTTACCCTGCCCTGTTTGGGCCTTAAGAGTATACATGCAGCGCTCTGTCGACTTTAGACAGTGAGCAGCTCTTCGTATGCTTTGGTGGCCGGACCAAAGGGCTTCTGGTCATGAAGCAATCCAACGGGACTATCCCGTTGGATAGTAGACGCTATCGTGTTGGCTCATACTTCTTTGGGCCTTCAATGCCCCATCAACATCAGAGCTCACTCTACAGTGGCGTGTCTATTGGTGACATCTGTGCGGCGGCTAGATGGTCCTCGCCGTCCACCTTTGCCAGGTTTTACAACCTGGAGGTCCCTGCACTGCAGGCACAAATCCTCTCTGTGTAGATGGAGATGACCTCTGAGTTAGCTCAACCCACTGCCATCCTTCCAGGGGCTCCAACTGCAGTCCGAGTCTTTTTTATGGGCATATTGTACCCTTCCTTAGTCCTATCGCACAGGGACCCTCACCTGAGCGTTCCAGGCTAGGGCCACAGAACATGTCGTTTTGCTCACATAGCACGGCGTGGTTGGATTGGTTCCTGCAATACGACTAAGCGTTTCGAAAGGGAACGACTTGGTTAGTTACGTAACCTCGGATCCCTGAGATAACGTGAACGAGTATTGCGTTGACGGCCATGCTATGCCAATGCACGAACGAAGTGTGTTCGTCGCTTCAGTCAAATTAAATCTGATTCCTATGGCGAAATGAGCTGCTTTTATAGGCAGAATACCCGCCCCTTTCAGTGGGCTCTGCATCACTCGGTTGGACGCGCCGCGTTGGTTCGCGCAGACATGCTGCTTTGCCATAGGTTCGTGCAGTTCCCACTGAGCAGCCAATGAGATCATTGCTCAGATCGCCACTCTATTACGGCTGTGCAGTTGCACTGCGTTTTTTAATTAAAAGATTCAATATTCAGAGAAAAAGAGTTTCCCCCATAAACGTCCAGCAAAGCAATACTCGTTCCTGTTATCTCAGGGAAGTCGTTTTGTTGTTAGTTAATAGTAGTTATTAGAATGTTAATAGTGCGTTACTAATTTGTTCCTGTTAATAGTTATTCATTAATGAAGTAACAGTATTCTAAAGTTTCACCCAAAAACTGTTATAATTATAGTTCAGAAAGCAGTTTGATTGTCGCCTTAAATCGATCTGAGCTTGTATGAAACAGGGACAGTGTAAATGGTTAGAATTGATTTTCCCACTACAGTGTTTGAACTTAGATTCTGTCGTCATAAAAACCTTTCTGACACTATCTGTGCTTTATTCTTGCAGAGAAAAGCCTTCAGAAGTGCAGCATGTTGAGTGGGTTGGTGGATCAGGCGTTCTTCACCTCAGAAAAGAGTGACCTGTGTCCTGGGCCAGATCTGGAGTCGGAGAAACAGTGGGAAGCTCCCGGCCGGAACGCCACTGCTGTCCTGATGAAGATCTTCCCTCAGGTGGAGCGGCATGCTCTGGACTCGGCGCTGGAGGCCGGATCGGGAGACGTGGTGAAGGCCATTGAGCTGCTGCTCGGCTCCCGGGAGGGTCAGAGGTCAAGTGGAGCCGGCGGGTCGAGAGGACACTCCAGTACGGCCTTCTCTCCCCTCCACTCCTTCTCTCCCTCCTTTGGCGATGGGATGTTGGGGTTTAACCCTGGGTTTGCCATCGGCCCGCTGAGACTCTATCCTACACCGAACTTCCTCCCGCCGCTCCTGACGTCTGGGTTCGTCCCGATGACCCTGCGGCCGCCGGCGGACTATCGGCTCTTTTGGGACCTTCCGTATACCAGAGACTCCTCCAACCCCGCGGTGTTTCACTCAGGCCTTGACCGGGACAAATAACCAGACCACAGTCTCCTGCTTTCCCAATAAACCAGAGTATGGATCATGAATTCAGATGTTAACCTTTGTGTGACCTTATGGACATTTTTGTCTCTTTCAGTTTTTTTTTTTTCATTTGGCATGTGTTAATGCCAATGCAATTCATTTTGGCACAGGTGTGTATGTTTATTGGAGTTTTACTATTTTACAACCATTTCCTTTAATAAATCTATTTTGCATTAGTAACACAAAAAAGTTCCACTCAGAACCTGTAGGACAAAAATGCCCCCATTGAAACCCATTAAAACTACCACTACTTTACAGTTTTTTCTTTTCTACTCTGGAAAGTCAATGAGGTTCATCAAACTGTTTGGTTACTCTCATTCTTCAAAAGAGCTTCTTTTATGCTAAACCGAAGAAAGAAACTCATACATGATGTAAATGATGACAGAAGTTTCAATTTTGGTGAATATCCCTTTAACACATCTCAAATACTTAAAGCTGCAGTCTGTAAGAATGACAACTAGTGATCGAAATAGGTACTGCAGTCCAATTCAAAATATCGGCAATGTCATTTCTCCCCCCTCCTCAGTCTCGACGCTTATGCAGGTCGCCAGTCTGAGCTGGAACGAGCACAATGGACAATGACAATTGGCAACATGCAGTACCACAGACCAAAACAAAAACAATCCAGCCTGGAAACGCACATAACAAAGTAAAATAACTTGCTGTAGAAGTATTTTTCAGAGAAACGAGTATGTGAACTTATGTTTCCTCAATATATGCAAACATATTATGGTATTTTTATGCTTTAGTACATTGAAAAAGTTACAAACAGCACCTTTAAATGTACTACAGCATAAAAATATGTTTCCTCAATATATGCAAACATAAAAATACCATACGTTTGCATATATTGAAAAAGTTACAAACAGCACCTTTAAATGTGAAGTAAATCTTTGATTTTCAGTGGTGATTCAGTAAGTTAATATGTTGTAGTTCAGACACTAAATGCTTTCCTGTAGAGAAAACACTCATGAAGAGCATCAATCAGCTTCAAAAAACTGTTCTTGTGTAAAAATATACTCCACTCACATAATACTTCCAAAACTAATATTTAAATAGAAGAATCAATTCTCAAATTGCCAAACCAGTTCATTAAAAACATTTCAAACATCAATAAAAATTAATACATATTCAGAGGATGTTTGACCACCTTCAATCACACACAGGAAAGTCAAGTTGTGATCCTCTCATAAAGTGTGTGTGAGTGAGTGAGAGAGAGTGTGTGTTTGCAGACACCAGCAGGGGTCAGTGTTTCACTCTTACAAATAACACTGGGACTTTATGATACAATGATTCTCATGTAAAAGATTCATATGAACAACTGTGCTTTTATATATATAAATAACTAACATCTAAAGACTCTTTTCCACGAGATCTAGAATCATATTCTGTGAATTTATTGTAAAAAGAAAACTAAGATTCGCTTTTGACGATTTCTTTCCCCCTCAGAAGCTCTTTCTCTTCTGAACAACCACTGTGATTTTTTTTGGATAAAAGTATCAGTTAAATCAATAAATGTAAATGTTGTGATGCTTCTCTGCAAGACATTAAGAAAAACTCCAGCAGATCCAGTACAAATGTTTAAATTTCTCTTTTATAAAAATAGATGCTTTTAAACTTCCAAGCGATTTTAAGCTTCTTTTTTTACCATATATAATTGCTTTAGGAATTTTGGCCTTTTTACATCAAGAAAACAATTTACGTTAAGTAACATTATGCAACCAAGAAATAAACTTAAAAAAACAAAACTCACAAGTCAATGTTAAAGAAATTGAATTAGTAAATGAACTTTAAAGCACTTAGACCAGAGAAATGTAGAAATCTAAAATAGAAGACTCGAAACCAAAACACTCAGTTACAGTGGCTATTATTCCATTGAAACAGATGTTTTTAAAAGTAAACCATTTTAAGAACACAAACAGTAGATGAAATATTGGCTGTGCTCGGCTCAGGCCGTGTGTGTTCTGCTGGTCTTGAAGGACACCTGCAGAACCCGTTCCCCGAGCCGGTACCCGTTCAGGCTAGCGATAGCCATGGCCGCCTCCTCGTAGCTGCTCATGGTCACGAAGCCGAAGCCTTTGCACTTGTCTGTGCTGAAGTCTCGAATGACCTTGACGTTGATGACGGCGCCGAACGGGCCGAAGATCTGCCAGAGGACGCTCTCGTCTGCGTCCGGGGCGAGATTATACACGAAGATACACCAGCCGGCAGCGTGAGGGAAACCGACTCCATCGATGGACACGGGAGAGAATCTGCTGCCAGAAACAACAGAGTCAAGCTGAAGAACAAACCTCTGGCCGTTAGAGGATTCACTAACATGCAGCACATACCCATCAATTAAGGTCTTCACAAACAACAATTAATGAATAATAAATATTAGGCCTAAAAAAAAAAAACAATTTTAATGATTTTAAAATATATATTTTTTATATCAGAATTGATAATTTATATCAAATTGTTTATAGACAAAGCGGAGGAATCCTATTTAATTTTATAAGACCCGCCCGATGACCTGGGTATCCTAGTAAACACAGTCTGTTATATCTTGAGTGAACAAACAGTTGAGAAATAAAACATGTGTAACAGTATATTGGACCCGTGCAGCTCTTAAAGGGACAGCAGGCTAATATTTCTGTTAGTTAATCAAACAACAAAAGACAAAGATAAGTCACCCACTGCTCTCGACTGAATAACTTTTGTAACTTTTACACCCAATCAATATTTAATTATACAGTGCAGACTATGTAGTGATACTTAACATTTGATTATTAATGTTCTCTACCTGTAAATTACTGTTAGACATACAATAGAACAAACATGCTTTTCATGTTTTTCAGGTAATTGTTCTATTGCTCATAATTTGATTACTTGTTCCAAGTTTATTACTGACAGTTTATTTGTCTAACAATAGTTAGGCAAGTAGTTTTTGGTGTAACAACCTTAATTATGGTTATGGGTAAAAAAAAAAAAAAAACGACGAAGACAATAACTAGGCCTATTTAATATATTTATTATGTTTTGTGGTGTAGCCCGACTGCCGAGGGCGATCTGTGTTGAATCAGTGAGTATTACACGACATCTCTTACAAGTGTATGGTCCTGATGTCAGTTTCAGACAAACATCTGAGAACTTCTGACAGATTCACACGTACCTCTTGACTCCGTAGGAGGCGTTGAGCAGGTTGTCCAGCCTGAAACACACACACAGTGAAGCAGCTCAGACTCCAGTGAGCGAGGGAATACCTGAATCTGTGCTCCGGGTGCATGAGAGCGAGGGAATACCTGAATCTGTGCTCCGGGTGCATGAGAGCGAGGGAATACCTGAATCTGTGCTCCGGGTGCATGAGAGCGAGGGAATACCTGAATCTGTGCGCCGGGTGCATGAGAGCGAGGGAATACCTGAATCTGTGCTCCGGGTGCATGAGAGCGAGGGAATACCTGAATCTGTGCTCCGGGTGCATGAGAGCGAGGGAATACCTGAATCTGTGCGCCGGAATACCTGAATCTGTGCTCCGGGTGCATGAGAGCGAGGGAATACCTGAATCTGTGCTCCGGGTGCATGAGAGCGAGGGAATACCTGAATCTGTGCTCCGGGTGCATGAGAGCGAGGGAATACCTGAATCTGTGCTCCGGGTGCATGAGAGCGAGGGAATACCTGAATCTGTGCTCCGGGTGCATGAGAGCGAGGGAATACCTGAATCTGTGCGCCGGGTGCATGAGAGCGAGGGAATACCTGAATCTGTGCTCCGGGTGCATGAGAGCGAGGGAATACCTGAATCTGTGCGCCGGGTGCATGAGAGCGAGGGAATACCTGAATCTGTGCTCCGGGTGCATGAGAGCGAGGGAATACCTGAATCTGTGCTCCGGGTGCATGAGAGCGAGGGAATACCTGAATCTGTGCTCCGGGTGCATGAGAGCGAGGGAATACCTGAATCTGTGCGCCGGGTGCATGAGAGCGAGGGAATACCTGAATCTGTGCTCCGGGTGCATTAGAGCGAGGGAAAACCTGAATCTGTGCGCCGGGTGCATGAGAGCGAGGGAATACCTGAATCTGTGCGCCGGGTGCATGAGAGCGAGGGAATACCTGAATC
Source organism: Meda fulgida (assembly GCA_030578275.1). Lineage (NCBI taxonomy): Eukaryota > Metazoa > Chordata > Actinopteri > Cypriniformes > Leuciscidae > Meda > Meda fulgida. The sequence goes on from CM060622.1 coordinate 163,605, forward strand.
TGTGCGCCGGGTGCATTAGCGCTCCAGCGTAGCGTCTGCCGGCCGACACACACGGCAGGCTCTTCTGACTGGGGTTGTTGGCGAACTTCACAGTGATGGGCTCGGTGGATCCGGGCGGCTTCTGTGCGTTCAGCCCTTTAATGGCCTCCTCGGCCTCGGTGCGCCGGTCGAAGCGGATGAAGCCCACGCCTCGCGACACGCCTGAACACCACACACACCTCAGGAACTCATATCACATTATTCAGGCCTGAACACCACACACACACACTGAGCACATTAGTACTGTTCTTCCTTCATAGGGCCCAAGATTTAGAAACCAAACACCACAAAACACATAATAAATAATAAACATACACCACAACGGTATTGCTGGCGGTAAAACACAACCGTGAATCAAAAGATCGTCATGTAAACTGGTGAAACAAGACGCTTCTCTCAAAAGGTAAAACGGTGAAATTCCTAAAATGCTGGTCCAGTAGTACACACACACCTGAGAGCTGGTCCAGTAGTACACACACACACACACACATCTGAGAGCTGGTCCAGTAGTATACACACACACACACGTATGTGAGACACAGAGGGACACCTTGGCAACACACACACACACACTGGGAAGCGCACGTGTGTGTGTGAGACAGAGGGACACCTGGGCAACACACACACACACACACACTGGGACGGGCACCTGGGCAACACACACACACTGGGAAGGGTACCTGGGCAACACACACACACTGGGAAGGGCACGTGTGTGTGAGAGACAGAGGGACACCTGGGCAACACACACACACACACAGGGACGGGCACGTGTGTGAGAGACAGAGGGACACCTGGGAAACACACACACACTGGGACGGGCATCTGTGTGGTTGAGACAGAGGGACACCTGGGCAACACACACACACCTGAGAGCTGGTCCAGCAGGATCCTGGAGGTGATGATGCGGCCGTAGGGGCAGAAAAGCAGGTCCAGCTCACTTTGGGTCATGGTCTTCGGGAGGCCGCTCACATACAGGTTAGCGTCGCGGATAGACGCGGAGCTCGGGCGAGCGAACGACACCTAGGCAACACACAAAACACACACACACTGTGATGGGCAAGTGTGTGTGAGACAGAAGGACCCCTGGGCAACACACACACACTGTGACGGGCATGTGTGTGTGAGACAGAGGGACACCTGGGCCACACACTCACACACACTGTGACGGGCACATGTGTGTGAGGCAGACAGACACCTGGGCAACACACACACACACACTGTGACGGGCACGTGTGTGTGAGACAGACAGACACCTGGGCAACACACACACAGACACTGTGATGGGCACGTGTGTGTGAGACAGAGGGACCCCTGGGCAACACACACACTGTGACGGGCACCTGTGTGTGAGAGACAGACGCCTGGGCAACAGAAACACACACACTGTGACGGGCACGTGTGTGTGTGAGACAGACAGACGCCTGGGCAACACACACACACTGTGACGGGCACGTGTGTGTGAGACAGAGGGACACCTGGACAACACACACACACTGTGACGGGCACGTGTGTGAGACAGAGGGACACCTGGACAACACACACACACTGTGACGGGCACGTGTGTGTGAGAGAGGGACGGGTCTTACCTTGATGGTTTTGGCCTGCAGTTTGAGTCCGTTTAAAATACTTATGGCTTTTTCTGCATCTTTGGGCTCCACATAGTTCACAAACCCGTAACCCAGACTCTGACCTACACACACACACACACACACACACACACACATTACGGATCTGAAGCTGCCATGATGACATCAGCTCACTCATCAGGTCATGTGACTCATTTATGTCAGTGACTCAGATATTATGAATCCTTGCCAAAAAAATACTTGTTCACTGATGAGGGTGATAAGCCTAAAATATCACATCACCATTTTTTAGGCAAAGTCCCGGCGGCGAGTGAGCGGTAAAACCAGCACTAGCCAAACTAATGTTAGTGAAGCTGAAGACCCAGGCAGAACAAAGAAACTAAAAGTAATAGATATTGATAGCCTAATTCATTGAAAATTAAGGATTTACTCATTTCTTTACACATATCATGAATTAAGACTTTGATAATATCACCCACCAATAATCGTGTTAAATAATCATGATTTAAATATAGACTAATATTAAATCGTATTTATGATTTGACAAGCAGCCCTAGAAAATACACATTCCAACAGACCGGAAATGATTCCCTTGAGTCGCTTAAAGCTGCTTTAGGTCGAGGCTAGTCTGATACAGCGGCGCCATCTTCTGGTGTACGGGCGTAAACACGCATTTACAACAGCAGGGCGCTAAACAATAGCTTTTAGCCAGGCCTAACTCATCCACTGTAGTTGTGTTGTCTGTACGTTTACCGCCAGCTCTTGGCTCAGCCAGGCACTGCGCAATAGAGAATGAGCGATTGCGCACCTGTGATCTTGTCCCTCACGATCTTGCAGGACTCGATGTCACCGATGCTGCCGAACAGACTCTTCAGCTCGTCCGGCGCCATGTTCTGCGGGAGGTAGTTCACGATCAGGTTGGTTTTGCTGTCGTCTACGGGTGACGTGCAGGTCGACTCGTCACACATCTGCATCTCCATGGCAACGATCACCTGCTTCAGACACGTGCCAAAACAGGAAGTGACATCAGATTAACCTTTCAAACATGCCCTCGGCACGCGCCACATTTGAAGATTGGAGAACTCGATCAGAGATGATTCTCAGCAAAAAACGAGTGAAATGCGAAACTATGCAAATGAGCAACAGGAGTTAGTGAGAAAGCAGCATTTCTACACACGTCTTCACGGCGCAACACTTTAGCGCAACACTTTAGCGCAACACTTTAGCGCAACACTTTAGCGCAACACTTTAGCGCAACACTTTAGCGCAACACTTTAGGTTCAGGCAGTAAAACATGATTTCTTATGCCGTCGATTCAGAAAACACTAAGAGAAGATCAAAGTTGGAAACATTCAAATGAAGATCACGATTAATCAGAAAGAGCACTATTTTTGACCCAGCTAAAAATAATTTTTTAAATCGAGCACATTAACATAAATATGAACGTAAAACATACTAAATGCCACACAACTCCAATTAAGATTTCAATTTTAGCTTTTAATTGAAATGAAAACAGGTTTCATTAAACGCCTATGAAACACCCAAAACATCCACAACACCACAACACCACACAAACACCACAAACCACAACAAACCACAACACCACCACACAAACTAAAAAAACCACACAAACAGCACCACAAAACCAAAACACCACACAAACACCACCAAACAAAAACAGCCACACAAACCACAACCCCACACAAACACAGCACCACAAAACCACACAAACACAGCCACACAAACCACAACACCACCGCCACACAAACAAAGCCACACAAACCACACAAACACAGCCACAAAAGCCACACAAACACAGCCACACAAACCACAACACCACCGCCACAAACACCGCACAAACACACAAACCACAACACCACAACAACACCACCGCCACACAAACACCGCACAAACACAGCCACAAAAGCCACACAAACAGCCACAAAAGCCACACAAACAACAACACCACCACACAAACACAGCCACACAAACCACACAAACACAGCCACACAAACCACAACACTACCGCCACACAAACACAGCCACACAAACAACACCACCGCCACACAAACACCGCACAAACACAGCCACAAAAGCCACACAAACACAGCCACACAAACAACAACACAACACAAACACAGCCACACAAACAACAACACCACACAAACACAGCCAAACAAACCACAACACCACCGCCACACAAACACAGCCACACAAACCACAACACCACCGCCACACAAACACAGCCACACAAACAACAACACCACACAAACACAGCCACAAAAACAACAACACCACACAAACACAGCCACACAAACAACACCACCGCCACACAAACACCACCGCCACACAAACACCGCACAAACACAGCCACAAAAGCCACACAAACAACAACAACAAACACAGCCACACAAACACAGCCACACAAACCACAACACCACCGCCACACAAACACAGCCACACAAACAACAACACCACCGCCACACAAACACCGCACAAACACAGCCACAAAAGCCACAGCCACAAAAGCCACACAAACAGCCACACAAACACCACCACCACACAAACACAGCCACACAAACCACAACACCACCGCCACACAAACAACAACACCACACAAACACAGCCACACAAACCACAACACCACAGCCACGCAAACACAGCCACACAAACCACAACAACACAGCCACACAAACCACAACGCCACACAAACACAGCCACGCCACACAAACCACAACGCCACGCAAACCACAACGCAACAACGCCACGCAGACACAGCCACGCAGACACAGCACGCCACACGAACCCAGCACGCCACACTAGCACAGCCACACTAGCACAGCCACACTAGCACAGCAAAACAAACCACACGAACCCAGCACGCCACACGAACCCAGAACGCCACACGAACCCAGCACGCCACACGAACCCAGCACGCCACACGAGCACAGCAAAACAAACCACAGCCACACGAACCCAGCACGCCACACGAGCCCAGCACGCCACACGAGCCCAGCACGCCACACTAGCACAGCAAAACAAACCACAACGCCACAAACCACAGCCACACTAGCACAGCAAAACAAACCACAACGCCACACAGCCACACGAACCCAGCACGCCACACTAGCAAAGCCACACTAGCACAGCAAAACAAACCACAACGCCACACAAACCACAGCCACACTAGCACAGCCACACTAGCACAGCCACACTAGCACAGCCACGCAAACACAACGCCACGCAAACCACAACACCACGCAAACCACACAAAGACAGCACCACAAACCACAACACCACCACAACACAAACACTGCACAAACACAGCCACACAAACCACAACGCCACACAAATACAGCCACACAAACCACAACGCCACACAGCCAAAAACAACACACAGCTACACAAACACAGCCACACACACCCAAACAAACACTGCACAAACACACAAACCACAACACCACCGCACAAACACAGCACCACAAAACCACACAAACACACAAACACAGCACCACAAAACCACACAAACACAGCCACACAAACCACAACACTACCGCCACACAAACACTGCACAAACACAGCCACGCAAGCACAGCCCAGCCACGCAAGCACAGCCCAGCCACGCAAGCACAGCCCAGCCACGCAAGCACAGCCCAGCCACGCAAGCACAGCCCAGCCACGCAAGCACAGCCCAGCCACACAAGCACAGCACAGCCACACAAGCACAGCCACACAAACCAAAACGCCACACAGACCACACAAACACAGCCACACAAACACGGCCACACAAACACAGCCACACAAACACAGCCACACAAACACTGCACAGACCACAACGCCGCACAGACCACACAAACACAGCCACACAAACACAGCCACACAAACACAGCCACACAAACACAGCCACAAAAGCACAGCCACACAAACACTGCACAGACCACAACGCCACACAAACACAGCCACACCACAACGCCACACAAACACAGCCACACAAACACAGCCACACAAACACAGCCACACAAACACAGCCACACAAACACAGCCACACAAACACTGCACAGACCACAACGCCGCACAGACCACACAAACACAGCACAGACCACAACGCCACACAAACACAGCCACACAAACACAGCCACACAAACACAGCCACACAAACACTGCACAGACCACAACGCCACACAAACACTGCACAGACCACAACGCCACACAAACACAGCCACACAAACACAGCCACACAAACACTGCACAGACCACAACGCCGCACAGACCACACAAACACAGCCACACAAACACAGCCACACACAGCCACACAAACGCCGCACAGACCACACAAACACAGCCACACAAACACAGCCACACAACGCCACACAGACCACAACGCCACAGCCACACAAACGCCACACAAACGCCGCACAGACCACAACGCCACACAGACCACAACGCCACAGCCACACAAACGCCGCACAGACCACACAAACGCCGCACAGACCACACAAACGCCGCACAGACCACACAAACACAGCCACACAAACACAGCCACACAAACACAGCCACACAACGCCACACAGACCACAACGCCACAGCCACACAAACGCCGCACAAACGCCGCACAGACCACAACGCCACACAGACCACAACGCCACAGCCACACAAACGCCGCACAGACCACACAAACGCCGCACAGACCACACAAACGCCGCACAGACCACACAAACACAGCCACACAAACACAGCCACACAAACACAGCCACACAACGCCACACAGACCACAACGCCACAGCCACACAAACGCCGCACAAACGCCGCACAGACCACAACGCCACACAGACCACAACGCCACACAGACCACAACGCCACAGCCACACAAACGCCGCACAGACCACACAAACGCCGCACAGACCACGCCGCCACACAAACGCCGCACAGACCACAACGCTGCACAGACCACAACGCCGCACAGACCACAACACCACACAAACACTGCACAACGCCACACAAACACCGCACAGACCACAACGCCGCACAGACCACACAAACGCCGCACAGACCACACAAACGCCGCACAGACCACACAAACGCCGCACAGACCACAACGCCGCACAGACCACGCCGCCACACAAACGCCGCACAGACCACGCCGCCACACAAACGCCGCACAGACCACAACGCCGCACAGACCACAACGCCGCACAGACCACGCCGCCACACAAACACTGCACAACGCCACACAAACGCCGCACAGACCACACAAACGCCGCACAGACCACACAAACGCCGCACAGACCACGCCGCCACACAAACGCCGCACAGACCACGCCGCCACACAAACACAACACCACACAAACACTGCACAACGCCACACAAACGCCGCACAGACCACACAAACGCCGCACAGACCACACAAACGCCGCACAGACCACACAAACGCCGCACAGACCACACAAACGCCGCACAGACCACGCCGCCACACAAACGCCGCACAGACCACGCCCCCACACAAACACAACACCACACAAACACTGCACAACGCCACACAAACACCGCACAGACCACAACGCCGCACAGACCACAACGCCGCACAGACCACAACGCCGCACAGACCACGCCGCCGCACAGACCACGCCGCCGCACAGACCACGCCGCCACACAAACACTGCACAGACCACAACGCCGCACAGACCACGCCGCCACACAAACACTGCACAGACCACAACGCCGCACAGACCACGCCGCCACACAAACACTGCACAACGCCACACAAACACTGCACAACGCCACACAAACACTGCACAACGCCACACAAACACTGCACAACGCCACACAAACACTGCACAACGCCACACAAACACTGCACAACGCCACACAAACACTGCACAACGCCACACAAACACTGCACAACGCCACACAAACACTGCACAACGCCACACAAACACTGCACAACGCCACACAAACACCGCACAACGCCACACAAACACCGCACAACGCCACACAAACACCGCACAACGCCGCACAAACACCGCACAACGCCACACAAACACCGCACAACGCCACACAAACACCGCACAACGCCACACAAACACCGCACAACGCCACACAAACACCGCACAACGCCACACAAACACCGCACAACGCCACAAACACCGCACAACGCCACACAAACACCGCACAACGCCGCACAACGCCACACAAACACCGCACAACGCCACACAAACACCGCACAACGCCACACAAACGCCGCACAGACCACAACGCCGCACAGACCACAACGCCGCACAGACCACAACGCCGCACAGACCACAACGCCGCACAGACCACAACGCCGCACAGACCACAACACCACACAAACACTGCACAACGCCACACAAACACTGCACAACGCCACACAAACACTGCACAGACCACAACGCCACACAGACCAGGCCGCCACACAAACACACCACACAAACACTGCACAACGCCACACAAACACTGCACAGACCACAACGCCGCACAGACCACACAAACGCCGCACAGACCACGCCGCCACACAAACGCCGCACAGACCACAACGCTGCACAGACCACAACGCCGCACAGACCACGCCGCCGCACAGACCACGCCGCCACACAAACACAACACCACACAAACACTGCACAACGCCACACAAACGCCGCACAGACCACACAAACGCCGCACAGACCACACAAACGCCGCACAGACCACACAAACGCCGCACAGACCACACAAACGCCGCACAGACCACAACGCCGCACAGACCACGCCGCCACACAAACGCCGCACAGACCACGCCCCCACACAAACACAACACCACACAAACACCGCACAACGCCACACAAACACCGCACAGACCACAACGCCGCACAGACCACAACGCCGCACAGACCACAACGCCGCACAGACCACAACGCCGCACAGACCACGCCGCCGCACAGACCACGCCGCCGCACAGACCACGCCGCCACACAAACACTGCACAGACCACAACGCCGCACAGACCACAACGCCGCACAGACCACAACGCCGCACAGACCACAACGCCGCACAGACCACAACGCCGCACAGACCACAACGCCGCACAGACCACAACGCCGCACAGACCACGCCGCCGCACAGACCACGCCGCCGCACAAACACGCCGCCACACAAACACTGCACAGACCACAACGCCGCACAGACCACGCCGCCACACAAACACAACACCACACAAACACTGCACAACGCCACACAAACACTGCACAACGCCACACAAACACTGCACAACGCCACACAAACACTGCACAACGCCACACAAACACTGCACAGACCACAACGCCGCACAGACCACAACGCCGCACAGACCACAACGCCGCACAGACCACAACGCCACACGACACACAGACACACAGACACACAGACCACACAAACCACGCCACAGCCACACAAACCACGACACAGCCACACAAATATAACATGCTGTTGTATACTCAATATTCAGTGCCTGTAGTAGTTTATCTCAAAAAGAGTGTGATGTTGTGATCACTGTGTGAAGAGTGTAGAAAAACTGACCCAACTATTTAGAAATATATATGATTTTGTGTGTGTGTAATATATATCGCTTTATATGAATAAATAGACCATTAAGTCTGTATGACTGTACCATTCAATACAGTATGACGTGATGTTCCTTCGTCTTATGAAGTCACGTGACGGAGTTGGACGCACGCAGAGCCACTGATTCACAACGAAATATTCGTGAATGATTCGAAGCTTCATGAATCAGTGTTTGGAAAGATTCACTGACTCCAGCATCGACGGGTAAACACACAGCTAAAGACGCCAGTAACAGGCTAACTTCTGTTAAGAGTTCAGCACAACCAAAACTACACAACTACAGATAAATAAACCACAGAAAAACATCGGGTAAATAGAGATACACTAGTTCTCGGCTAAATAACTCACAGACAGATACACACATAACCTCAGGTGTATAAACAGGTAAACGGAGAGCTGAACTAGTGCTTTCCTCAGAACACGCGCAGTAACTGTCGAAATACACTGACAGTAAATGTACATTATAAAAATAACGACTAAAACATTAAACACTGCCAGTTCTCACAAACAAATCGGATTAAACAGGTTTTACATTTAACGAGGAAACACTTATATACATCATATCAAAAAGAACCGCCCAATGTAGAAATAGATTTAATAAATCGCTATATTACCTGATGTGGGTTTATATTACCGGTGTGCACTGATCAGCGCGCGCGCGCACGGTAAAGTGGGCGATGGCGGGAAACAGCGGCTCTAAGAAGACTGGCACGTGAACGAGCCAATCATGGAGTCTCGTTACGATTCCCTCACACGCTATTGGACGATGTGAAGCGCGAGGGCGGAGCCTGCGTGAACCAGCAGGTGTGGCGGATCAAGGTGTGATGGGGATTGGATTCAGGGTCATTTACTAGAGGAAAAGGTTTTTTTTTTCTTTGCGTTTTTCGCGTAGGCCTACGATCCCGTTATCGCGGGAACGGCCAAAGCGCGCTACTCTTCTGCCAGGCCAGTAGGTGGCGATGCCAAGATGTAAAGAAACACTTTAACATTTAAACTTTAAAAAAAAAAACATTATGTAAATATATGAAAGGACTCACATATATATATATATATATATATATATATATATATATATATATATATATATATATATATATATATATATATATATATATTTTTTTTTTTTTTTTTAACTGCTTTCTTATTATTTGAATGAGAAATAGTCTTAATATATTTGAATTTCTTTTTCAAGAACCAAAAACTAAGATCGGGTTTTACTGTAGGCTACTTACATAAAAGAAGTTTAGTAAAAGTATAAATGAAATTCATAATATAATTTATATTATAAAAGAACCATAATCTTTCCTTTCTTTTTTGAGGGTATATTAGTAAAACCAAATATAAAACCAAAACCAATGTAGGCCTATTGCAAAATGAACAGTTCAAATCAATATCTATTTAAATTCAACAAGAAAATGATCTGTGCAAGACTCTAAAAGGTTATTTATTTAACTTTACTTACTAATAAATATGTGTTTGAAAAAAGTCCAGATGTCCTTCCACAATAACCCTTCCACGTATAAACAACACAGTTTGTGACAGAATCTCCACGTCTCCTGAGATCTTCATCTGAGCTTTGATATCCCACAATCCTTTGCACTCCGTTGAGCTAAAAATAAAGATGGTGTCTGAAATCTGAGATTGGTGGTCAGTTTGTGTAAAGGGTTCATTTTGACCAACTTTTCTCATTTGTGATGACATTTCTAGAGAAATTAGTTCCACTTCCTCCATTCTCTTTTCTTTTCCAGGATATTAAACAAAACTCCAGTGCCTGATAAAGCTATGTTACGTTCAGACATTAAAACATCCACATCTAACGTTGATATCCTCCCTCTTCAGCTTCACATCCTCCTTCTCTGTGAGTGCCAGGCCTTTCTGCTGCTTATGAATATCAATCCAGCTGCAACGTGAACATCTTCCCTTTCCCCACTCATTCTCTTAAACATTGCCATATGTCCCCTAACTCTCGACAGATTCTTCTCCAACGTGTGAATGCCCTGGTTCGCTCTTTTACAGCTCTGCATTCCTCACTCCGCCAAGGAACCACTTTCACCATTTGTTGTTCTTTTTGCAATACTCAAAATTGCTGTGTTCAGTAATTTGCTTTGTGCATTCCTCTTTCTCCTTCTAATGTCAGGTTAACTGACTTCTCACAGCATGTCCTAAAAATGTCCCAGTCTGCTTTCTCAAAGCACCATCTGTTCTTGAATACTTGTTTGTGTTAACTAGTGGTCACTTCCTTAGTAGAATCACTCTTGACATACCAATCACATGCATTTACCAAATTATCTGATACCAACATGATGTATTACCAATATTCTTGTACTCATTAATGCAGACCAATGATCTTTCTTCCATCATTTCTTCAACTGTGTTCCCACATGTGTTCAAACCAGAGCCATTGAAAAATACTTTATTTAACAGCTCTGGTTCAAACGTGTGGCGGTTGGCGGGGTTATCATTAGGCCGCCTGTGATTGGCCCTCGTCCCACTCGTGATGCTTTGATTTGTCCAATGAAACACGAGTTTAAAGCCCATGTTGCAGGTTAACCACCACTGTCGATTAATGGGTACATAATTCACTCAAGATATGTATATCATTTTTAAAATGTCTCAAAAATGGTCTTAAAGACCAGTTTTTTACAATTTTGGTATTTACGCAATTCGGTGATGACGTCACGTTGGGGAGAAGTGCAGGAAAGGCAGCCTCAGCCTATAGAGCGAGTGACTGGGACGAGAAAGAGCCAACATGCACGACGGCCCGCAGACGTAATGTTAAACCTGCCAGACGTGAGAGGGCAAATGATGAGGAATTGCCAAGAACTGATGGGTGTCAAAGCCAATTAAATGCATGGTCTCTAGTTGCTATCATTAGCAACGCAGCAATGAGCACTGGAGCTATACGAGCAGCACAATAACGTCCCCAAGTACACCAGCTCCAAGTAGAGGTTTCTTTGTTAATCTTTTTGCATTATAAAAGTATTTTTTTACTCACCGTGATTTTGCCAAGTAAGACATTCCTGTCAAAAAATGTATTCCTTATACAATCCCTACCCATAACTTTTCCCTAAAATCAGAGGGTAATGACCGGTGAATGACACTGATGTTTAAGCGCCTCGCCCTGGTCCTAAGCCTAAACTTGACAGAAACTGTAAACTTGTCCCTCAAATCTGATTGGTTGTTTGGAAAGTTGATCCAGGAAAATGTGGTACTTGGTGAAATCACGTTCACAATATATATATCACACACACACACACACACACACACACACACACACACACACACACACACACACACACACACACACACACACACACACACACACACACACACACACACACACACACACACAAACACACACACACACACACACACGTTTACTTAGCTATCTAAATGGGGTCATTCCATAGACGTAATGGTTTATACTGTACAAACTGTATATTCTGTCCCCTTACACTAACCCTATCCCTAAACCTACCCATCACAGGAGACATTCTGCATTTTTACATATATTTAAAAAAAAAAACTTTTATTACTTTATTTTTAGACCTGATTTACAAATGAGGACGTCCCTAAAGGGAGTTTTTTGGAGATTTTGTCAGGTTTTGGTCACTTCTGGGTACAAATTTGTCCCCAAAATATAGTTAAGTAGGTACACACACACACAAAGACACACACACACACACACACACACACACACACACACACACACACACACACACACATACTTGTTCACACACACACACACACACACACACACACACACACACACACACACACACTATAAAAAATGTTATGTGCTACTTAAAATGATGGTAACAAATATTACACATGATATTTGAGTAATAAAGGTTTGATTTCTTTTATGGAGTCTACATGAATAAATCATGCAATTTTCCCTAGTCTGGAACGTGCTTTTTATTTTAAGTTGATTGAGTGAATGGAAATGACTTGTTCATATTTGACTTCTATTGTATAGTGTAAAGACTGAATGCTACTAGCACAGCAATAAACGTGTTACTGGTCTGATTATAGCAAAGTTATTTCTCAGTTGTGATGAGGTTCGGCTGGATTGCCCTTTAGTGTCATGATAAGACGCTCCACTTCTGCACTGGCTACCCTTGGACTGTTTTTGCACACAGCCTGAACTGATTGCGCACACCTGTTTCCACTGATTACTCTCCCACCTGCATCTAGTTCCACACGCAGCTCCACACATATTTATACCTCACTGTCACTATCACCCTTTGCTAAGTCTTGTTTCACTGTTGTGTACATTTCCGAGCATTCCTCTGTTCCAGTCTGTGTATCTGACCCATCGCCTGTTTCTTGGATTCCGTCTTGTCTGCTGCCTGCCTCTGTCTTATCGCCTGGTTTCTGATCCTGAGTATCACCTTGTCTCCTATGCTGTGTTTGCTGTCTGTGACCCTTGCCTGTCTGACTACCCTGTGAATAAACTCACGCTGCGTTTGGATCTAACCTTGTCTGGTTGTTCATGACATCAGTGAACAGCAACATGCTTCAAAATATCCATCCGTGCAGTTTTTCACAACCTCACCATGAGCCCCGTCTTCTGCACTATGCAACCATCAAAACTTCAACATAATAGAAACTTTCAATTATCAAACATAACATTACAGATGTTTCCTTTACTCAAAAACACATGAAATAACACTTAATTTCAATATTTACTCTCCATTTCCATGTGCAAAGCATGGGAACTAACAACGTCGTCTCTAAATAAAAAACACATATTTGAGCTAATTCTCTTAAAATAAAAGGTTGCCTTTTTCCTGAATTGTATCCGATGAATCAGTCAGTCCGTAAAACAACAGAGGAAAATGTATCTCTTGGTTTTATTAGTGAAATGTTTTCAACATTTTTTTTCATTAAAACACTGAACCATAATTTTCTAAATAAAATATACACAATATTTGTAATTATCACCTTATTTTTTTTTTAAATAAAAATGATAAGGCCTTTATTTTTGACAGTATACAAATACAGGGGTGGATTTAGTCATGTTGGGTCCCTCCACATCTCTCGTTCCCCTTTCATCAATCTTTATATCTTATAACGACTGGAACGCAGTTTTCACAGCAATGATGTCTAGACATCTGGAGTCGCATCTGTAAAAAAAGCATTCTGCTTAAATGCATCTTTTATCATTTTCTCTGTACACTTATATTTATTGAAAAGATAATATACCATTTAAAATGGTTGCCTTTTTTCTCTTGCTGTGTTTCTTTTTTCTGACCTTCTCTTATTCTCCCTGGTCTTAGTTTGTCTTGTCTTCCATCTTTCTCTTCACAGTATTTCTCCGGAGATGCTCTAGTCTTCTGTGTGCACTTACACCTTCCCTTAGTTTGATGCTTCCAGTGTTTCAACACAATAGCGACAATATTGTTTTCCAGCCTTTTCAAGATTTCAGCACTTCTGTCTGTTTAATGACTGTTCAGTTTAAAAATGGTTATCAAATCCCACATTTACATTAAATTATGCATTTTCATGCATCATAAAGTTTGCCCAAGCAACTGTAACGGGAGTCCTGTAGATTCAGGGTCTACAAGAACAATAAATGACAGGAATATGTGACTGTATTAATGTGTTTTATTACAGGGCTTTCTTCCTCTGTTTGCTTTAGATTGTTCATTTATTTTTTATTATTATCTATAATTTAGTCATTTTAAACTGTCTTTCTGCTTTATATCTGTGGACCAGCAAGCTTGTATTGACCTCCAACACTTTTATATAATATAGTGTAGGCCTGTTTACTGCACCTTTTTGACGCACAATGAAGGTCATAGAAAAATAAATGTATTTTTTGTTTTTATGAACTATAATTAATCTGACTGCCTGGTAATATTAGCAAAGTTTATAGGGACATTTTCTGAAAAATTCATCTAGTTCAACATTAGGCTTCAGTAACTGGTAATTTGCATTATTAAGACAAAATTTAAAATGAATTGTTGGATCCTTAAAACCTCGTGTCACTGATGTCCAAACTCTCAGTCCAGCCGAACAAAGCTGGACGCACTGACACTGCTGGTTTATGGATAAAATAACTCTTTCATTGTTTCAAAAGCAAAATTATTTCAATTAAAACTCATTAACGTCTAAAGTTTGTTGTTTTAGATCGAGAAGCTTCTCAGTTTTGGTTCAGAGTTGAAGAGGAATGTTTGGTTTCACATGTGAAGCACAAAATATCCTCACTAATATAGTGAAACATGAGGAAGATTATGATTTATATGTTTTCTGTTGATCTTGTGAAAAGAAATGGGTCTCTCGTGTCACAAAGTAAGATACATCCTCAGCTCATGAATAGACTTTTGTCCACTGTAGTGGACATTATATTTAGTAAATTTCAGGTTAATTATTAATTATTTCAGTTAATTATTTTAATTCAGGGCTTTCCAGAAATACCAAATGTTTGCAGGTTTCACAATGAAAACAACCTCTCCTTGGTCTTTAAAAATGTCTGACATTAATTTAGTGACCAATTTAGCACTCTAATGGAAGTATAATAATATATTGTAATAATAGTTTAATATGAGAGATGACACAAACACATTGTCATGGGTCAGTAGTGTGACTAAAATCTGTCTGTGCAAATATACCAAACATATACTGTAAATATTATGACTATTTTATGAATTAGCTTGAATGAGTAACATGTGCTTTATTATTTACATTCCATAATTTAGCAGATTATTGTATCCAAGAGACTTATGAAGGAAAATACAAAATGCTAGAAAGTTTCAAACATTATAAATCAAGTCACATTTATTTATATAGTGCTTTTTACAATACAGCTTGTATTAAAGCAGCTTCTCAGTGATAACATGAAAATAATACAACAAAGTTTGTTTCTAGAAAAAAAAAACATCATCGTCCACCTTAAGCAGATCAATAATATTGTTGAATATTAAATTAAATGTTCCCAACTAAGCAGCCAAAAGCCAAGGCAGAAGTGACAAGCTTTAACATTCACAAGCCGAACACTGAGAAACAAATTAAGGAATTACATTTTTATTTATATGATATGATGTACATCAGCTTGTGAAAAAAAAGTTTAACATTAACATTGTGTGATCAGACGAATATATTTATGATGCATTATAAGGCCAGAGCTGAGAGTCACAGACAGACTCTGGATGATGTTCTTGTGCTTCAAGCGGCCCAAAACAACATCTGTATCAAAGCCTCCTCGCGACCCTCACTGATGCTGATTTCATTAAAGTCTCTTTCAGACTGTTTGCTGAACACACAGAGGACGCCTTCAGACTTTTACACACTTTTACAGTAAAACTTTCCATCAAATGTACACGCGGCTTTTCCCCGTGGCTGATGCTCGCCTTGGATTTGACCTGATAGAGTCGAAAGAAACATTTCCTTCTCGCGTATTTTAGTCTGGAATGGAAGCCCAGAACCTTTGCTCGCTGTTCACTTTGTTTTGACTAAGAAAAACTATTTTATCGCTCTAGATTTGGCCCAAATGTAAGAGAAGAAAACACAAGAGCCCGCGCCTCATGGACGCGCACAGACACCGAGCGGGCGGGTTGAGTCTACGAGGTTCTCATGTGTTGTTTAAAGCCGCAGCGCCGCGTGAGCGCTGATCATTCACTGCTGAGAGCAGTCCTTGTGTAATACGCTGTAGATCATCCAATCAGAGAGAGAGATATGGTAGAAACCGCCCCCGCCCCGGCTGCTGCCGCTCCGGCTAAAGCGCCCAAGAAGAAGTCCGCTGCGAAAGCCAAGAAAGCCGGTCCAGGCGTCGGCGAGCTAATCATCAAAGCTGTGTCCGCGTCCAAGGAGAGGAGCGGCGTGTCCCTCGCCGCGCTGAAGAAAGCGCTCGCGGCCAGCGGCTACGACGTCGAGAAGAACAACTCCCGCGTCAAGATCGCCATTAAGAGCCTGGTGACTAAAGGCACCCTGGTGCAGGTCAAAGGAACCGGCGCCTCGGGCTCCTTCAAGCTCAACAAGCAGCAAGCCGAGAGCAAGAAGAAGCCCGCGGCCAAGAAACCCGCGGCTGCTAAAGCGAAGAAGCCCGCGGCCAAGAAACCCGCCGCTGCCAAGAAGCCCAAGAGCGCCGCGGTAAAGAAGTCCGCAGCCTCTAAGAAATCGCCTAAGAAGGCCAAGAAACCCGCAGCCAAGCCCGTTAAGAAGGCGACGAAGAGCCCCAAGAAGGCGAAGAAGCCCGCGGCCGCTAAGAAAGGAGCCAAGAGCCCGAGAAAGGCCAAGGCCGCGAAACCGAAGGCGACAAAGCCTCAAGCCGCCAAGCCTAAAAGGGGAGCACCCAAGAAGAGATAAACATCTGCCCCCCCCCACTCAACGGCTCTTTTAAGAGCCACCCACTGACTCTGAGTAAAGAGCAAAACTCGTGTATTTTAATAATTTGTTATTTATGTTAGAGAGCAAATAGCCAAGATGTTGACTATAAGTTACTTGGACTCATACAATCTGAACGCTCAATAGAAAACACCTTTAGGCTATCTAACATTAGTCACAACATTAAAATCTTTTTTATGCATAAACTGGCCAAAAAGCTTATGACGATTCATTAGTCATCACAGTTCAAATAAGAAATTGCATGACAGTACAGAATATATAACTTACACGTAATTACTGGATAATTGTGACAATACAAACAACAATAAGCAGTGGCAAAACTCCAGTACTACAATGGGAACATAATGCTGTACAGTTTCGGGTCAACGTGCACAGAATATACAGTGAGTGAAATTTGTAACGTTTTATAAAAATCCATTTGTATACCTATTTAAGATTTCTCCCACAAATATTTACATCGTTTAATATATTCTGTCTATCAAATACTTGTGCACAAACATTCCCACCAGAAAGGGGGTTGGGCTTTGGAGGAAAGTGCAGTGATTGGTTGAAATGTTAACAGACTCTAAGCCAATGAGTGACTGGCGCTCTGCTTTAAGTCCAGTGTGTGGACTTTCCGTTCTTCATTCTGTTCACTTCTACTCTGAAGTCATCAGAGACGAATTTTTAAAATGAGCGGCAGAGGCAAAACTGGCGGTAAAACTCGAGCGAAGGCCAAGACTCGCTCGTCCAGGGCAGGGCTGCAGTTCCCCGTCGGCCGTGTGCACAGGCTCCTCCGCAAAGGCAACTACGCCGAGCGCGTCGGTGCCGGAGCTCCAGTGTATCTGGCGGCTGTGCTCGAGTATCTCACCGCGGAGATCCTGGAGTTGGCTGGAAACGCCGCTCGGGACAACAAGAAGACCCGCATCATCCCCCGGCACCTGCAGCTGGCGGTGCGCAATGACGAGGAGCTGAACAAGCTTCTGGGCGGAGTGACCATCGCTCAGGGCGGCGTGTTGCCCAACATCCAGGCCGTGCTGCTGCCCAAGAAGACCGAGAAGCCCGCCAAGGGCAAATAACCGCCGCGTCCCTCATGACGACCAACGGCTCTTTTAAGAGCCACTCACTTCATCTCATACTGAGCGCTTTTCTTAAAAAAAAAAAATACTATATTCGTTTCGTTGTGGATCAATATTATCTCTTTAAGTTTAAAACCAGGGACACATCTCTTCTAATAATAATCAATGGTGCGCAATATGATATCAATGAGAAAACATGTTTTTACTGCATACAGTTGGACACTATATCAATTTAAACATTTATCAATCTAAACATTCTCATTAATTGATTTAATTTTAAACTTGTAACATTCTACCACAAAGGATACATTGAAACATTTGATTCAGTTTTTAATGGAATACATTTTAATAAGTAACATCTCATATCCAGCTGTTGCTGCAGGCAATATTGTAGAATAGAAGAACACAATTATTACCAAACCATATCAAGTTTTCATCTCCATCCTCGCTCTCTCCCTGCAGGATTCACGGTCACTATCCTCCTCTTCCTCGTCACAGCATGACTCCTCTTCCTCACCCCCATCCGCTGCTGTTGTGTTTTAGACCTTTTTTATAGACAATGTGCAGATCATAATATGTGTGCGGCTGACATGACGTGTAATTTTAACTGTCCCTGATGTCATATACTAATAAAAATGGGTATTTGTTAAATAATATATACCTTTATGTTGTTCCTCTGACAAGATATTATTACGCCAAAGATGTAATTAGTGTATAAAGACCTCTACTTACTTTATTTTTATCTAAACATCAAAATTGTCACATGTTGTGACTGTCCCGGGCTATGTGTGACCGTATTAAAATGACAATATATCTCAGCAAAGTATTTAAAAGATGTACAGTTTAAGTAACAGATTGGCCATTTGTAATGGACACAGAAAGTGTTGATGTCTGTGCATGATTGTAAAGCAAGTTACTTATTAATTCTTACAAATCATTGCTGCCATGTGGCAATTTACATAAGTATAAGCTAGATGTTGTTATTAACCAAGAGAACTAAACGTCATATGGCGTGACACGGTATAACATATTTGTGTCACAATATTACATACATCTTTTTAAATGATAAATAAATATTCAAAACATATTTAATGAATTGAATGGTGAACATTATATTACCTATACAATTAATATATTCCTTTACGATTTTATATTTAATTTAACCATGTTTCACCAGCTGCCATGCTTTGCTTATTAAAAGATGCAATTTTGAGTCTGTTTGAGGCAGAAATGTCAAGTACAGAGGACACACACACACACACACACACACACACACACACACACACACACACACACACACACACACACACACACACACACACACACACACACACACACACACAGGGAGAGACTCATGAGGGAGAGAGGAGTCCCGAGGGAAAGGAGGAAGCATAAAGCGATCATGCTCACACAGAACAGAAATCTGATCCTAATTATTATCTCCATATTGAGAATCATAAATGTTCATATCCAGATTTGTGTCAGAGTTGATATCCGACTGGAGCAAAGGTCTTCTACAGTGAAGGCTTGTTCTCCAGCACCAGTGGGGATCCACAGGGTCCGTTTGGGCCCGGACTAGTTTTCATTATATGCACTTCCCTTGGGAATGATTTTTTTTAAATAGTTGCTTTATATGGTATTTCTTACCATTTATTTGGCTTTAAGACCTCAGTGTAATGTTTCTTGTACAACACTCCGTAGGTTTCTGTTTTTTCTAAGGGTGTTTATGATTGTTTTAGTTTTTTATTATTGCTTTATGTACTTGGGATGAACAGCTCTTTGGAGTTACTGTGTGGCCTGTAAAGTGCTCTATAAATAAATAAATAAATAAATACAACAGAATGTGTGACCCGTGTCGTCTTCCGTAATATCTGCATTGGTTTCTATGTATAGTGACCGCATTACCACCTCGAGTGTGCATTAGTTTTCTAATAATTCAACGGCCTGTAGTCAATTATTCCTTACTTCATTTTGTATGCTGAATATTAAAATAAAAAATAAAAATAAGATAAATGTCAATCGCCCACATGCAGATGTAGTATGTGAATTGCTATTCTTATAAGTGCATTACAAAGTCATCAAAAATGAAAATATATTTAGATAATTAAGATATAATATATTTGTTTTCCAACCCAGTAACGCTTATGAGATACAATGTTGATACAATGCCTTGAGGCAACACAGATTTTTGTCATGTCCTCTAAAACATTTGATGATAGCCTGTATAATGTTAAGTTCTTGAAAATTACTTCTTTACTAACCAGTGAAGGTGACTCGTATTTTTTTTATTACGAGTGATTAACTGGAGGCAAACTAGTGAATATATGGAGTTATGTGTCCTGTGCACATGTGCTGAAACAAGACACAAAATGGCCCCTGTGGTCATGTGACCAGTTTTGCACTTTCATTGATAAGTATTTGAGTTCTTCTCCCCTAAGACAGGTTTGACCAATAAAAGGGTGTCTCATTTTATTAAATATAAACTAAAATAGACTATCCTGCCTTGAGGCAACACCGTACCATAGATGGTTCAAATAGTTATATGTCTACCAAGCTCTGATAATGTTTTTGACATTAAAAGATTGTCCAAAATCAAACACTGCACATCTGCTTCAGGGAATGTCTAGTGTAACAGAAACTAATCAATCAATGTTGCTGTGGGTCTTTTGCCCTTTATCTGCTCTGCTGAACTATCCTGTATGTTACTGACGGATGGCAAGTGTGTTTTAATATCTGGATGCAGTGCTTTTATACAGACTGCAATGTGATTTTGCTCTGATCTCAGATCTGCACAGCAAAATAGTAAACAGAACAAAGCGTCTTGAGCGGGAAACCCTCCGCTTGTTTGAAAAAGAAGAAACGCGCAGTCATTGGCTAGCAGTCAAAAGCGTACGAGACACACTAGCCAATCACAAGCCTCTGCATCATCGAGACACCATGAGCTCGAGACGGTCAAATGCTATAAAAGCAGGAGGCGTGTAACAGAAAGCAGTATTTCTAGCACAAGCAGGAAAGAGAGAGGAGAAACTGCAGCGATGGCAAGAACTAAGCAGACCGCTCGTAAATCCACCGGTGGTAAAGCCCCGAGGAAGCAGCTCGCGACCAAAGCAGCGCGGAAGAGCGCGCCCGCCACTGGCGGCGTCAAGAAGCCCCATCGGTACCGGCCCGGGACCGTGGCTCTGCGGGAGATCCGCCGCTACCAGAAGTCCACCGAGCTGCTGATCCGCAAACTGCCTTTCCAGCGGCTGGTGAGAGAAATCGCCCAGGACTTCAAGACGGACCTGCGCTTCCAGAGCTCCGCCGTCATGGCCCTGCAGGAGGCCAGCGAGGCTTATCTGGTGGGTCTGTTCGAGGACACCAACCTGTGCGCCATCCACGCCAAGAGAGTCACCATCATGCCCAAGGATATCCAGCTGGCGCGCCGCATCCGCGGAGAGCGCGCTTAAACCCGCCGCTACTGTGCACGCGCACCACACCCCAACGGCTCTTTTAAGAGCCACATCACTTACAAAAAACGAGTCAAGTTTCACTTTACACCTGTATATAAATCAATAACGTCCTATACAGTGTTGATTCGTATTTCAGTAAGAGAGGTCTGGGCATTATGAGGGAAAAGGCATATGCGATTATACAGTTTCTTAAAAAACAGTTGGCCAATCTTTCATTTGATCAGAGTCTATGGCATTTGGATCAGGCGGCCAGTGTTTAAAACAACTAAATGATTCCAATGCCCCTATTTTCACTAAGCAGGAAAAATTGCATGTTATAAAGGTGGTCATTACATAAATGCATATTAAAACAAACAAAAAAAACAGTATACGCATGAACATATGAGTGAATCTTAACTGGACAAGGATTTCAGATATTGCCATCTGTGTGGGGACATTTTTTCCCCATAATGTAGAGTTTACGTAAACTCATACATTTTCATTTCAGTAACGTTACACACACACACACACACACACACACAAGGCAAACATAGAATAATAATCACAGATTTTACTATTTTAAATTTACACTGTTCGTTATTAACCATTACTGGAGTAAATTATATGATCTGAGAAATTAATTAAATATTTAATATAAAAAAGGGAACGGCTCCTAAAGATCAGAATGGCGGTTAAATGCGCTCTATATTGTGGGGGAGGGGCGCGCATATGACGCGCTGCTGGTTTCTGTCAGGTCCTGTATGCATGTATAAGAAGCCTCCCTGCAACACTTAACATCCATTATTTGTTACTATCTATCTATAGAAAGTACCTTTAAAGCATGTCTGGAAGAGGCAAAGGCGGGAAAGGGCTCGGAAAAGGAGGCGCTAAGCGTCACCGTAAAGTTTTGCGCGATAACATCCAGGGAATCACCAAACCTGCCATTCGACGTCTGGCTCGCCGCGGCGGCGTCAAGCGCATCTCCGGGCTGATCTACGAGGAGACTCGCGGAGTGTTGAAGGTGTTTCTGGAGAACGTGATCCGCGATGCTGTGACCTACACCGAGCACGCCAAGAGAAAGACCGTCACCGCCATGGATGTCGTGTACGCGCTGAAGCGGCAGGGACGCACCTTGTACGGCTTCG
Organism: Meda fulgida; assembly: GCA_030578275.1. Taxonomy (NCBI): domain Eukaryota; kingdom Metazoa; phylum Chordata; class Actinopteri; order Cypriniformes; family Leuciscidae; genus Meda; species Meda fulgida. The sequence continues at coordinate 186,806 of CM060622.1, forward strand.
GGGGATAAACGCCTGAAACACGACACACTGACGGACCCAACGGCTCTTTTAAGAGCCACACACTCTCTCACTAAAGAGTCGATTTAGCAGTGTCAATTATTACATGTTAAAAGATTTTGATGAAGTCAATGAGCGTTTTTAATGATATCCTAAAAAGCTATTGTTCAAACCAACAATAATAAAAATGTCTTACAAAAGAGAAAATGCAGAAAAAAAACTTATTATTCAAATGGGCTATTATGCACTGCTCTTTTAGTTTAACTTTAAACAGTCCAATGGTTTCACGAATCAATGAAGTTCTGACCGTTATTGTTCCCTTTTATCCAAAACTCCTTCAAATGTGTATATATGGGGTTTTATTTCAACGATGGTGGAGAATATGTGTCAAGAACCGCTTAATTTATCACAATTTTACTAAAATCTATAAATAAAAAGCGGAAAATGAAACAAAGGAAACTGCTTTGTTCAAAATGGTGCGGGACTACCATTAACAGCTTGTGATTGTCCCAAGATCCGCTCGTGATGCTTAGAGTTGTCCAATGAAACACGAGTTTACGGGTTCGGCCAATGAGAACAGGCAATCAGAAGGCCTCGCGTCTCCTGGTAAATTAGCATAGTGCCGTGAATAAAAGCCTGAGAGTCGCCGCTGAGCTCACACTGACTCGTCAGCTCTGCGATCATTCCTCGTCATGCCTGAACCAGCCAAGCCCGCGCCTAAGAAAGGCTCCAAGAAGGCCGTCACCAAGAGCGCCGCGAAGGGCGGGAAGAAGCGCAGAAAGTCCAGGAAGGAGAGCTACGCCATCTACGTCTACAAAGTGTTGAAGCAGGTTCATCCTGACACCGGCATCTCCTCCAAGGCGATGGGCATCATGAACTCTTTCGTCAACGACATCTTCGAGCGCATCGCCGGTGAGGCGTCTCGTCTCGCTCACTACAACAAGCGCTCCACCATCACGTCGAGAGAGATCCAGACCGCCGTGCGTCTGCTGCTGCCCGGAGAGCTGGCCAAACACGCCGTGTCTGAGGGCACCAAGGCCGTCACCAAGTACACCAGCTCCAAGTAGAGGCCCGAGGCCGTCACACAAAGGCTCTTTTAAGAGCCACACACACTGTCCTGGAAAGAGCTGATGGTTGGTTGTTGAACCATTTCGAATATGAACCGTGGTTGTTATAACCTACGAATATAACATAAGCAATAGCAATATATATTTAAATGTTTCACAGAATCAAATGCAAAACTAAAACATATTTGTCAAAGATAACAATGTTGGTATTTGTTGATTAAAGGACAAAACAAATGTTTTTAAGGGGTGAAACGTAATGTAAACTAATGTAGGAAAATCTGCCACTTCAGGTTCACAAACAGTTTGATTTTATTTTATTGTAGCGAGTTTGTAAATATTGAGTGTTTATTTTTCTGTCACGGAGAGCATTTAGATGTGTATGTTTATTTAACCAACAAAATATACCTAGCTTGAAAACAAAGATCTCTGAATCAGCCTGAAGTTGTTTAAAGATTGCTTTCTGCGACAAACATTTACAGTTTATTAAGTATTTTAAGTTGTAGAATGAGTTTTTAAAATTTGTTACATTTTACAATAAGGCCTCATTTGTTAATCCGTTAATGCATTTACTAACATAAATGAGCAATATTTTTTTGCAGCATTTATTGACCTTTGTTAATGTTAGTTAATAAATGTTCGTAATTTATGTTAGTGAATTAATGTTAACAGATGCAACTTTGGATCTTAAACTTGTGTCAGTAAATATTGAGATTAACATGAACTAAGATTAATTTTATGCTATAGAATAGTTAACATAAACAAAACGTGACCAACTAATGTTAAAGCTGCAGTCCGTAACTTTTTTTGGGTAAAAATTATCCAAAATAATATATTTTTAAAAAAACATAACCAGTCAGTGTTCAGAAATTTCTGCTTACCTTTGCTCGATTCAAAACGGTTAGCTTGTAATAATGATTTTAATTTCAGTGGTACTGGTGGATTTCCGCGGGAGATTCGAGCATGTCTTTGCGTCATTACGTCACATCTGTACACACATAGAAGGAGTCCCGGCAAGCAGGCTATCCTGCGTGTGAGGATGTTGGAGGTGGAGATTTTTAGCTGTTTCTCACAGCTCTTTAAATAATTAAACTAATGGCGACTCAAGACAGGTTAAAACGACAATCACCAGTGACGACTGGAGATGCAGCCGCTGTAAAACCCAAAAGAATTCGGACTTCGGAGTGGTTACAGAAAAAAAGAGACTGCAACCGGGCACATGCGAAAACTAGGATAAACATCGGCAGGGCTTTTGAAGGTTGGAGTGAACTCCGTGATTTGAAGGGGTTCAAAACGGACGCAGAGATGGCCTTTTTTCTGCTGGACAGGTACGACATTTCAATAGTTAAATCGTGTAACAGTAGCACACTTGTTCGCTTAATTCACACAGTTACGGAGTTTCATTGTTGTGCCTTTTTTCGTTTTGCTATTATGGTAAATATGATTTTTTTTTGTTCTAGCTTTGAGAGGGAGCAATTCACCTCTACTCCTAGAAAACCAAACCCGCCTCCTCCGTTGTCGAGTATTGCAGCTGAATCAGATCGGTAAAGTGAACATTTTCCTGTCGTAAGATGTTAGCGGAAGAGTTAAGTTATAATATGTAAAACACGTTTATGCATAACAGGGATTCAGTTCATAAACCGTTTATTCCATAGCACTATTATTGTTATTTGTGTGTACATGTTTGCTCTACCATGTAATCTGCTGTTTTCCATCACATGACATTTCTGCGAGTGTGTTATAGACACTCATTTGTTACTCATACAGAGGAAGTGTTTTTTCTGACACCGGAGTTGGTATTTTGGAAAAAGAACATGATGAAGAAGAGGCATTGCAAGCAAGGTTTGTATATTATCTCTATTAGTTACATAGTTTATGTTTTCTGATTATCCATAGTATATAATATAAGTGTGTTTGTCTTCAGTGTTTATTCTGATGTGATGCATTCAGCCTGTGCCCCTGATGTAATCAACATGTGTGTCTGTAAACTGTATGTCCCATACAGTCAGTACACACAGGATGGCCCATCTATTCTTTGCATTGCACTGTAATGAATTGCTGTAAAAATTACAGCATTATTTTACAGCAGCTGGCTGTTTTCTAATATTACAGCATATTGCTGTAAACTGCAATGCATTCTGGGGTCGTGCGGCGGTTTGATTCAAAATACAGAATATTGCTGTAAATTTCAAATCTTCAGAGGCATTGTGATCTTCAACGGTCGTGTCGGCGGCGGCAAGAGGAGTGATTCTCAACTCTGTGGTAAGTGACTTATTATTTCAGTTTCTTATTTTTCATGTTGGGTTACTCGTAGACTATGAAGGTAACGTTATATTCGCGGAATCGCGGTTCATATTGGTAACTTAACCCCGGATCACACATCCTCCGACCGCGGGGTGCGAGGGAGATTTGCGCGGGGCGTCAGCAGCGCGGACGCGGTAGTATTTCACCCATTCCTCGGGATCTATGGGCTCCTATGTTAAGAATTACATGCTTTAATGACAACAGTCGGTATTCACACGAGCTTCGTGTTGATCAGCACACTTCGTCGTGATTATTTTATGGTGTAAATCAAATCAAAATCAAGTCATCTGTTAAAATGGGCGCCGAAATTAAAACGGCGTCGCTAAAACCTTGCGTCAGACTCACGGAGGATGTGTGTCATATAACGGTAGCCTACATTTTGAATGGTGCTGTAATACCAGTTTTGTCTCATGTTTAATATGCCGGTGTAAAAATCCCTTACATTTCAGTACATATATATATTATAGCCTACTCTGTGTGTGTGTGTGTGTGTGTGTGTGTGTGTGTGTGTAATTAGCTTATTGTTTGTATAATGCCTTTGTTCATTTTATTTAAAAGAAAGTGTTCCTGCACTCTGAATACTAAAATATAGTTTAAATGTAAAAAGCTGAAAAATAAAAATGGTATAGTAAAAAATAACTTTTGTCACATGTGCTATTGTTTTAGGAGACACTTTGACAAGTGGACACTGGAAGGCCAAGTTGTGTGTGAGGAGAGCATTCAGCCCAGCTTCCTGTCTGGCCTTGCCATACTGTTCACTGCATATTACATGGAGGAGGCAGCCTGCACCTTGGAGTTTATTTAAAGGTAATGATTGAATTCTTAACAACTTAAGTACCTGCATTTTACACATGTATTCAATATCAGAACTTGCCTTTAGATATATTATCTGTTGAGTTAATGAGTCTTAATTACATATTGTCTGTTTCCTGGCCCTTTAGGTGCTTTGTATGTATCAATCCGGAGAGAGGAACAAAGAAGTCGAGAGGAAAATTGCCATCTAAAACGACAGGGCAAATGGCACAGAAGAAACAGGTTGCAGTGAACCCACATGTTGCTACTCTTCGCAGCAAAGTGATGGGTTATCAGTGGAATTTCTGAAATGTAACACACACACACACACACACACACACACACACACACACACACACACACACACACACACGCACAAATATCTATTTTTTCTTTAATTGTAACCTTTTAATATTCTCTATCTGTCTCTAACTGTATCTGTCATCCCTCTATCTGTCTCTGACTGTATCATTATGTTTTGTAATATATCTAATATATTGTCCTTTTCAATATTTCTAGCCACTCTTTGCATCCTGTGATGGAACAGCATCTGGAGCTGAATTATTCTCCATTTTTGATCAGAAGTTTGTTGGACTCACTTGGGGCCTTGTTGTTTGGAAATGTTTGTCTGGTATTGAAGTGGTGAAAATTCATCCGTGTCTGTGTTTTTCAGAACCTTTTATTATGATCATGTTGGTCAACTTGTGGTTTTAAATGTATGTCGTTTGCGTAGTTCTTCTTTGTGTGAAGGGCCTTGACGGCTAATTTGTTTCAAGTAATTAAAAAATATTTAATTTTATGTCCATTTTTAAAAAAAATACAAGTTTGTAAATCAAAATTAAATCAAAATGTACAAAATACACTGTTTTATTACTTTTTTTCATGCATATTTTAAAGTTATAAATTAAACAAATGTTGACCTGTTTTTCAAGATTAGGATGTTGAATAATTTGTTTGTTTTGTGAAGTAATAGGGGAATTAAGTTGTGCATTATACAACAGTTAATGTATTTAAAAACAATTTGCATTTGATGAATAATTAACATTTCAAATTCAGCTGCCAGTCATTAATATTCAGACATCAGGAAAATATATTGTATATACTGCATTTTACATACTTCCTCTATCAGTGATTCTCAACCGGGGGAGCGCGGACACTCTCCCTGGGAAGACTGGGAAAAAAAAAACAATATTAGCAACAAAAAAAAAAATCACTAAACTACTGTCATAAAAACGTATCGTTTTGTGTATACATAACTGAATGAATAAAAATGTAAATGTGTTTGGACTGATTTAAAAAAAAAAAGTTAACAAATTTGATTGGTCTGTCGATAGTGAGCGCAAATGCAGGTGATAAGCGGTTTTATTAAGCGAGTCATTGAGTCGTTTCTTTTAAATGATTCGTTCAAACGGCCGATTCATCAAGAATGAGACAGATGTTTGTGAATGGGTCATTGTATTTTTGACTCAACCGATTCGTTCAAAACACTGAATCATTCAAAACACGATTGAGTGTTGCTGTGAGATGCGCTATGCTGTGATCTTTGTTTGGATTCATCGGATTTATTTTCGCTGCTAAATTTGACCAAAACAGTCATTATTTCGTCTAAAATGTAAGTGACTTAATAGTATTAACTTGTTTGTTGAACTGTCATATGAAATCAGGGTCACATTATTTTCAATCATGAGGTGATGGTAAATTAAGTGATGGTCAATTGTCAGCTCTCTTGGTCGTCAGGTCATGTGATGTATGTTGCTGAACTGTATTCAAATGTTATAAATATATAAAACACCACATTTTGAGTCCGAAACTGTCGTATTAATTTTCGTATTCATATTCATCATTTGGTGTCTCTCAATGTTGTCAAAACCCCTCAAAATATTTGCTACGGATGCGAAAAATGCAGAAATTCGAACCACCCGAATTAATTTTATGACGGACGGAAGTTTCAGAGGCTGCAAACGTATAAAACGTGAAGTCGTATTATATATATATATATATATATATATATATACACACAGTATATATATAAACGAATAAACTAGTCAGAATATAGGCTACAGTTAAAGCTTTCTTTTAGTTTTTGTGAAATGCTCACACGCACGCACGCACGCAGCCACGCACACACAAACATGTTTAAATACATTTATGTTGTTAATAAATAAACAACAATAAAACATCCTCCTGGAGAATTTTTTTTTTGTCAAAAGCGACAAATCCAGCGACTTTTACTGGTGTTTTTGTAGACTTTAGTGGTGTTTGGAGACTCGAAAGCTCGAATCACTCTGCAGTTAGGCCTACTGTGCTCAACGAGCAGCGGGTGCTGCCATGAGCCCCTCTCCCGTCCAAAGGCACTCACAGGCGGTCAGTCTCAGTAACCTCGCGCAGCAGTCCCAGCCTGCAGTCAGAGCAGAGAGGAGACACACACCCCTCTGCGTCCAGGCTGCAAATGAGTCGCGCATGCGCATGGCCGCCGCCGTTCCCGCCCTGACTTACAGAGCGGGGTGTAAATGTTCGCTCACTCTCACACAAAAATAAATTACTGCATTTAAATTGACTCACGACATAGCTCTCCATTCACTCTAGTCTAGTCTCTTGCCAAGTTCGCTTGTGCCAGCTCTCGCTAGTCTCTTATCAATCTCGATTTGCATAGGCCTTTCCTACAAAACCCCAACAGTCTTTTTAAAGACTAAACCCAGAAACATTCTTTTTTAAGATTAGATCATATCTCAGCCCTAGCCAGTAATTTTGTTGCTAGGCAGTAGCTACTTAGCTAACTACCCAAACGACTCTCACACACACACACACACACACACACACACACACGGACTACAATCGTTAAGTATTAAAATAAAATCTGAATTTTCTTCAAAATAATTATTTTGTTTGGTTTAATTAAAGATCGTGCCTAAGTCCTGACTGATTAGCCCCTGATACGTCTCTCAACATACACCACACACAGTTACATATTGCCTATAGTTTAGCTAAACTTTATTGAAAACAAATTAAAATGGAGAAATTTCTTGTGAGGACCAACAAGCCAACCGACGCACCACCAGCTGCAAAAAAGCTTCGCAGGTACGATGAAGCATACCTGCAGTTTGGGTTTACAGTCACGGCTGATCTGAGACCTCAGTGTGTCGTGTGTGCCGAGGTGCTGGCAAATGACAGTATGAAGCCCTGCAAATTGAAAAGGCACCTCGAAACAAAGCATGCTGGCATTAAAAATAAACCGGCTGAATATTTTAAAAGAAAGCTTGATGGCCTCCATCAGCAACAGGCAACCATTTCAGTGCACAGCACTGTGTCTAAACAGTGTTTGGAGGCATCGTATGTAGTGGCCAAAAGGATCGGTAAACTGGGTAAACCGCATACAATCGCAGAGACTCTCATTTTGCCGGCAGCGCAAGATATGTGCAGAATAATGATAGGCGATAGTGCAGCAGCCAAACTCGATGCAGTACCACTGTCCAATGACACAGTCGCTAGGAGAATTGTAGACATGTCCAACGATATCAGAGAGCAACTGATAGAGTTCGTAAAAAAGAGTCCTTACTACGCGCTGCAGCTGGACGAATCCACTGATGTTGCTGGGCAGGCACAGGTCCTCACCTATGTCAGGTATCTGCGGGACAAGGTGATTGAGGAGGATGTCCTGTTTTGCCGGCCTCTTCAGTCGCACACGACAGGAGAAGCCATTTTCAATGTCCTTGACATTTTTATCCGCGAAAATGGTTTGGCTTGGGACCGATGCGTTGGCCTATGCACAGATGGTGCGCAGGCAATGACGGGGCGTGAGCGTGGCCTAGCTGCTCGCGTTCAGCAAGTAGCTCCACTTGTGAAATGGACACACTGCATGGTCCATCGCGAAGCACTAGCTGCTAAAAAAATGCCGGTTCTCTTTGACTCCGTGCTTAACCAATCCGTCAAAATAATAAATCTCATAAAATCACGGCCGCTAAACTCTCGCTTGTTTGGGGTCCTCTGCCAGGAGATGGGGTCAGGGCACGAACAGCTGCTTCTGCACACTGAAGTTCGCTGGGTCTCCAGGGGGCGGGTGTTACAGCGGTTGTATGAGCTGCGAGAGGAGGTGAAGGGGTTTTTGACAGAAATCAAATCAGATCTGGCGAAGCATCTGGATGACACTATGTGGCTTGCGTCTCTGTCCTATTTGGTCGATATATTTGACCGCTTGAATGGCCTCAACCTGTCTTTGCAAGGCCGCGAAACTCATATTTTGCTCCTTGCAGACAAAGTGCAAGCCTTCACACAAAAACTAGACCTCTGGCATGGCCGCATCAGTCGAGGGAACTGCGACATGTTCCCCTGCCTTACAGACTTTATAACTGATGCAGGCACGTCACACGATTTCTCCTCCCTATTTCAATCAGCGTCTGAGCACCTGTCAGCAATGAGAAAACAATTTGTGACGTACTTTAAAGAAGATTATCGCTCTTTTACATGGGTTCGAGATCCGTTTGTGTGCACAGTAAACGAGCTATCAATTGATATGCAGGAACAGCTTATTGAGCTGAAGAGTGACAGTAGACTGAAGGAACTCTTTAGCTCCTGTCCTCTTTCGTCATTCTGGGCAGCATTGATGCAGGAATACCCTGAACTCTGTGACGTCGCCTTGAAGATTCTCCTTCCTTTCGCGTCGACATATTTGTGTGAGGCAGGATTCTCAAAAATGACTGCACTCAAAACAAAATACCGCAATCGTGCACAAATCGAGGATGATTTGAGGCTATGCTTATCAAACATTGAGCCAAGAATTGAGGATCTTTGCAAGACAAAGCAGGCTCAGGTCTCACATTAACATCACCTAATTATATAGCAATAGCCTTGTAATGATAATAGGCCTACTGATGATAATAATAATAACAACAACAATAAAGCATGTAACCTCATAATTATATAGCAATAGCCTTGTAATAATGATAGGCCTATACTACTCATAATAATAATAATAATAATAGTAGTAATAATAATAAAAATGCCTGCAAGCTCACATTAGAAGTCTAGTGCTACTGCCAATTTTAGCAATAGCCTAGTAATGATGATAGGCCTACTGATGATAATAATAATAATAATAATAATAATAATAATAATAATAATAACAACAACAACAAAAAAGCATGTAACCTCACAATTATATAGCAATAGCCTAGTAATGATGATAGGCCTGTACAACTCATAATAATAATAATGCCTGCAAGCTCACATTAGAAGTCTGGTTCTACTGCCAATTATAACAATAGCCTAGTAATGATAATAGGCCTACCTACCGCTACTGATGATGATAATAATAATAATGTGGACCTAAAAATAATAGCCTAGGGCTATCTATCTATCTATCTATCTATCTATCTATCTATCTATCTATCTATCTATCTATCTATCTATCTATCTATCTATCTATCTATCTATCTATCTATCTATCTATCTATCTATCTATCTATCTATCTATCTATCTATCTATCTATCTATCTATCTATCTATCTATCTATCTATCTATCTATCTATCTATCTATCTATCTATCTATCTATCTATCTATCTATCTATCTATCTATCTATCTATCTATCTATCTATCTATCTATCTATCTATCTATCTATCTATCTATCTAAGGTAGAGCGGGGCGGGGGGATGGGGGATCTGGGCGGGGGGCACTGGGGCCCCAACTGCAATGAACCAGCTTTGGGGGGGCCCAGCTTGCAAAAGGTTGAGAACCCCTGCTCTAGATATAGCAAATACAGAGATTCATGTAACTTACTGTAAAAAATACTGTTATTTACTGTAATCAGAGAATACAGTAAAATTCTGTAAAATTAAATTACAGACGCTACTGTAAAAAATACAGTAACTGGCTGGCAACCCTGCTACCAGTATTTTACTGTAAAATTTACAAGTAATTTTTAACAGTGTGTATGGTCTCCAATATGAGTCCTGTCTTTTATTTCATTATATTATATTATTATTAACAAATGTATGGTCTTTTCACACATACTTTGACTCGAATTAAAAACTACACTGAAGGCTATGCTACATAGCTGTCTTCAATAAGCTTTTTTTTTTTTTTTTTACTTTGGTCCAGCACATATTTTTTTATGTATTAGAAGCTATAATTATTTTTTTTTAATCACTGATGCTACACTAAATTCAAGAAATCTAACAAGTGTCGTTTTAATTGTTTCATTACAGCTTTACATCTATGCTAATTAGTGAGAAGTCATTGCAAATTGATGACAATCAAGCTAATCTCCTGAAGAACACTGTGTAAGTAAATATATAGTTTATGGTACTATATATTTAGCTGTTAGTTATTTAGGTTTACCCATACTCCGTTAATTCTGTCTGTTCATCTTTTACAAAGTATCGATTGGGATAATGAAATGGTTATGCCGTCAAAATATGGGGATGAGTATGATGTCGATGACAGTTCAGATGAGGAATATGTGCCACCTTTATGTTTGCGGTATGTTCTTTTTATTATGTATTTTAAAACAAAAAAAAAGACATTTATATCAGTTCTGATATAGGAAATGCTAAAAAGTGTGATTGTGTGGGGGGGGGGGGGGGGGGGGGGGTTCACAAAGTATTCCTTATAACATTGATGAGTTCCCTGTGATTGGGCTTGATGAAACTGTGCATGACGAAGTGGATTGTACCGAGTCTGTTGATGAGCCCTTCACTGAGCAGGAACATATTATTTGTGAAGATGACCTTGTGGGGAAGCATGCTTCTATTGTCTATGATGACAATTTGAAACTGCTGGCAAATGTTCTTCAGTTTCCATTGAACGCGTGTACTTTCAAAGAACAAACCCTAAATATAAAATGTGATGCTTCTCCACCCTTCACAATGAAATTAACATCAAGAGGAACTGCTACAGTCTTACAATGGGTAATACTACAGTTTTTTTTCTTGGAACGATTTATTCACAGAGTAGTTTTAAGAATTTAGGATAGATGTTTGACAGTTTTAAGTTAAAACAGTAATCAAATTTTTTTTAGTTCTGTTCCAGAGTTCACAATGTTTGGACATGGAATTCGCAACCAAAATTCAAGTATGGCTTGCAAGGAGGGGATTTCATGCTGGCAAGCAACATCTTGCTTTCTGGCAACAACTATGCCAATATAAAACTTCTTTTCCAATTCATGAACATGGGAGTTGTTGCCAAAAACACATTTTACAGTATTCAAGATTCATACTGCACAAATGCTGTAAAGGAATTCTGGACAATTAAGAGAGCTGAGGTGTTTCAACGCCACCAGTCCAAACATGAGGTTGTGGTCCTAGGTACGTCTTAACCTTTTTTTTTTTTTTTTTTGCATCGTTGATCCATTTCAATCACTATTTTTATTCACTTAATCATGTGTTTGTACAAATTACAGCTGATGGAAGAATGGACTCTCCAGGTAATGTATATATTTTTTCCAACAGACTGCTTACAAAAAAGTGTGGATGAATGTGGCATGAATATATTTCTGCTTTCAGGACACTGTGCACAGTACTGCACTTATACAACTATGGGAAATGACTCAAAGGACATAGTTCATGTGGTAACAACAGATAAAAGAGAGACCCAGAGAAACTCTGTTATCATGGAAAAAGAGGCTTTTATTCAGACTGTTGACCAGCTTTATACAGAACTGAAGCTGAAGAAGGTAGTTACAGATGCACACAGGCAGATATCTGCTTTGATGGGTAAGCAATGTCTACCATTTGTAATACATTACGCTATTAAATTATTTAACCCTGAGGTGTCCAAACTCATTCCTGGAGGGCCACTGTCCTGCAGAGTTTAGCTGCAACCTCAATGAACCACACTTCTGAACCAGCTTATAAAGATCTAACTAGGCACACTAGAAACTTCCTGGCAGGTGTTTTGGAGCAAAACAATGCAAGACTGTGGCCCTCCAGGACAGAGTTTGGACAACTGTTTTGAAGTCAAATACTGTTAATATTACATACTGTTGTTGTGTTATGTGCAGACCCAGTGAAAGGCAGATACAAGGATAATGGGATTGTACATTCTCTGGACATGTGGCATGGAGCGAAGAACCTTGCTAAAAGACTGCATGCTGTTAGTGTTGCAGTGCTGTGTATGTTCTTTAGTCACATTGATGTTCACAAAACGGGTTACTAAAGCGCTTTTTTTTTCTTTCTTTTTTTCTTAGGCTGGGATGATAGCTGGCCAGCACACAATTTTTATCTGGATAAAAGACATCATAAACCATTTCTGGTTTTGTTGTAAGGCAGCAGATAACAGAGAACAGTTCATGGTAAGATTTATGTGGTTTTTCTAAATGTTTTATTCTTCATAATAGTATTAGTATTGATGACAGTATTTGTTTTTTTAGGGTCTTTGGACTGGTGTGCTTCATCATGTGACTAACAAGCATAAATGGGCCTTTGGACAATGTCAACATGGCAGGTTGGAGGCTGACCACAATAAGGAATGGATGAAATCTGGCTCCGTTGCACATGAGGCCTTGTCAAGGATTGTTCTTGATGCAAGATGGCTCAAAGGAATTGACAAGTATCTTAGATTCAGGTAATTATGTGCGAATGTAATTATGCCTTGTCTAATGTCTCATTTTGCAATAAGTTTGTCTATTATGAACTTTATCTTGTGTTCACAGCCGTTGATTTACATTTATTGTTAAAGGTCAATAGATAATATACGTTTATGATTTATATGTTACTCCAGGACAACTGCTGATCTAGAGTCTTTTCAAAATCACATTTTGATGTACGCCAGCAAGAGATTTGCATTTTCGCCACCGGTTTATGAGGCCAGAACCTTACTTGCTGCTCTGGACTACAGTCATCACAATCATCGTCCAGTATTGGTGAATGCAGAGGGCAACAAAATGTGAGTAAACTTCAATGTTAAAATGTCTATAATAAATGTATTGTGGTCTTTTTACCATGGCAATTTGATTTTTAGATTTAACTTCATGTCTTAGGTACAGGAGGCTGTACAACAAAAAATCTAAAAGGCGGTGTGTTTGCGCATTAAAAACAACCAAAGACTACATGTACATCCCAGAACTGCAGAGGTCTATTGTTCGGAAAAGACTACAGTCTGCTTCAGGTTTGCCAAGGAGGAGGACATTGAAGCCTGATGACCCCAGAGCCCTGGGCAACTTACCACCCGTTCCTCCTCCTCCAACTGCAGAGTTAGTTCTAGCTCAACTTCACAGAGGAGATGTAAGTATGACAGAATTTCATAAATTGCTTGAAATGTGTATGTTGCATAGGACCAATATTTACTGTGTTGATGTTGTCTTTCTTTCAGGATTTTGCATGATTTACTCACAGCTGTAATCACCTATTATAAAACAAATTTTTCAAGGTAAACATGAATAATATGACATTAATTTATATTATGCAATATTGTTTTGTTTTGCTCACTTTTTTCACTCTTTCTAGCTTATATCCTGGGTGGTTTGCTGTTATACTCTACTACTGGAGTAACATAGTGTACAGGACGTGTGGATCTCAACAAGAGTGTAACATACAAGTTGTTTGAACAGTGTTTAGTAAAGATGGTTGAATTACAAATGGTACCAAAAAATCTGCCTATTTTGAAGTGCAGTTTGTATCGGCCTGATTTGGTCAGTGTAATAAAAAGACTTGATAAAGAACTCCAGTTTTCTTTTTTTCTTTATTGTATTCTCTATAACATGTAAACAAGTAAACATTAACAACAATAGTTTAAATCCTGTTAAAAAAAAAAGAGAATACTAAATACAAAAAATAATTATTTTAGTATTCTAATAACTTGTTTACATATAATGAAAGGAACGGATTTTAAAGAATCAAACCACACAAAATGACGCTTATAACAAATTATATTGCACCAAAACAGTATACACTAATACAGTAACATAATTTAAAATGAAATGTAATCTTGCATTATTATGTTAAAAGAGGTAGTAGTGCTTTGAGTTTTTAAAAGTAGAAAAGCTTATTTGAATAGTTCAACATTATGTAATAATATTTAAAGGAAAGTAAATCAAAATAAAGTACTGTGTTACAGCCTATTTGGTATAAATCCTGTGTATTGGCTGTGAGGATCAGGATATTTATCTCTAATACACCAAACACAACAACTTGGCATGACCACTCTATGGCCCCCACCTAACGCACCATACTGCCAAACTACATACTGCCTGTATGCAGCATATCAAGACTCCCGATTGTCTGTGCCTAGTGATGATGCTGTAGGAAGGGTTGTTGCTTGTGTAGCATTGGGCTAAAACGTCAAACAATATTGCAGGATGCTGTACTAAAACCTCTTGAAGGATCTCTCCCCGTTGACAGAAGTCTAGGTCATTCACTGCAGACTAGAAAAGCAACAATATGATACAAGATATATGGGGAAAATAATATTTTAAAGTGTATAATAAAAATAAAAACCTGTATCTCTGTTAACCTCTGCTGTGACAGGTCTCCAGCTCTCCTTGCATCATCTTCTGAAACCAGACCTCTGCCTCTTCCTCCTCCTCTGCCTCTTCCTCCTCCTCTGCCTCTTCCTCCTCCTCTGCCTCATCCACTGCCTCTTCCTCTGCCTCTTCCTCCTCCTCCTCCTCTGCCTCTTCCTCTGCCTCTTCCTCCCCCTCTGCCTCTTCCTCTGCCTCTTCCACTGCTTCCTCCTCCTCTGCCTCTGCCTCTTCCACTGCCTCTTCCTGTGCCTCTTCCTCTGCCTCTTCCTCCTCCTCTGCCTCTTCCTCTGCCTCTTCCACTGCTTCCTCCTCCTCTGCCTCTGCCTCTTCCACTGCCTCTTCCTGTGCCTCTTCCTCTGCCTCTTCCTTCTCCTCTGCCTCTTCCACTGCCTCTTCCTCCTCCTCTGCCTCTTCCTCCTCCTCTGCCTCATCTACTGCCTCTTCCTCTGCCTCTTCCTCCTCCTCTGCCTCTTCCACTGCCTCTTCCTCCTCCTCTGCCTCTTCCTCCTCCTCTGCCTCATCCACTGCCTCTTCCTCTGCCTCTTCCTCCTCCTCCTCCTCTGCCTCTTCCTCTGCCTCTTCCTCTGCCTCTTCCTCCTCCTCTGCCTCTGCCTCTTCCACTGCCTCTTCCTGTGCCTCTTCCTCTGCCTCTTCCTCCTCCTCTGCCTCTTCCACTGCCTCTTCCTCCTCCTCTGCCTCTTCCTCCTCCTCTGCCTCATCCACTGCCTCTTCCTCTGCCTCTTCCTCCTCCTCCTCCTCTGCCTCTGCCTCTTCCTCTGCCTCTTCCTCCTCCTCTGCCTCTGCCTCTTCCTCTTCCTCCTCCTCTGCCCCTTCCTCCTCCTCTGCCTCTGCCTCTTCCTCCTCCTCTGCCTCTTCCTCTGCCTCTTCCTCCCCCTCTGCCTCTTCCTCTGCCTCTTCCACTGCTTCCTCCTCCTCTGCCTCTGCCTCTTCCACTGCCTCTTCCTGTGCCTCTTCCTCTGCCTCTTCCTCCTCCTCTGCCTCTTCCACTGCCTCTTCCACTGCCTCTTCCTCCTCCTCTGCCTCTTCCTCTGCCTCTTCCACTGCCTCTTCCTCCTCCTCTGCCTCTTCCACTGCCTCTTCCACTGCCTCTTCCACTGCCTCTACCTCTTCCTCTGCCTCTTCCACTGCCTCTTCCTCCTCCTCTGCCTCTTCCACTGCCTCTTCCTCTGCCTCTTCTACTGCCTCTTCCACTGCCTCTTCCTCTGCCTCTGCCTCTTCCTCTGCCTCTTCCTCCTCTGCCTCTTCCTCTTCCACTGCCTCTTCCTCCTCCTCTGCCTCTTCCTCTGCCTCTTCCTCTTCCACTGCCTCTTCCTCCTCCTCTGCCTCTTCCTCTTCCACTGCCTCTTCCTCTGCCTCTTCCTCCTCCTCTGCCTCTTCCTCCTCCTCTGCCTCTTCCTCTGCCTCTTCCTCTTCCACTGCCTCTTCCTCTTCCGCTGCCTCTTCCTCCTCCTCTGCCTCTTCCTTGGCCTCTTCCTCCTCCTCTGCCTCTTCCACTGCCTCTTCCTCCTCCTCTGCCTCTTCCTCTTCCACTGCCTCTTCCTCCTCTGCCTCTTCCTCTTCCACTGCCTCTTCCTCCTCCTCTTCCTCTT
This sequence comes from Meda fulgida, assembly GCA_030578275.1. Lineage (NCBI taxonomy): Eukaryota > Metazoa > Chordata > Actinopteri > Cypriniformes > Leuciscidae > Meda > Meda fulgida. Next base: position 203,030 of record CM060622.1, read on the forward strand.
CCACTGCCTCTTCCTCCTCCTCTGCCTCTTCCACTGCCTCTTCCTCCTCCTCTGCCTCTTCCTCCTCCTCTGCCTCTTCCACTGCCTCTTCCTCCTCCTCTGCCTCTTCCTCCTCCTCTGCCTCTTCCACTGCCTCTTCCTCCTCCTCTGCCTCTTCCACTGCCTCTTCCTCTGCCTCTTCCACTGCCTCTTCCTCTGCCTCTGCCTCTTCCTCCTCCTCTGCCTCTTCCACTACCTCTTCCTCCTCCTCCTCCTCTGCCTCTTCCACTACCTCTTCCTCCTCCTCCTCCTCTGCCTCTTCCACTACCTCTTCTTCCTCCTCCTCCTCTGCCTCTTCCACTACTTCTTCCTCCTCCTCCTCCTCTGCCTCTTCCTCGGTCTCTTCCTCTTCCACTCTCTCTTCCTCCTCCTCTGCCTCTTCCTCTGCCTCTTCCTCGGCCTCTTCCTCGGCCTCTGCCTCTTCCTCCTCCTCTGCCTCTTCCACTGCCTCTTCCTCCTCCTCTGCCTCTGCCTCTTCCACTGCCTCTTCCTCTTCCACTGCCTCTTCCTCCTCCTCTGCCTCTTCCACTGCCTCTTCCTCTTCCACTGCCTCTTCCTCTGCCTCTTCCTTGGCCTCTTCCACTGCCTCTTCCTCCTCCTCTGCCTCCTCCTCTGCCTCTTCCTCTGCCTCTTCCTCCTCCTCTCCCTCTACCACTGCCTCTTACTCCTCCTCTGCCTCTTCCTTGGCCTCTTCCACTGCCTCTTCCTCCTCCTCTGCCTCTTCCTTGGCCTCTTCCACTACCTCTTCCTCCTCCTCTGCCTCTTCCTTTGCCTCTTCCTTGGCCTCTTCCACTGCCTCTTCCTCCTCCTCTGCCTCTTCCTCTGCCTCTTCCTCTGCCTCTTCCTCTGCCTCTTCCTCCTCCTCGGCCTCTTCCTTGGCCTCTTCCACTGCCTCTTCCTCCTCCTCTGCCTCTTCCACTGCCTCTTCCTCCTCCTCTTCCTCTTTCACTGCCCACATCATCATCATCATCATCAGATATATCTGGGTCAAAGCTTGTGTCCTGCAAAAGAATAGAGTATTGAACGGTGCATGGCAATGACACATGTATGTGCCTGAAATTGGATATATTCCAGGTTTAAATATACATCTGATTAAAGATACGTTTTTTTATATTTTATTTTATACAGTATAGAAACAATAATTTGTTATGACAATTAGAAATTAGACTGAACAGAAATGAAAACTGAACTACAGGTAGCCATAATACACATTAAATGTAACGTTAGTCACGCAATGCTTATGTTGTTAACATTAACAATTTGAGAACAAAGTATATTTTGCACGGTTTGACATATGATAATCGATCGTTAGATTTAATCAGCACGATTTACTGCAGTGCAATGCATTTTCCCCCTTAGATGATCTGAACAAAAGTGAATGTTACTTACTTGTTCAGATGACATTTTCTGTTGAAAATTCTTATGTTGGTCATCCTTTACTTCCAAAAAGTTGAATGTGTGATTCTGAATATCATATCCACACCGGCGCTGTGACCGACAGCCGCGACGCGCACTCTCCTCACAACATTGTGTTCATCCGCGCTGTTTCATGCCGATGTACAACTCACGTAGAATTAATAATTCCGCGAATGACTGCAATTGCAGACTTCAAACAGAGATGGCGACAAAGAGGAAAAGCTACGGACTGCTGCTTTAACAAAATATCAGTCAACTCACATTTACTGAAGTCACTGATGTTTATTTTCTAATATAATCTTACTAGATCTATTTTAAAATAGTTCTACCATTATCTGGTCCCTAACGAGCCACATCAAATAAAATAGCCTAATTGTCTTCCCTGAATATTAATGTTGATTATTATCCTGTGTTTATTATAATTAGGCCTAGTATTATATTTACAATAATGTAACACAACCAAAGGGAAACAGAAAACGAAACTGAACGTGTGTCTCGATGCATCTTCTGTAACGACACGCTTTCTCACGTTTGCTGAAACGTTCATTTACACAGAAATTACAGTAAATCAAACCTCGTTCATTCAAAGGCAGATCGTTCGTCTAAACCGAGGATATGTCAGATTCTCTTTGATGTTTAACTTCTAATCAGGTTAACTTTAGTTTTACAGGGCAAAAACTGGTTATTAAAGAATATTAATAATCTTTGAGTGCAATACTTAAAAATATGCATAAATATAAACAGAATAATGCAGATCGTCAACCTGCTTCTGTCCTGTTTAATAGAGTTATTTCAAGTTTAATTTTAACCTTCTCCAACATGCCTGTAAAACGTGTCATATATTGTTGAACTGAAAACAATTAGAAAAATTAATCTGCAGAAAAGCATCTGATCGTCTATTTATTAGTTTTTCTCAATGTCTATTAACTCCTTTACTGAGGACTCTGACGTCTAAATTATAATCCAATCATTAAACTGCTTTAATTAGCAGAATATTGTACATTAATCTCACAGGTGTTATTATGTCATAACTTTCATTTTCAGAGAAATTAAATTACTTTCATGAATATTGTTTCAGGGGAAAAAGTCCCTTTCCCAGTAATGCCTTTCACGTTGAGTTTAAATAGAGCCTTCCTGAAGTGAGTAAATATGCAGGTCATTCCTGCAGTCCGGCGCATTTTATACAACACTGCATATTTTACATAAGATGTGAATCAACCTTCATGCACATTGTTTTCTATGTTACAAACAAACAAACAAAAAAACAAACAACAAATAAATAAATAATAACGATTAAGAATAACAATAATAAAGAAAGCCTTTTTGAAGCACTTGACAATCAAATTCTTGTTCCTCAATCATGTTTTCTCAGCTTCACTTGAAATAAAGATTATATAAACGTACAACATACTGTATATATTGTTAAATCTAAGCAGCAGTTTTGAGTAGTAGAATATATATTTTATTTGACATGCATAATGTATAAAACCATTAAATGTGTCCCTCAAACTCCACCCTATTAGCGCTATTGCCCTTTAAAATCTTCAGCATATTCCCTAAATCACATGATAATGACAATAATCATTAGTTACATGTATACAGAATTTAGTCTGTGTTGCACCCCTGGGAAAGGGTCAAATAGACACGGACTCGCTGTTGTCTGTGCGTCAAGCCGTATTGGCTGTGTACTAATTACTTTCTTTTTCAACACAATATATAATAGAGAATTGAATGTATACATCAATACATTAGTTCACCTTAAAGGGATAGTTCACCCAAAAATGAAGACTGTCAGTATTTACTCGCCCTCATGTTGTTCAACCCCGTTAGACCTTCGTTCATCTTCGGAACACGAATTAAGATATTTTTGATGAAGTCTGAGCGCTGGACCACTCCTCCACACTAGTCCATAGGCTTCTTCAAGGATTGAAACTTGCCGGCCTCGAAAAGTGATTAAAAACATCGTTAAAATAGTCCGAGTGACTACAGTGGCTCAATCTTAAGTTTATCAAGCGACGAGAATACTTTTTGTGCGCAAAAACAAACAAAAATAACAACTTTATTTCAACTATTCATTTCCTCACTCCATCTGCCCTAATGAGCTCCTCCATCTCTCCATCTGCCCTTATGAGCTCCTCCATCACTCCATCTGCCCTTATGAGTCCCTCCATCACTCCATCTGCCCTTATGAGTCCCTCCATCACTCCATCTGGCCTTAGGAGCTCCTCCATCACTCCATCTGCCCTTATGAGTCCCTCCATCACTCCATCTGCCCTTATGAGTCCCTCCATCACTCCATCTGCCCTTATGAGTCCCTCCATCACTCCATCTGCCCTTATGAGTCCCTCCATCACTCCACATAACCTTATGAGCTCCTCCATCACTCCATCTGCCCATATGAGCTCCTCCATCACTCCATCTGCCCTTATGAGCTCCTCCATCACTCCATCTGCCCTTATGAGTCCCTCCATCACTCCATCTGCCCTTATGAGCTCCTCCATCATTCCATCTGCCCTTATGAGCTCCTCCATCACTCCATCTGCCCTTATGAGTCCCTCCATCACTCCATCTGCCCTTATGAGCTCCTCCATCACTCCATCTGCCCTTATGAGCTCCTCCATCACTCCATCTGCCCTTATGAGTCCCTCCATCACTCCATCTGCCCATATGAGCTCCTCCATCACTCCATCTGCCCTTATGAGCCCCTCCATCACTCCATCTGCCCTTATGAGCTCCTACATCACTCCATCTGCCCTTATGAGCTCCTCCATCACTCCATCTGCACTTATGAGCTCCTCCATCACTCCATCTGCCCTTATGAGCTCCCTTATGAGCTCCTCCATCACTCCATCTGCCCTTATAAGTCCCTCCATCACTCCATCTGCCCTTATGAGCCCCTTCATCACTCCATCTGCCCTTATGAGGCCCTCCATCACTCCATCTGCCCTTATGAGCTCCCCCATCACTCCATCTGCCCTTATGAGTCACTCCATCACTCCATCTGCCCTTATGAGCTCCTCCATCACTCCATCTGCCCTTATGAGTCCCTCCATCACTCCATCTGCCCATATGAGTTCCTCCATCACTCCATCTGCCCTTATGAGCCCCTCCATCACTCCATCTGCCCTTATGAGCTCCTATATCACTCCATCTGCCCTTATGAGCTCCTCCATCACTCCATCTGCCCTTATGAGCTCCCTTATGAGCTCCTCCATCACTCCATCTGCCCTTATAAGTCCCTCCATCACTCCATCTGCCCTTATGAGCTCCTCCATCACTCCATCTGCCCTTATGAGCCCCTCCATCACTCCATCTGCCCTTATGAGCTCCTATATCACTCCATCTGCCCTTATGAGCTCCTCCATCACCCCATCTGCCCTTATGAGCTCCCTTATGAGTCCCTCCATCACTCCATCTGCCCATATGAGCTCCTCCATCACTCCATCTGCCCTTATGAGCCCCTCCATCACTCCCTCTGCCCTTATGAGCTCCTCCATCGCTCCATCTGCCCTTATAAGTCCCTCCATCACTCCATCTGCCCTAATGAGCCCCTCCATCACTCCATCTGCCCTTATGAGCCCCTCCATCACCCCATCTGCCCTTATGAGGCCCTCCATCACTCCATCTGCCCTTATGAGCTCCCCCATCACTCCATCTGCCCTTATGAGTCCCTCCATCACTCCATCTGCCCTTATGAGCTCCTCCATCACTCCATCTGCCCTTATGAGTCCCTCCATCACTCCATCTGCCCATATGAGCTCCTCCATCACTCTATCTGCCCTTATGAGTCCCTCCATCACTCCATCTGCCCTTATGAGCTCCTATATCACTCCATCTGCCCTTATGAGCTCCTCCATCACTCCATCTGCCCGTATGAGCTCCTCCATCACTCCATCTGCCCTTATGAGCTCCTCCATCACTCCACCTGCCCTTATGAGCTCCTCCATCACTCCACCTGCCCTTATGAGCTCCTCCATCACTCCACCTGCCCTTATGAGTCCCTCCATCACTCCATCTGCCCTTGTGAGCTCCTCCATCACTCCATCTGCCCTTGTAAGCTCCTCCATCACTCCACCTGCCTTTATGAGTCCCTCCATCACTCCATCTGCCCTTATGAGCTCCTCCATCACTCCATCTGCCCTTATGAGCTCCTCCATCACTCCATCTGCCCTTATGAGCTCCTCCATCTCTCCACCTGCCCTTATGAGCTCCTCCATCACTACTTCTACCCTTATGAGCTCCTCCATCACTCCATCTGCCCTTATGAGTCCCTCCATCACTCCATCTGGCCTTATGAGTCCCTCCATCACTCCATCTGCCCTTTTGAGCTCCTGCATCACTCCATCTGCCTTTATGAGCTCCTCCATCACTCCACCTGCCCTTATGAGCCCCTCATCACTCCATCTGCCCTTATGAGGCCCTCCATCACTCCATCTGCCCTTATGAGCTCCTCCATCACTCCATCTGCCCTTATGAGCCCCTCCATCACTCCATCTGCCCTTATGAGCTCCTGCATCACTCCATCTGCCCTTATGAGTCCCTCCATCACTCCATCTGCCCTTATGAGCTCCTCCATCACTCCATCTGCCCTTATGAGCTCCTCCATCACTCCATCTGCCCTTATGAGCTCCTCCATCACTCCATCTGCCCTTATGAGCTCCTCCATCACTCCATCTCCCCTTATGAGCTCCTCCATCACTCCATCTGCCCGTATGAGCTCCTCCATCACTCCACCTGCCCTTATGACTTCCTCCATCACTGCACCTGCCCTTATGAGCTCCTCCATCACTCCACCTGCCCTTATGAGCTCCTCCATCACTCCACATGCCCTTATGAGTGCCTCCATCACTCCATCTGCCCTTATGAGCTCCTCCATCACTCCATCTGCCCTTATGAGCTTATCCATCACTCCATCTGCCCTTATGAGTCCCTCCATCACTCCATCTGCCCTTATGAGCTCATCCATCACTCCATCTGCCCTTATGTGCTCCTCCATCACTCCATCTGCCCTTATGAGCTCCTCCATCACTCCATCTGCCCTTATGAGCTTCTCCATCACTCCATCTGCCCGTATGAGCTCCTCCATCTCTCCATCTGCCCTTATGAGCTCCTCCATCACTCCATCTGCCCGTATGAGCTCCTCCATCACTCCATCTGCCCTTATGAGCTCCTCCATCACTCCATCTGCCCTTATGAGCTCCTCCATCACTCCATCTGCCCTTATGAGCTCCTCCATCACTCCATCTGCCCTTATGTGCTCCTTCATCACTCCATCTGCCCTCCATCACTCCATCTGCCCTTATGAGCTCCTCCATCACTCCATCTGCCCTTATGAGCTCCTCCATCACTCCATCTGCCCGTATGAGCTCCTCCATCTCTCCATCTGCCCTTATGAGCTCCTCCATCACTCCATCTGCCCGTATGAGCTCCTCCATCACTCCATCTGCCCTTATGAGCTCCTCCATCACTCCATCTGCCCTTATGAGCTCCTCCATCACTCCATCTGCCCTATGAGCTCCTCCATCACTCCATCTGCCCTTATGAGCTCCTCCATCTGCCCTTATGAGCTCCTCCATCACTCCATCTGCCCTTATGAGCTCCTCCATCACTCCATCTGCCCTTATGAGCTCCTCCATCACTCCATCTGCCCTTATGAGCTCCTCCATCACTCCATCTGCCCTTATGAGCTCCTCCATCTGCCCTTATGAGCTCCTCCATCTCTCCATCTGCCCTTATGAGCTCCTCGATCACTCCATCTGCCCTTATGAGCTCCTCGATCACTCCATCTGCCCTTATGAGCTCCTCCATCACTCCATCTGCCCTTATGAGTTCCTCCATCACTCCATCTGCCCTTATGAGCTCCTCCATCTCTCCACCTGCCCTTATGAGCTCCTCCATCACTCCACACTGCCCTTATGAGCTCCTCCATCACTCCATCTGCCCTTATGAGCTCCTCCATCACTCCACACTGCCCTTATTTCCTCAGATTGTGAAGCGCAGCGCTCCGGCACGATGTTCACCTCTGGATAAGAATAAAGCTGGAGAATGGGAAGCGCTGTGTTGAGATGGCAGTAGGATATGTGGGGTTCAGCGCCTGTAAATACATGCTTGGAGTTTGAATAAAGCTTTGTTTCATTGTTGACTTGTATATGCATTTGTTTATTGTGATGGTTACTTTTATTTGTTCTTTTACTAATTTATTCATGTGTCTTATTGGTGTCAGTATATAAAATGTAATTATTTAATTAATGTATGCATTAATTCATTGCTTGACTGACAATTGAGATGTTTCACTGCATTTATCTAGTGTGTATTCATTCATAACTGTCAAATGACAAAACAAATTACATTTAGATGCAGCGGCCCGTCTCCTGTGTGCAGACATTACACACGCAGAGGGAAACTGTTCTCAGTTGTGCTGTCGAGGTACTGATGTTATGAAGAGTTAGTGCACCTGTCGATCATATCAGGTAAACTTATTACATACAAGATCATGGAAAGATACCATAGTTGTATCTAACAATGAGCATAATGACAAAACAGAAAACATAAAGATCATTGGTTTGTGTACATCATAATATTATATTTATACACAGGAAAAAAGAACAATAACAAGGCAATCTTTAAATAGTTCTTCATAAAAAGTTTTTTGTTATAAGTCTGAGGGATGAAACAAGAGGTAAATTCATCAAGAAAAAGAGGAAACCTTAAAGGAGAAACTTTTATGGTTATAAAATAAAGAAATTAACAACATATTCAAGAAAAGACGATTTTTGGGTTTCTTAATAAAAAATATATATCGTTATAAGGATAAAACTGTGGGTCACATTAGGGTTTAAAATATAACAACTTAAATCAACCCTAAATGTATTCACAAAATAAATGGGCAGTGGTTTCTTCAACAATACCACAAAATGAGCAAGTTTAATCAATATCAAGATATTTACAGATAGATGAATTAAATGTGTCGTTCATATCTTTTAAGTGTGATAACGCGTCGTAGGTCACATGATAACGTCAACATGGCGGATGATGTCCGGATCGCATTCATACTTAACGAGATTTGGCCATTAAGTACCTACTCTTTTAGCGCTCGTTAAGTAAGTACTCATTGAAATGAAGTACCTACTCATTGAGTAAGCGGTTTCGGACGCAGCCATAGTTGTCTGTGGGTGCTTCTCAATATCCCTCCTCGTCTCCTCGATCCTCCGTCCTCCATCCTATGACCCGGAAACCGATCGAGCTCAGCCATCTTGAAGGACATCTCAATTCTCTAATTGCACCGCGAGGAGTCGAGGATCGAGGAGTGAGGAGGCTTCCAGAGGAGCTATGAGCGAGGATGCACAGTTGCATGCTTTGCGGAAGTGTTTTATCGACTTTTTTATCGACCTCCTCCCCCTTCACGTCGGTCACAATCATTTTAATTTATACTTTACCATTGCGGTTTATATAAACCACACATCTCACATATTTCAACAGGGTATCTTGCTTTATTATTATTTATTAAAAAATTCTTAAATAGCCAAACTTCAACAACATAAGGGCAGATCCTTTGAGCGCTGCTGATGACGCAGTGAAGTGACGCTCGAGTGGTCAAGTATTCCAAAGTATAAAAAAAACTTTCCTTCGATTCGTCCGTCCTCCTTTTCTTTCCTTGCAGCCTTCCCTCCATCCTGCAGGGGGTGGAGCTGAGACGCGAGGAAAGGACGCGAGGAAAGGACGCGAGGAAAGGAAACGAGGATGCACAAATAAGAAATGAGAAGCACCCTGTGTGTCACGTCATGCTGTATTGGCTGACACACAACTGTCAGCTACTGCCTGCAGCCTTTGATTCCCCCTAGTGGATATTTCTTGAATTACACTTAATTTTTCTCCAGTTCACAAAGAAAACTACAATAAACTCACATATCATTTTGTTTAGTGTTGCATAAATCATATTGATCTTTTTAACCACAGTACATCTGCCCTCAGCGCTTCACGAGGGCGAATCTGCAGCGGATGATGCAGAACTGTCGCTTTATTTCCTGCTATCCCTATGAAGCTGCGAAACTCTGCAGCGCTAAATAAATAAAGGTGACTTGATTTAGGGCTGCACAATTAATCGAATTTGTAATCGCGATTACAATTATAGATGCCACAATTATGTAATCGTTCAAAGGCACAATTACAAAAAGTCCACTTACATTATTCTGTTTGCTAAGATGATGTGTCTTTTTTTCTTTCTACAGCTTATTTTACGCCCCCCCCCCCCCTTTATAATATTATAATATTATAAAGACATTATAACATTATAACATTATAATATTATATTTTTACTTTGCTTTTCTATAGCATTAAGCCTCAAATGTCAAATCATTTAAAGAAACTAAACCAATTAACGTTTTTCAGGAGGAGTTTACAGCTGGTTAATTTTGATATAACTAAATGGCATAAAGCTGTCCAAAAATCATTCAATGTAAATTGCGATAATCGTAATTATCGCAATTACAATTTCAAGGCAATAAATTATGATTTGTGTCATAATCGTGCAGCCCTAACTTGATTTGACAATCTCAACAAGAAAATGGAAAACAAATGTACTGTACCCATATTTGTGTGTATAGACTTGCTATTAATGTCTTGATAAATGTATTAATTTGTTGTCTTGAATAAATTTGCAAGGAGGCATTAATCGTCTCTGATCAGTTTATTGAAGACAGGGGCGGACTTTACTATTAGGCAAAGGTCGGCAATTGCCTTGAGCCCCGAGCTACCTAAGGGCCCCCGCATAATTTTTTTCATTTTTTTTTTAAATATTTCTAAAAAACTCCATTCGCGAAAAATGCCATCAAATCATTAGCGTCGCAGACAGGACTCACTTCAGGTGACGCTCATACAGTGCGGGATAAGATGCGAGTAGCTAAAATAAACAGCTGTTTTTTTTCCGATAGAAGTTTTAAATGACTGACAGAAATAATCAGTTTGATTAAAGACTGTGGAAATTATAAGCTCAATTTAACAACACAAGCACCCTATTAAATATATTGGCATTATTATTGTAGGCTATACATATATTTGTATAACGTTACCTCGAATGTGTTGTTTGTATCACTCCGCTTGTCTGTGTTTGCGCAACTTGCATCATTAAGCCAGAAGGCGGAGTCTAGTGTCTTGTCACTTGTCAATATTTCTTATTCAAGGCCATTGCCGTTTTGAATATGTTATTGTGCATTGTCAACAATAAGCATAAACATTCTGCATTTCCATTTTGTAGAGTGGATCATTCATTGCGACATTTAAAATGATTCTCATATTTAAGAGTCTGATCAAATACTTCATGCTACTGCCCACCGACTGTTTTACTGTTGTCCATTTAAAAAAAAAAAAAAAAAATCTAATTTATGGGAACAGAACAAGCCAGAAAACCAAATATAACAGAGAAGTTACAAGTAGGCCTTTCTTAGAAAAATACGGATTGACAAAAGTGGGGAACCAAGAGATGTAGAGGCCCCGTGTCTGTGTTTGCCTTGGGCCCCAAAATGAGTAAATCCGGCCCTGATTGAAGAGCATGAACGTGCTGAACTTGTATACATTCTTTCCTCCTGAGCCCTATAGTGGACATCACATCACAACTACAGGTGATTTACCCTGACACTTGTCATGTATCATACATGCATCATGTAGCATAACAAAACAATATTACAGTTTTTCTCAATTGTTTACACACAAGTTCTGGTACTTGAGACACAATGAGCACAACATGTAACTCATTCCCCAACCCCCTGAACCAATTCTGCTAAACCACAAGCACAATTCCTGCTTTACACTCAAATTGCAGTTCTAAAACACACTTTTTTCAAAACACTACACACAATTCTCTGCTTTTGGCACAATTTTCATGCAGAAAATATCTTGTTTTCACAAGGAACACACTGCCATTCAAATATGCACACTGACTCATCACAAGGGCAAACACCCGTCACACACACACCCGTCACACAGTTTTACACCCGTCATACACCCGTTACACACACCCGTCACACACACCCGTCACACAGTTTTACACCCGTCACACACACCCGTCACACACACCCGTCACACACACCCGTCACACAGTTTTACACCCATCACACACACCCGTCACACAGTTTTAAACCCATCACACACACACCCGTCACACACACCCGTCACACAGTTTTACACCCATCACACACACACCCGTCACACACACCCGTCACACAGTTTTACAGTTAGCACTCAGAGCTTTAGCATAAACGGGCAACAGGTGAGCTCTTCAGTGGAGCAATGGATGCCAACATTTGAAACATGTTTTTTACTGTAACTGTACAGTAAATTCTTCTGTTGTTTTGTACGTAGTGTATGTGCAACTTTGTGTTGGTTGGGAATGGGATGTACACTGTGTACATTGTTTTTGTGGGAAAAATAAAATATATTTGTTACCGTGTATTTGTGTGTTCTGAATATAAAAACAATATTCTCAAATATTTTACAACACACTTATGTATGTGCTGTCTGTAGTAAGTGTAACTGAACAAAAAAAGGCCTAAGTCATTTTGATGAATGGAGAAGAAGTGTTTTCTATTCATCATAAGTGTTTTACATTGAGCACATCAGTGTTCAACTGGTTCTTATAAATGTCTATTCTTATGATGGTTTGTGTGTGTCATTTGAAAACAAAATACCATTTTGAGAAGAAATAACATTGTTTTGAATGTAAAGTTTCATTTTGCAGGAGAATTGAGGGGTTTTGCCCATTGTGTGTGTGTTTTTTGATTTGTGTGTAGAGTTCTGAGAATATGAGGCATTCTTTCAGAAAATGTGTGTAAACAATCGAGAAAAACTGTAATGTCAGTGTCATAAAGATCAAACATAAACATAACCTTTTCTTTGTAAATGAGTCATTAATTTCTCAAATTAAAAATTAAAAACACTTCAGGTGTAACAGGTTTATGACACAAAAGGGGAGTGATATTTCCCTCAATAAAAGCCTGTGTTTCTGCTGAACACTTGCAGATCGGCGAGACACACTCACATGTATTATCATTTAACTGTAGCTAATATTGTCTTTCACGGACTGTGATGATGCGTTTCCACAGTTCCCTTTCGAGAGGTCTCTCCTATTGCGTAAGTAGCTTACGCTATGGGAAAACTCCTTTTCTCGAGAATATTGAAGTCTTTATGTAAAACGCATTGCAGCTGCACAGCTGACAGCAATGAAAGAAGGGAGCTCGGTTATTGGCTGTGCTGCGGCAACTTACTCGAACCAATGACGGGGCGACTCTGAATGCGCGACCAATGAGCGCGCTTCGCGCCCGCGCGCGTCAGAGCCCGCCAAGATGGGCGTGGCCAAGAGCTATATATCGGGCGCCCCGTCAAGAGAGTTCTTTAGATTTAATCTCCTTCAGCGAACACCTTCTTCGCTGGATCCTCCGGATTATTGAAAGCCTTCGCCGCCGTCGAAAAGCATACCAGCGGGATTGCTACGAGGACGTTGGCACCTTCAGCCGCCTTCGAACGCCATCCTACTGAGCCATCCGGCGTGCCACACACACGCAAGTATTTACATCTGTTCGCCCCGCGACATTTTTAAAAGAGCAATCTTCTGAGGCATTGTTTCAAATGCCTTCCTGCGCGTCGTGCAGAGACCTTCTCCCGGACGGGGATTGTCACATCATCTGCGCTCGCTGCCTGGGCCGGGACCACGCAGAAGCTGCTTTGACCAAGGGCGGATGCCCGGAATGTGATGACCTGGGTCTCTCCACACTGCGGGCTCGCCTCGCTGCTTTCGCCGCGAGCGAGCCCATCGCCGCCTCCCCTCTGTTTGAGCCGCACACTAAGAAAAAGCGCCGCTCACAGAGGCTTCCTGAACCTGAGCTCAGTGACGTCACGCCGAACCAGTCTCCGCGTGCTTCACCGCCGCTCTTGCCTTCCCCACCGCCGGTTCAGTTCACCCAGCCGGGCCCACACCCCTCTAGCAGAGCGGTGGGCCTTGTGACTTTCGGCGCGTCCGAGGACGACGGGGCAGTGGATGACAGCTTGTCCATCGATGCTGCATCGGACGACTGGCCGGGCTCCACTCTCAACCCCGCCCCGTCGATGCTAGCTAGCTCGAGCGGGGGCTCCACCATGGATACCGAGATTGTCCATGTCCTCTCTAAGGCCGTGGAAGATCTCGGGCTCGATTGGTCTTCTCCCGAAGAACCAACCCGGAGCCGACTGGATGAGTGGTTTCTGCAGGGGCGCCAGCAGGCCCCTCGGCAAAGGCCTTCTCCCTTCTTCCCGGAAGTTCACGACGAACTCACCAAGTCGTGGAAAGCCCCCCACTCTGCGCGCCTAAAGCCTTCTTTTTCTTCTTCGCTCTCCTCTGTGGACGGCACGAAGGAAAGAGGCTACGAGGGAACGCCGCCCCTCGAGGAGGCCGTGGCCAATCATCTCTGCCCGCCCTCCACCACCGGATGGAAAGCCAAAGCTTCCCACCCCTCGAAGCCCTGCCGCACTACTTCTGCTCTCGCCGGTCGCGCCTACGCCGCCGCCGGCCAAGCTGCACCAGCGCTTCACTCAATGGCGGTACTTCAAGTGTTCCAAGCCAAGCTTCTCCGCTCTATGGACGAGTCTGGCCCCGAACCTGAAGCCTTTAGGGACCTACGCAGCGCAACTGATATAGCTCTGCGAGCCACGAAGGCCACCGCCCAGTCTATTGGCCGTGCCATGGCTAATTTGACTGTTCTCGAGCGCCATCTGTGGTTAACTCTGACGGAGATGAAGGATGCAGATAAGGCGCCATTTCTCAACGCGCCTATCTCCACCAGCGGGCTGTTTGGGCCGGCGGTTAAGGGTTTCGCCGAACGCTTCACTGAGGCCCAGAACGCTTCACAAGCTATGCGCCATTTCCTGCCCAAGCGCTCCAGCTAATCGCAGAGCAGACAGAGACCGCCACAGCCGCAGCGGGCTAGAACAGCCCCCACCGCCTCTCAGGACGCGCCTCAGGCTGACGCTCGACGCCGCTCGCGCTCTCACAACCGCAAGCCGCCTCCTGAGCGCCGGGGTCCTCGGCCCAAGATTGTGCTGAACCCTGAGCCTCGAAAGCCGTCCTAGCCACAGGAAAGAGAAAAGAGAGGGTGTGTCTCGCAAAAGCCGGACCACTCTCTCTGCAAAAGCTCAAACATTACCCAGTCCCCTTACAGGCGGCTGGATATGTCCATACAGCAGTCAATGGGCCAGTCACAGAGCTCGCTCACCTGCAAACAAACGCCGTTTTTACGGTGATGCACAGAAAACACAAAAAAAGTCTTTTTCTGCTTACAGTGTCAAACACAACCCCAGCTCAGGCTGCGAGTTTTACAGACATAGCGCGCGCTGTTGTAATCACACACGCGCCCATTCACTCAGCTGCTCAGCGCGCGCCCGCGCCTCTGAGAGCTACGAGCTCAGGCGATTCGCTGGCCGGGTCCCTACGTCACAGCGGCCCGCCCCTAGCCTGTATTCAGCCCATATCTGTACACGTAGCGGCATGGGAAAACTTTCCAGATATGCCGAAATGGGTATTGAATATAGTAAAGCACGGATACTCGCTCCAGTTCGCTCGCAGACCACCACGTTTTACGACTGTGGTCGAGACGAAAGTGAGAAAGGAGTGTTCACGTTCTACGCACCGAAGTGCGCAAACTAATAGAAAAGGGCGCTGTGGAAACTTTTTCCCCCTCTCTGTGCGAGGCAGGTTTTTAAAGCCGCTATTTTCTCGTCCCGAAAAAGGATGGCGGTCTCCGCCCCATCCTAGATCTCAGACACCTGAACAAAGCACTAATGATTCGCTCGTTCAGAATGTTAACAACCAAGCATATCCTCGCGCAAGTACGCCCAGGAGATTGGTTTCTCTCAGTGGATCTGAAAGATGCTTACTTTCACATTCCAATAGCGCCTCATCACAGGCCGTTTCTGAGATTCGCTTTCGTGGGACAGTCGTACCAGTACACAGTAATTCCGTTGGGCCTGTCCCTGGCTCCCCGTACATTCACGAAATGTATGGATGCAGCACTTTCCCCCCTAAGGCGAAGGGGAGTGCGAATACTGAATTATCTCGATGATTGGCTGGTTCTAGCACAATCAGAAAGTCAGTTAATAACACACAGATCTTGGATTATCAGCCATTTAGAATGCCTGGGTCTAAGAATCAATTTTGCAAAAAGCATACTATCTCCCAGCCAGAGGATTTCTTTCCTGGGAATAGTTCTAGACTCGATGCAAATGACAGCTCGTCTCTCAGCAGCGTCTCTCAGCAGCGCCCCCGTCAAGCGGTTTCAGAGGATGCTCGGTCTCATGGCCTCAGCATCGGCCGTACTCCAGCTAGGATTGTTGCATATGCGCCCTCTCCAACACTGGCTCAAGAGCCGCGTCCCTACTCACGCGTGGCGTTCGGGCCACTTTTTAATCAGAGCGAACCATGGCTGTATAAAAGCCCTAA
This sequence comes from Meda fulgida, assembly GCA_030578275.1. Lineage (NCBI taxonomy): Eukaryota > Metazoa > Chordata > Actinopteri > Cypriniformes > Leuciscidae > Meda > Meda fulgida. The sequence continues at coordinate 218,946 of CM060622.1, forward strand.
CGCACTGGAAAGCCGCCGACTGGTACCAGTCAGGCGTGAGTCTGGGTGTGAACACAAGGAGAAAGATGATCACGACAGATGCCTCCAAAATAGGTTGGGGGGCCCTTTACGAGGGCAGGCCTGTCTCCGGTTTTTGGTCAAACCCGGAGAAGCGCCTACACATAAACTGTCTGGAGATGAAAGCGGTCGCTTTGGCTCTCAGAGCCCTGCTTCCACATCTAAAAAACGAACACGTCCTGGTCCGAACGGACAACATGACGGTAGTGTCTTACATAAATCGCCAGGGTGGACTCAGGTCTAGCTCCATGCATTCAATGGCCAGGAGACTCATTTTATGGTCCCAGCACAACTTGCGCTCGCTGGGAGGAGCACATGTGCCAGGCGCCCTGAACCTGGGGGCAGACATGCTATCCAGAGACAAGATTCTCCCAGGAGAATGGGCTCTCAACCCGCTGAAGATTCAGTGGTTATGGAAAACCTTTGGCAAAGCGGAGATCGATCTCTTCGCCTCCAAGGAGAACGCGCACTGCTCTCTTTTCTTCACGAAAAACACGGACGCGCTCGCCCAGAGCTGGCCGAGCCGCCCCTTATATGCCTTTCCCCCGATCGCGATGCTGCCACAGGTCATCAGTCGGGTCAGAGAGGAGAAAAACGCAGTGCTTCTGATAGCCCCACTCTGGAAGAACCAAACATGGTTTCCAGATCTGATGCAAATGCAATCTGCACCACGGCCGATTCCACTGAGGCCAGACCTCCTCAGTCAGGCCAGCGGGATGATATTTCATCCCCGCCCCGATCTGTGGGCCCTTCATGCATGGCCCCTCAACGGGTTCCCAGGAACCTCACGAGCGGAGCACTAAAAACCATCGCTGAGGCGCGGGCGCCCTCCACTAGACGCTTATATGCCCAGAAATGGAAAGTGTTCAGTGACTGGTGTAATGCCACGGGCCTGAACCCTGAAACATGCGAGATTACGAACGTAATTTTTTCTACAAGGGCTTCTGGAGGCGGGCCGCACCCCCTCCACGCTCAAAGTATATGTGGCGGCCATCACAGCATCACACGACCCTGTAATGGAACGTCCATTGGGGAGAAACGACCTAATTATTCGTTTCCTAAGGGGCGCTAGGAGGATGAACCCTTCACGCCCCCCCTCAGTGCCGATCTGGGACCTAGCTACTGTCCTAGACGCTCTTAAAGGGCCCCCGTTCGAACCACTCTGAACCGTGCACTTTAAACAGCTCTCGCTCAAGACTGCGCTATTGCTGGCACTCGCCTCGGTCAAGAGAGTGGGCGACCTGCACGCACTTTCGACAAGCGCTGCCTGCCTAGAATTCAGACCTAACGACTGCAGGGTCGTCCTTAGGCCAAAACATGGGTATATTCCTAAAGTGCTCACCACTCCCTTCAGAGCACAGGTTATCTCCCTAACTGCGCTATCGTCTCCAGCAGACGAACGCGACGCTAATCTACTCTGCCCCGTTAGGGCTCTCAGAGTGTATTTGGAGCGTTCTGCCCAATTCAGACAAACAGAACAGCTGTTTGTATGCTTTGGCGGCCGTAGGAAAGGTTCCGCCGTTTCAAAGCAGAGAATCTCTCACTGGATAGTTGAGGCTATAGCGCTGGCTTATTAAGCTAAGGGACTTCAATGCCCCTGGGGAGTCAAAGCACACTCCACCAGGAGTGTGGCTTCTTCCTGGGCATGGTCGAGCGGGATACCGATCGAGGATATTTGTGCGGCGGCAGGCTGGGCCTCACCGTCCACATTTATCAGGTTCTACAACCTACAGGTCCCGACATTGCATTCCAATGTACTATCAGCATGATGCTAGTTGAACTACGAGTTCGTATCTAGATTATGTATGTGCTTGTGTCACACTGAGCACCTTCTAGCCGTTCTGTATTGTTTTCCCACATATAAAGCTCGCCTCTGCTGGCTAGTTGGATGATAACTTTGCTTTTCAGCTCAGGCACCTGCCTCTGGCTGTCATAAGGTGGAGTTCAGCACGCACGGCGTTTTGCTTGGTGTTCCCATAGCGTAAGCTACTTACGCAATAGGAGAGACCTCTCGAAAGGGAACGACTCGGTTACTAACGTAACCTCGGTTCCCTGAGAGGAGGGAACGAGTATTGCGTAAGCTGGCGTGCTTGTGCTTGTGCTTGGTTAGTTCGCTTCAGTCGTTTTAACCTAAAGAACTCTCATGACGGGGCGCCCGATATATAGCTCTTGGCCACGCCCATCTTGGCGGCCTCTGACGCCGCGGGCGCGAAGCGCGCTCATTGGTCGCGCATTCAGAGTCGCCCCGTCATTGGTTCGAGCAAGTTGCCGCAGCACAGCCAATGACCGAGCTGCCTTCTTTCATTACTGTCAGCTGTGCAGCTGCAATGCGTTTTGCATAAAGACTTCAATATATTCGAAAAAAGGAGTTTCCCATAGCGTAAGCTACTTACGCAATACTCGTTCCCTCCTCTCAGGGAACCGAGGTTACGTTAGTTACCGAGTCGTTATTAACATGGCAAATCTAACAAAGTTGATTTTAAATATTTTCATTTAAAAAAATGAATGTACATTTATAACACATACTTTGTTTTATAACCTTGACATTAAATGCGAGAGGAGAGACTTTCTCTCTTCGGACCTACACTGAAAAACACGAGTAATCGCTAGGCTACTTCATTTTTCTTTTGCGCTCATATTACATTTCTCAGGTATGGAAGTAAAATCTACTTTAATGATGTAAAATGAGTTAGTTGAGTAATTTCTACTCATTTGAAGTTTCCTTTGCAATGCTCTGTTTTACATTGAACTCAAACTATGTATCACTGAATTAATGCTGTTTATTCGGGCTTGCCGAGGGGCGTCGGTGCTCGTGCGCGCGACGCGACGCTCACTCCGTGCCAGTGGACGCGCGCGGTGGGATATGGGCGTTGAAATCAACACTCACTGTGGGAACGCCCCTGCGTGAGCGCGTCATGAAGCACGTATGGAATCAGTCCAATGGCGAGACAGAACGTCATAGGTGTGTGACGTCATCGACGAGGAAACTGTAAAGCGCTCCAAAATCGGTGAAATAGTGTGAATCTGGAGGTAGATTCCGCGTCCAAAAAAAAAAAAAAAAAAAAAAAAAAAAAAAAAAAAAATACGTATAAAATAGTGAATATAATAATCTTTCAACAAAACATCCAGGCCCCTTAGAGCGTTCTGCTGCAGGGCGTATATGGGCTCAAGGCCGAGGTTTCAACATTGGGGTGGGTTGAAGTGTGAACCGTGTAGCGATCCCGGTACATGCTCATGAGAGTCGTTTATTTGTTTGTTTATAAATTTTATTTTTTTTCCACACATGCATTGATAACATAACTGCAAAAAAGTAATAGCCTAGTTAGCATTTACTTGTTTACATAGGATACTAATATTTTTTATTGTATTCAAGCACCTGAAAACTTATCAGTTTCACATTATTTGTAGGAGCTAAATGTAATATTCAAGCTACTGAGTTGTTTGGTCCTGGAGTAATTAGGTTGACTCACTTTCTTGCGTTTTGGTGTTACATTGTTTACTTCCTCCATAAAGTTGCATCACCTACACTTTTATTGACTCCACAACACCACCGTGCATAATGTCTGATTTAGCTTTTTCCTTGTATTAGAGAGAAGTTTACATTCTATTCTATTCTATTTCTATTTATTTGGATCCCCATTAGCTTCCACAATGTGGTTGCTAGTCTTCCTGGGGCCCATAAAAGTACTAAAACATGTGTGTAACAATCTGCTTAAGGTTAGAAGCATTAGTTATAGTAATCATCTTTCTACGTAAATAACACTTCTTTGAAAACCAATCAATGTTGAAATCCCCCAAAATAAAGATATCTTTGGTTTCAGCAGATGCCCTCTCAATGTTATCACATCTTTTCCAAGTAATCTACATTTGAACTGGGAGGTCGGTAACATCAGCCCACTAAAATGGGTTTGTTAAACTGAATATTTAACATATCATTTCAATCTCGCTGCCCATCAAATCCTCCGTGGAGTGACTGCAATGTTCTCTCTAATATAGAATGCAACACCCCCACCATTTTGATTTCTATCTTTTCTAAAAAGACTATACCCCTCAACAGCTAGCTGTGAATTATCAAAACTGCAATCTAAGTGTGTTTCTGATAAGGCCAATACATGAATCCCATTAGAACAGATGTTGATCATTTCATGAACCTTAATTCTGAGACTACAAATGTTCAAATAAGCTAAAACTAAACCTTTCTTAGGCAAGTTTGAAAGTAAATTTGTTATATTAATAAGATTAAAACATCAGAACAAAAACATCAGGATAAAAATACAAATAAAGGTCATGAACAGTTATTCGGATGCTTTGCCTTTGTCCATTTGCCGGCCAAATTATAAGATTATCATACCTTCAGCTAGCTCTTCAACCTTTCAGTTTTGGCAGCAGTTCACGTCTCCTCTGCTGCACCAAATCAGAAAAGTCTTTATTGATATAAATGTTTGTACCCTTTAATTTCTTGGTGGAGAAAAGGATGCGCTGTCGATCTTTAAATCTTAGAAGCTTCACAACAATTTTTCTTGCCTTTCTTCTCTCATGGAATTGGCCAATCCGGTGGACCTTTTCCATCTCTATTGTAGAATCCAGACCCAAATTATTCGACAGCATTTGTTGAATCTTCATTTCTAATCCACTGATTGTTTCGCCTTTTTCCTCTGCAATCCCATCAATAAGTAGATTAGATCTCCTTGACTGATTTTCAATGTGATCCAGCTTCTCAAACAGATCCTCCAATTCCTGCTTTGATTTTGAAATACTGCTCTCAAATGATCTAATTTTTATGTCAATGTCATTCTTCTTAGCTTTCATCTCATCCATGATGCCTTGTGTGAACTGCAAACTAGTTTTTAGCTCTTGTACATCTCTAATCACACCATCCAGCCTTTTCGCATTTCCATCCATCATGATTTGAACAAAGCTCTTGAAGTTGTCCTGCTGTGTTGTTTTAACATTTCCTTGTAAAACTCTCTCTGCTGATCCATCATTTGGGTCAACACACCCATAGTTACAGCTGTATCATCCTCTGATGGTTGTTTATACCTTTGGGAGGCATAGTTCCACAATCTTACCAAGATCTACTAAGATAGGAGTGGCAGGCCCAGAAGCCTCTCAAACTGTTGAAACGATGAAAACAGTCCAATTCACTCGCCGCACAAGTCCAATATTCAAAATGTGAAGACTAAGTGCATATATTGAACAAATGTTGACCTTAAAGTTATGGTCCAATATGTGATTACAATGATTTGTATTAGATTGTAGAGAGCTGGAGAACTCAGAGACAGAGCATGGCAGCCATCTTGTATTTGCGAGTTGCCCTCGCTGACAGGTGTATCAACACACACAAGGACAAAAAAAAATTTGTTCACCCCTTTCGTTTTGAGGTCCTTTACAGGTCAACACACAACATAAGGAAGGCTACCTAAATACACTGATATCACAGCGCCACTCAATGGTCAAAAATGAGAACAACACATAACCCTTTTAAAAATGATCTAGGAGCCAAAATGTGTTTATAACAAAGTGCCATGGGGTCAAATACCATAACGCAGTCACTAATGTTCTCTGAGCGTGTGACGCAGCGTCTCGTTCCCTCGCTCCCTGTCCCGAGACGTTTATGTGGCTGTTTTAAATTGTTTGACATTCTCCATTGTGTTTTAAAGCAGCAAATTCTCAATAGATTTCAAATAAGTTGCACATTTTATCATCAGCATCGCGATAGGAATGGCTAATGTAGACTGAAATAAACAATAAGTAAAATTTACTTCATTTTTCTTTGGCAAGTTTTTTTTAAGTAATATCTATTTAGTTGACATTTCCTTTGTAATACATTTCACTCTAACAATATAAGATGTTTCTAAGTAAATCACATATTTAAGAAGTGTGGTCTAATTCAAAGGAATTAATACAACAGATATAGTGTGTGTCACCATATTTATATCTCAGATGTTATATGTGAACGCAGAGACCTCAATACTTGCTGGTTGAGGAGATTCCCTCCTTCCATGTAAAGCGCTTTCAGTGAGTGCAGAGAAAAACACTACTGTATATGTCACTAATTATTATTGTTGTCATTATTATGTGTTCCGTCCTTGTTACAACCCTTCGTGTAAATTGACAGACAGTTTAACTCCTCCTCTAGTCACCACACTGGACGAAGGTGAGTCGTTTACTTCTTTAATGATGACCAAATGTAGGGTAAAACTGAAACCAAAGATATACATAAATGAGTATTAAATCTTCACATTGAGTCTGATCACATGTTTTAAAGAATACTAGTACAAATAGCTTGTTATTTTACACAATGAAATTACTATTTAAAGGTTTTTTTAGACATAACTTAGCTCAGACTATTCTGATTATACCGCGGCCGGGCTAAGAGAACACCCGAAAATCTATATAACAATTATAACAATATCCCATAATTGTATATAATTGCATATATCCCAAATATAACATATCCCCACCACTTTTTGCCAGGGTTGATTTCTCGACATCTCGCAGTACGGATGTACCAATATAAGTAAAACATCTCCAGTTGACTAGCAGAGCATTCGCAAAATCACGGGAATCAATAGCCAATACAGCCCAGTTGTGCTAAAATAAATATCATGAGACGTCCATCATCAGATGAATGATATGGAAAACTTAAGTTAGAGCCGCTAAAGCCAGTGCTACCCATGCGAACATGAACACTAAGCTTTTCCCTCCAAAAATATAGCCTAAAACTTATCTAAGTAAATACAATAGTAACAGACATTGAGCAAAACTAATAAATAAACGATCAGATGCTTTTCTGCAGATTAATTTTTCTATTTGTTTTCAGTTCAACAATATATGACACGTTTTACAGGCATGTTGGAGAAGGTTGGAATTAAACTTGAAATAACTATTAAACAGGACAGAAGCAGGTTGACGATCTGCATTATTCTGTTTTTATTTATGCATATTTTTAAGTATTGCACTCAAAGATTATTAATATCTGTTAATAACCAGTTTTTGCCCTGTAAAACTAAAGTTAACCTGATTAGAAGTTAAACATCAAAGAGAATCTGACATATCCTCGGTTTAGACGAACGATCTGCCTTTGAATGAACGAGGTTTGATTTACTGTAATTTCTGTGTAAATGAACGTTTTCTCTCAGCAAACGTGAGAAATCGTGTCGTTACAGAAGATGCATCGAGACACACGTTCAGTTTCGTTTTCTGTTTCCCTTTGGTTGTGTTACATTAGTGTAAATATAATACTAGGCCTAATTATAATAAACACAGGATAATAATCAACATTAATATTCAGGGAAGACAATTAGGCTATTTTATTTGATGTGGCTCGTTAGGGACCAGATAATGGTAGAACTATTTTAAAATAGATCTAGTAAGATTATATTAGGAAATAAACATCAGTGGCTTCAGTAAATGTGAGTTGACTGATATTTTGTTAACATTAGTAAGTCACTTTTTGTTTATGTTAACTATTCTATAGCATAAACTTAATCTTAGTTCATGTTAATCTCAATATTTACTGACACAAGTTTAAGATCCAAAGTTGCATCTGTTAACATTAATTCACTAACATAAATTACGAACATTTATTAACTAACACTAACAAAGGTCAATAAATGCCGCAAAAAAATATTGCTTATTTATGTTAGTAAATCCATTAACGGTTAACAAATGAGGCCTTATTGTAAAATGTAACAAATTTTAAATAACTCATTCTACAACTTAAAATACTTAATAAACTGTAAATGTTTGTTGCAGAAAGCAATCTTTAAACAACTTCAGGCTGATTCAGAGATTTTTGTTTTCAAGCTATGTATATTTTGTTGGTTAAATGAACATACATGTAGCCCTATGAAAAAAAAAAAAAGGTATTTCCATAAGCCAATATTTTATTTTGGTTATTTTCATTGTAATATATATTCCACCTTTAATATAAGTGTTTATATTATGTTTATATGTTTTAATATATTAAGTTTGTTTGAAAATGCACTTACCTGTGAGAGATCCAATCAGGAGTGAGGGTGAGAGGTCGAGAGGAAGCGGGAGATGAACGCGAAAAGAGAACGGAACTAAAAAATGAGAAGGAGAGACGTGAAGATTGTGCTGTGACAGATACGAGTTAAAAGTTGGTAAAACACCAAGTTTAAAGTTCGTTGTGATAAGTGACATTGTATACTGCCTGAAGAGTGAGTTACAGACACTTATATATAGTTACAGTGTGATAGTTCATGTCTTGAACTTTGCAGTTATAGTTAGCACCACGAGGAGAAAGTGTGGACGGCTAATTATCACGAGCGAGCTAAAAGGACTTTGCCAGCGAGTAGCCTGCTCAGTTGCTGTGTGGAGTGCATGGCCTGAAAAGCTAATCGTCGAGGAGGAGACTGTGAAGGTTCGGAAGGTTGTTGAGCATTGGACGCGTCGTGTTCCGGAGAGGGGAACGACGACCCGGTGACTCATCAGTTTGTTGCGTGAGTTTTATTTTGTTTGTTGCGCCGAGGCGTGAAGCGACCATTGTGTTTTAGGTCTCAACGATCTCAAGCTACACAACAGGCCTGCCACGTATTCATTTGACTATCAGGGTATTCATTTTGTTCATTCATTTTGATGGCCATTTAGTCATTTGCCGGCATTAGATTTAAAATTTCAATTGGTTTAATTTGGGGGAATTTAATGTCATTGAGAATTGTGATTATTTGAATTTGTTTATTTGAATCTAATTGTATATTTGTGAATATTTTATATTTTCTTTAAGTAAATTGTTCATAACTATTTCCTGTGACGATTGTTTTTTTATATTTTTGGTTTTATATATTTATACGAGTGATATATTTAAAGTAAATAATATAATTTAGTATATAATAATTTGGTTCAGAGTGGACGTAATTATTTGTGTTAAAGTTACATAATAACTATTTTCCAGTCAAAGTAATATTAGCCTATGCTTAGGGTATTATAGTAATTTTAATAGGTGTAATACTAAAAGGGTGGTTAAAGTGAGTGTTTATTTGAATTAGCATGTGAGAAAGAGACATATAGTTAATATTTTATTTTAGCTATACAGACATTGTGTGGTTATTATAAATTAAGTAAAGTTACTATTAGGAATAAAAGAGAACATATAATAGGAAGTTAGTAATTTACATTGGTGCATTAATTAATAACAGAAAGAGAGATCTTTCGCCAAATAGGAATTCGGGGAGCGCACTTCAATAAAATAGCTTAGACACGCTAAGGGGGCGCTACATACACATCTAAATGCTCTCCGTGACAGAAAAATAAATGCTCCATATTTACAAACTGGCTACAATAAAATAAAATCAAAACTGTTTGTGAACCTGAAGTTAGTGATGGCAGTGTGACGCTGAAGCTTCGATACGTGCTTCGAAACCCTGAACTACAAACCTAGAGAACCACTGCTTCAAAGCTTGCTTTGGTGCGAAAAAAATCATGTGACATATGACGTCCGAAGCAGCAAGTGCTTCATTGCCTGAATGAATCATCTGACTGGTTTAGGGTCCAATCAGGTGATTCACTGGAACGGCGCGTCTCGATTCTGACAGGTGATAGGTTGAGCACAGTTGTGAGCGCCTTTTAGTCTTTATAACCACTCTAAACAATGTACAATTTGTAGAGTTGGCGTAGTAGGTGTGTTATTGCTGCCACGTATGGAACCAGCCAGGAAGAGAGGTCGTTCTGACATGTGGGAACAGTTCAAATTGATCGCTCCTGATGAGGTGGGTGTTCTGGCTGTTTAAAATGTAAAGTAGGAAAAGTAAAGTTTATACAACAGTGACTGTCAGTACAGTAGCCTTCTATAGCTATGGTCTATATTAAGGTAGCATAACAGTAAAATTATGTTCATGATTAGTGTTGCTAGTAGCTATCAATAGACTCAAATTGCATTTTTATTTACAAATTGCTTTCTTTACAGGTCCGGTGCTTGGTGTGTTCAACCGAGCTGAAGTATCAAGGGAATACTTCCTCCATGATTAGGCACTTCACTGCCAAGCATGGAGCTGCTAAAAACTCAGAAAACGAAACCGACTCAGTCCAAAAACTGTTCAAAAAATAATGTACCTCCATAAAAAAAATCTTTGAATGTTCCCCATCCCAAAAATTACCCCCTGCCATAGTTACACAAGCACACCCAACCTATGCCATATTTTTCCAGCACTCTCCTAAATAACACAAAAAATACATTTATCAATTTTTATTTGTAAATAGAACATTATGCTCAGAATTAGCATCTGCATTTTCAAAGGAAATACAGTTAAAAATCCAAGGGTGATCTTAGCAAAGATGCTTCAGAACTAAAGTAGTTTCTCCAATACTGCTCACTGATTAATTTGACTGCAGCCTTGCAACTGAAGCTTCGAGTAATGAACCCATTTTCGAACCAATTGGCTCCAGTGGTTTAGTGCTTCACAAAAGCTTCATTTGGTCATCACTACCTGAAGTAGCAGATTTTCCTACATAAGTTTTCATGTTTCACCCCTTAAAAACATTTGGTTTGTCCTTTAACCAACAAATACCAACATGTGTTCTCTGTGACAAATATGTATTAGTTTTCCATTTGATTATGTGAAACAGTTTAATATATATTGTTATTGCTTATGTTATATTCGTACGTTATAACAACCACGGTTCATTTTCAAAACGGTTCAACGACAAACCATCATCAGCTCTTTCCAGGACAGTGTGTGTGGCTCTTAAAAGAGCCTTTGTGTGACGGCCTCGGGCCTCTACTTGGAGCTGGTGTACTTGGTGACGGCCTTGGTGCCCTCAGACACGGCGTGTTTGGCCAGCTCTCCGGGCAGCAGCAGACGCACGGCGGTCTGGATCTCTCTCGACGTGATGGTGGAGCGCTTGTTGTAGTGAGCGAGACGAGACGCCTCACCGGCGATGCGCTCGAAGATGTCGTTGACGAAAGAGTTCATGATGCCCATCGCCTTGGAGGAGATGCCGGTGTCAGGATGAACCTGCTTCAGCACTTTGTAGACGTAGATGGCGTAGCTCTCCTTCCTGGACTTTCTGCGCTTCTTCCCGCCCTTCGCGGCGCTCTTGGTGACGGCCTTCTTGGAGCCTTTCTTAGGCGCGGGCTTGGCTGGTTCAGGCATGACGAGGAATGATCGCAGAGCTGACGAGTCAGTGTGAGCTCAGCTGCGACTCTCAGGCTTTTATACACGGCACTATGCTAATTTACCAGGAGACGCGATGCCTCTGATTGCCTGTTCTCATTGGCCGAACCCGTGAACTCGTGTTTCATTGGACAACTCAAAGCATCACGAGCGGATCATGGGCCAATCACAAGCTGTTAATGGTAGTCCCGCACCATTTTGAACAAAGCAGTTTCCTTTGTTTCATTTTCCGCTTTTTATTTATAGATTTTAGTAAAATTGTGATAAATTAAGCGGTTCTTGACACATATTCTCCACCATCGTTGAAATAAAACCCCATATATACACATTTGAAGGAGTTTTGGATAAAAGAGAACAATAACGGTCAGAACTTCATTGATTCGTGAAACCATTGGACTGTTTAAAGTTAAACTAAAAGAGCAGTGCATAATAGCCCATTTGAATAAGTTTTTTTTCTGCATTTTCTCTTTTGTAAGACATTTTTATTATTGTTGGTTTGAACAAAAGCTTTTTAGGATATCATTAAAAACGCTCATTGACTTCATCAAAATCTTTTAACATGTAATAATTGACACTGCTAAATCGACTCTTTAGTGAGAGAGTGTGTGGCTCTTAAAAGAGCCGTTGGGTCCATCAGTGTCTCGTGTTTCAGGCGTTTATCCCCCGAAGCCGTACAAGGTGCGTCCCTGCCGCTTCAGCGCGTACACGACATCCATGGCGGTGACGGTCTTTCTCTTGGCGTGCTCGGTGTAGGTCACAGCATCGCGGATCACGTTCTCCAAGAACACCTTCAACACTCCGCGAGTCTCCTCGTAGATCAGCCCGGAGATGCGCTTGACGCCGCCGCGGCGAGCCAGACGTCGAATGGCGGGTTTGGTGATTCCCTGGATGTTATCGCGCAAAACTTTACGGTGACGCTTAGCGCCTCCTTTTCCGAGCCCTTTCCCGCCTTTGCCTCTTCCAGACATGCTTTAAAGATACTTTCTATAGATAGATAGTAATAAATAATGGATGTTAAGTGTTGCAGGGAGGCTTCTTATACTTGCATACAGGACCTGACAGAAACCAGCAGCGCGTCATATGCGCGCCCCTCCCCCACAATATAGAGCGCATTTAACCGCCATTCTGATCTTTAGGAGCCGTTCCCTTTTTTATATTAAATATTTAATTAATAATTTCTCAGATCATATAATTTACTCCAGTAATGGTTAATAACGAACAGTGTAAATTTAAAATAGTAAAATCTGTGATTATTATTCTATGTTTGCCTTGTGTGTGTGTGTGTGTGTGTGTGTGTAACGTTACTGAAATGAAAATGTATGAGTTTACGTAAACTCTACATTATGGGGAAAAAATGTCCCCACACAGATGGCAATATCTGAAATCCTTGTCCAGTTAAGATTCACTCATATGTTCATGCGTATACTGTTTTTTTTGTTTGTTTTAATATGCATTTATGTAATGACCACCTTTATAACATGCAATTTTTCCTGCTTAGTGAAAATAGGGGCATTGGAATCATTTAGTTGTTTTAAACACTGGCCGCCTGATCCAAATGCCATAGACTCTGATCAAATGAAAGATTGGCCAACTGTTTTTTAAGAAACTGTATAATCGCATATGCCTTTTCCCTCATAATGCCCAGACCTCTCTTACTGAAATACGAATCCACACTGTATAGGACGTTATTGATTTATATACAGGTGTAAAGTGAAACTTGACTCGTTTTTTGTAAGTGATGTGGCTCTTAAAAGAGCCGTTGGGGTGTGGTGCGCGTGCACAGTAGCGGCGGGTTTAGGCGCGCTCTCCGCGGATGCGGCGCGCCAGCTGGATGTCCTTGGGCATGATGGTGACTCTCTTGGCGTGGATGGCGCACAGGTTGGTGTCCTCGAACAGACCCACCAGATAAGCCTCGCTGGCCTCCTGCAGGGCCATGACGGCGGAGCTCTGGAAGCGCAGGTCCGTCTTGAAGTCCTGGGCGATTTCTCTCACCAGCCGCTGGAAAGGCAGTTTGCGGATCAGCAGCTCGGTGGACTTCTGGTAGCGGCGGATCTCCCGCAGAGCCACGGTCCCGGGCCGGTACCGATGGGGCTTCTTGACGCCGCCAGTGGCGGGCGCGCTCTTCCGCGCTGCTTTGGTCGCGAGCTGCTTCCTCGGGGCTTTACCACCGGTGGATTTACGAGCGGTCTGCTTAGTTCTTGCCATCGCTACAGTTTCTCCTCTCTCTTTCCTGCTTGTGCTAGAAATACTGCTTTCTGTTACACGCCTCCTGATTTTATAGCATTTGACCGTCACGAGCTCATAGTGTCTCGATGATGCAGAGGCTTGTGATTGGCTAGTGTGTCTCGTACCCTTATGACTGCTAGCCAATGACTGCGCGTTTCTTCTTTTTCAAACAAGCGGAGGGTTTCCCGCTCAAGACGCTTTGTTCTGTTTACTATTTTGCTGTGCAGATCTGAGATCAGAGCAAAATCACATTGCAGTCTGTATAAAAGCACTGCATCCAGATATTAAAACGCACTTGCCATCCGTCAGTAACATACAGGATAGTTCAGCAGAGCAGATAAAGGGCAAAAGACCCACAGCAACATTGATTGATTAGTTTCTGTTACACTAGACATTCCCTGAAGCAGATGTGCAGTGTTTGATTTTTTTGATAATCTTTTAATGTCAAAAACATTATCAGAGCTTGGTAGACATATAACTATTTGAACCCTCTATGGTACGGTGTTGCCTCAAGGCAGGATAGTCTATTTTAGTTTATATTTAATAAAATGAGACACCTTTTTATTGGTCAAACCTGTCTTAGGGGAGAAGAACTCAAATACTAATCAATGAAAGTGCAAAACTGGTCACATGACCACAGGGGCCATTTTGTGTCTTGTTTCAGCACATGTGCACAGGACACATAACTCCATATATTCACTTGTTTGCCTCCAGTTAATCACTCATAATAAAAAAAAATACGAGTCAACTTCACTGGTTAGTAAAGAAGTATTTTCAAGAACTTAACATTATACAGGCTATCATCAAATGTTTTAGAGGACATGACAAAAATCTGTGTTGCCTCAAGGCATTGTATCAACATTGTATCTCATAAGCGTTACTGGGTTGGAAAACAAATATATTATATCTTAATTATCCAAATATATTTTCATTTTTGATGACTTTGTAATGCACTTATAAGAATAGTAATTCACATACTATATCTGCATGTGGGTGATTGACATATAGCCTAAGCCTGACATTTATTTAATTTTTATTTTTTGTTTTAATATTCAGCATACAAAATGAAGTAAGGAATAATTGACTACAGGCCGTTGAATTATTAGAAAACTAATGCACACTCGAGGTGGTAATGCGGTCACTATACATAGAAACCAATGCAGATATTACGAAAGACGACACGGGTCACACATTCTGTTGTATTTATTTATTTATTTATTTATTTATTTATAGAGCACTTTACAGGCCACACAGTAACTCCAAAGAGCTGTTCATCCCAAGTACATAAAGCAATAATCAAAAACTAAAACAATCATAAACACCCTTCGAAAAAACAGAAACCTACGGAGTGTTGTACAAGAAACATTACAATGAGGTCTTAAAGCCAAATAAATGGTAAGAAATACCATAAAAAACAATAATTTTAAAAAATCATTCCCAAGGGAAGTGCATATAATGAAAACTAGTCCGGGCCCAAACGGACCCTGTGGATCCCCACTGGTGCTGGAGAACAAGCCTTCACTGTAGAAGACCTTTGCTCCAGTCGGATATCAACTCTGACACAAATCTGGATATGAACATTTATGATTCCCAATATGGAGATAATAATTAGGATCAGATTTCTGTTCTGTGTGAGCATGATCGCTTTATGCTTCCTCCTTTCCCTCGGGACTCCTCTCTCCCTCATGAGTCTCTCCCTGTGTGTGTGTGTGTGTGTGTGTGTGTGTGTGTGTGTGTGTGTGTGTGTGTGTGTGTGTGTGTGTGTGTGTGTGTGTGTGTGTGTGTGTGTCCTCTCTACTTGACATTTCTGCCTCAAACAGACTCAAAATGGCATCTTTTAATAAGCAAAGCATGGCAAACTGGTGAAACATGGTTAAATTAAGTATAAAATCGTAAAGGAATACATTAATTGTATAGGTAATATAATGTTCACCATTCAATTCATTAAATATGTTTTGAATGGTTATTTATTTATCATTTAAAAAGATATATGTAATATTGTGACACAAATATGTTATACCGTGTCACGCCATATGACGTTTAGTTCTCTTGGTTAATAACAACATCTAGCTTATACTTATGTAAATTGCCACATGGCAGCAATGATTTGTAATAATTAATAAGTAACTTGCTTTACAATCATGCACAGACATCAACACTTTCTGTGTCCATTACAAATGGCCAATTCTGTTACTTAAACTGTACATCTTTTAAATACTTTGCTGAGATATATTGTCATTTTAATACGGTCACACATAGCCCGGGACAGTCACAACATGTGACAATTTTGATGTTTAGATAAAAAAAAGTAAGTAGAGGTCTTTATACACTAATTACATCTTTGGCGTAATAATATCTTGTCAGAGAAACAACATAAAGGTATATATTATTTAACAAATACCCATTTTTATTAGTATATGACATCATGGACAGTTAAAATTACACGTCATGTCAGCCGCACACATATTATGATCTGCACATTGTCTATAAAAAAGGTCTAAAACACAACAGCAGCGGATGGGGGTGAGGAAGAGGAGTCATGCTGTGACGAGGAAGAGGAGGATAGTGACCGTGAATCCTGCAGGGAGAGAGCGAGGATGGAGATGAAAACTTGATATGGTTTGGTAATAATTGTGTTCTTCTATTCTACAATATTGCCTGCAGCAACAGCTGGATATGAGATGTTACTTATTAAAATGTATTCCATTAAAAATTGAATCAAATCTCAAATGTCTTAATTTATCCTTTGTGGTAGAAAGTTATAAGCGTACAAATTAAATTAATGAAAATGTTTAGATTGAAATAGTGCCCAACTGTATGCAGGAAAAATATGTTTTCTCATTGATATCACATTGCATACTGTAGATTAATATTAGAAGAGACGTGTTCCTGGTTTTAAACTTAAAAGAAATAATATTTTTCCACAACCAAACGAATATAGGATGTTTATTGTTTTTAAAAAAAGAAAAGCGCTCTATATCAGATGAAGTGAGTGGCTCTTAAAAGAGCCGTTGGTCGTCATGAGGGACGCGGCGGTTATTTGCCCTTGGCGGGCTTCTCGGTCTTCTTGGGCAGCAGCACGGCCTGGATGTTGGGCAACACGCCGCCCTGAGCGATGGTCACTCCGCCCAGAAGCTTGTTCAGCTCCTCGTCGTTGCGCACCGCCAGCTGCAGGTGCCGGGGGATGATGCGGGTCTTCTTGTTGTCCCGAGCGGCGTTTCCAGCCAACTCCAGGATCTCCGCGGTGAGATACTCGAGCACAGCCGCCAGATACACTGGAGCTCCGGCACCGACGCGCTCGGCATAGTTGCCTTTGCGGAGGAGCCTGTGCACACGGCCGACGGGGAACTGCAGCCCTGCCCTGGACGAGCGAGTCTTGGCCTTCGCTCGAGCTTTACCACCGGTTTTACCTCTGCCGCTCATTTTATCAGCAAATTTCTTAAACCTTTAGAGTTGAAGTGAACAGAAAGAAGAACTAGAGTTGAAGTGAACAGAACGAAGAACGGTGACTCCACACACTGAATTTAAAGCAGAGTGCCAGTCGCTCATTGGCTTAGAGTCTGTTAACATTTCAACCAATCACTGCACTTTCCTTCAAAGCCCAACCCCCTTTCTGGCGGGAATGTTTGTGCACAAGTATTTGATAGACAAAATATATTAAACGATGTAAATATTTGTGGAAGAAATTTTAAATGGGTATACAAATGGATTTTATAAAACGTTACACATTTCACTCACTGTATATTCTGTTCACATTGACCCGAAACTGTACAGCATTATGTTCCCATTGTAGTACTGGAGTTTTGCCACTGCTTGTTGTTTGTATTGTCACAATTATCCAGTAATTACGTGTAAGTTATATATTCTGCACTGTCATGCAATTTCTTATTTGAACTGTGATGACTGATGAATCGTCATAAGCTTTTTGGCCAGTTTATGCATAAAAATGATTTTAATGTTGTGACTAATATTAGATAGCCTAAAGGTGTTTTCTATTGTGCGTTCAGATTGTATGAGTCCAAGTAACTTATAGTTACATCTTGGCTATTTGCTTTCTAACATAAATAACAAATTATTAAAATACACGAGTTTTGCTCTTTACTCAGAGTCAGTGGGTGGCTCTTAAAAGAGCCGTTGAGTGGGGGGGGGCAGATGTTTATCTCTTCTTGGGTGCTCCCCTTTTAGGCTTGGCGGCTTGAGGCTTTGCCGCCTTCGGTTTCGCGGCCTTGGCCTTTTTCGGGCTCTTGGCTGCTTTCTTAGCGGCCGCGGGCTTCTTCGCCTTCTTGGGGCTCTTCGTCGCCTTCTTAACGGGCTTGGCTGCGGGTTTCTTGACCTTCTTAGGCGATTTCTTAGCGGCTGCGGGCTTCTTTACCGCGGCGCTCTTGGGCTTCTTGGCAGCGGCGGGTTTCTTGGCCGCGGGCTTCTTCGCTTTAGCAGCCGCGGGTTTCTTGGCCGCGGGCTTCTTCTTGCTCTCGGCTTGCTGCTTGTTGAGCTTGAAGGAGCCCGAGGCGCCGGTTCCTTTGACCTGCACCAGGGTGCCTTTAGTCACCAGGCTTTTAATGGCGATCTTGACGCGGGAGTTGTTCTTCTCCACGTCGTAGCCGCTGGCCGCGAGCGCTTTCTTCAGCGCGGCGAGGGACACGCCGCTCCTCTCCTTGGACGCGGACACAGCTTTGATGATCAGCTCGCCGACGCCTGGACCGGCTTTCTTGGCTTTCGCAGCGGACTTCTTCTTGGGCGCTTTGGCCGGAGCGGCAGCAGCCGGGGCGGGGGCGGTTTCTGCCATATCTCTCTCTCTGATTGGATGATCTACAGCGTATTACACAAGGACTGCTTTCAGCTGTGAATGATCAGCGCTCGCGCGGCGCTGCGCGTTTAAACAACACATGAGAACCTCGTAGACTCAACCCGCCCGCTCGGTGTCTGTGCGCGTCCATGAGGCGCGGGCTCTTGTGTTTTCTTCTCTTACATTTGGGCCAAATCTAGAGCGATAAAATAGTTTTTCTTAGTCAAAACAAAGTGAACAGCGAGCAAAGGTTCTGGGCTTCCATTCCAGACTAAAATACGCGAGAAGGAAATGTTTCTTTCGACTCTATCAGGTCAAATCCAAGGCGAGCATCAGCCACGGGGAAAAGCCGCGTGTACATTTGATGGAAAGTTTTACTGTAAAAGTGTGTAAAAGTCTGAAGGCGTCCTCTGTGTGTTCAGCAAACAGTCTGAAAGAGACTTTAATGAAATCAGCATCAGTGAGGGTCGCGAGGAGGCTTTGATACAGATGTTGTTTTGGGCCGCTTGAAGCACAAGAACATCATCCAGAGTCTGTCTGTGACTCTCAGCTCTGGCCTTATAATGCATCATAAATATATTCGTCTGATCACACAATGTTAATGTTAAACTTTTTTTCACAAGCTGATGTACATCATATAAATAACAATGTAATTCCTTAATTTGTTTCTCAGTGTTCGGCTTGTGAATGTTAAAGCTTGTCACTTCTGCCTTGGCTTTTTGGCTGCTTAGTTGGGAACATTTAATTTAATATTCAACAATATTATTGATCTGCTTAAGGTGGACGATGACGTATTTTTTTTCTAGAAACAAACTTTGTTGTATTATTTTCATGTTATCACTGAGAAGCTGCTTTGATACAAGCTGTATTGTAAAAAGCACTATATAAATAAATGTGACTTGATTTATAATGTTTGAAACTTTCTAGCATTTTGTATTTTCCTTCATAAGTCTCTTGGATACAATAATCTGCTAAATTATGGAATGTAAATAATAAAGCACATGTTACTCATTCAAGCTAATTCATAAAATAGTCATAATATTTACAGTATATGTTTGGTATATTTGCACAGACAGATTTTAGTCACACTACTGACCCATGACAATGTGTTTGTGTCATCTCTCATATTAAACTATTATTACAATATATTATTATACTTCCATTAGAGTGCTAAACTGGTCACTACATTAATGTCAGACATTTTTAAAGACCAAGGAGAGGTTGTTTTCATTGTGAAACCTGCAAACATTTGGTATTTCTGAAAAGCCCTGAATGTGCTTTTTACAGGACATGTGAAATGTGTCAGAGAAATTTACTAAATATAATGTCCACTACAGTGGACAAAAGTCTATTCATGGGCCGAGGATGTATCTTACTTTGTGACACGAGAGACCCATTTCTTTTCACAAGATCAACAGAAAACATATGAATCATAATCTTCCTCATGTTTCACTATATTAGTGAGGATATTTTGTGCTTCACATGTGAAACCAAACATTCCTCTTCAACTCTGAACCAAAACTGAGAAGCTTCTCGATCTAAAACAACAAACTTTAGACATTAATGAGTTTTAATTGAAATAATTTTGCTATTGAAACTGATTAAACAATGAAAGAGTTCTTTTATCCATAAACCAGCAGTGTCAGTGCGTCCAGCTTTGTTCGGCTGGACTGAGAGATTGATGAAAGGGGAACGAGAGATGTGGAGGGACCCAACATGACTAAATCCACCCCTGTATTTGTATACTGTCAAAAATAAAGGTCTTATCATTTTTATTAAAAAAAATAAGGTGACAATTACAAATATTGTGTATATTTTATTTAGAAAATTGTGGTTCAGTGTTGTATGAAAAAAATATTGAAAACATTTCACTAATAAAACCAAGAGATACATTTTCCTAATTTGTTTTACGGACTGACTGATTCAGCGGATACAATTCAGGAAAAAAGGCAACCTTTTATTTTAAGAGAATTAGCTCAAATATGTGTTTTTTTATTTAGAGACGACGTTGTTAGTTCCCATGTGTTTTTGAGTAAAGGAAACATCTGTAATGTTATGTTTGATAATTGAAAGTTTCTATTATGTTGAAGTTTTGATGGTTGCATAGTGCAGAAGACGGGGCTCATGGTGAGGTTGTGAAAAACTGCACGGATGGATATTTTGAAGCATGTTGCTGTTCATTGAGAAATCACTTTGCTATAATCAGACCAGTAACACGTTTATTGCTGTGCTAGTAGCATTCAGTCTTTTAACTATACAATAGAAGTCAAATATGAACAAGTCATTTCCATTCACTCAATCAACTTAAAATAAAAAGCACGTTTCACTAAAAATATAAAATTAATTGTGCCAGACAAAGGAAAATTGCATGATTTATTCATGTAGACTCCATGAAAAAAATCAAACCTTTATTACCTACATATCATGTGTAATATTTGTTACCCTAATTTTAAGTAGCGCATAACATTTTTTATAGTGTGTGTGATATGTATATTGTGAACGTGATTTCACCAAGTACCACATGTTCCTGGATCAACTTTCCAAACAACCAATCAGATTTGAGGAACAAGTTTACAGTTTCTGTCAAGTTTAGGCTTAGGGCCAGGGTGAGGTGCTTAAACATCAGTGTCATTCACCGGTCATTACCCTCTGATTTTAGGGAAAAGTTATGGATAGGGATTGGGTAAGAATACAATTTTTTTTGACAGGAATGTCTTAATTGGCAGAAATCATGGTGACCATTTATATATATATATAAAAAACTAAACTTTTATGCAAATGATTAAACGAAGAAACGACCACCACTAATGCAACTTTTCACCACTTAAAACTCCCACAAGCATCATCAGCTCTTTCCAGGACAGTGTGTGTGGCTCTTAAAAGAGCCTTTGTGTGACGGCCTCGGGCCTCTACTTGGAGCTGGTGTACTTGGTGACGGCCTTGGTGCCCTCAGACACGGCGTGTTTGGCCAGCTCTCCGGGCAGCAGCAGACGCACGGCGGTCTGGATCTCTCTCGACGTGATGGTGGAGCGCTTGTTGTAGTGAGCGAGACGAGACGCCTCACCGGCGATGCGCTCGAAGATGTCGTTGACGAAAGAGTTCATGATGCCCATCGCCTTGGAGGAGATGCCGGTGTCAGGATGAACCTGCTTCAGCACTTTGTAGACGTAGATGGCGTAGCTCTCCTTCCTGGACTTTCTGCGCTTCTTCCCGCCCTTCGCGGCGCTCTTGGTGACGGCCTTCTTGGAGCCTTTCTTAGGCGCGGGCTTGGCTGGTTCAGGCATGATGAGGAATGATCGCAGAGCTGACGAGTCAGTGTGAGCTCAAGCAGCGACTCTCAGGGTTTTATACACGGCACTATGCTAATTTACCAGGAGACGCGATGCCTCTGATTGCCTGTTCTCATTGGCCGAACCCGTGAACTCGTGTTTCATTGGACAAATCAAGGTTTCACGAGTGGATCGTGGGCCAATCACAAGCTGTAAATGGTAGCCCCGCCCCATGTTTGAACGACACAGTTTTCTTTGTTTCATTTCCCGCTCTTTTTATTAGTAGTAGTTTGGGAAAATACGCGGTTCTAGACAAATATTGTGCACCATCGTGTAATTAAACCATCTTATAAACTCAATGAGGGAGCTTGGACGAAAGAGACCAATAACGGTCATACTCATTCTCTTTAAAAACAGATTTTCCTCGGAATTTAATTGATCTATGAAACAGTTTAAACTACAAAAATAGTAAATAAAATACCATTTTAATAAGATGACATTTTTTACTTTTTTGCATTTTCACTTCTGATAACTTTGGTATCACTCTGATCTAATTTTTTTTTTGTAAACCACATTTTAGCATCAGAGAATAAAGATTATGTAATGCAAATATAATATTTTAGGTATCATCTGTTGTGTTGAGAGAATGAAAAGATGCTGAAAGTTTTGATACATTGTGAGCTCATTAATAAAGACTAATCTCGACCCAGAAATCTATGAAATGTTAATGAAAATTACATTCTAATAACACAAATACATTTATTTACAGTCAGAAACATATTTTAAAAATACAGTCACAGTAATAGTATAAACTGCAGCTGAAATATAGCAAGTGATGCATGATGTTCAATTTAGTGGACAGATGATTAATCAGAATTTCCTCACAGTCCAAAAACAACACTTGGATAATTTAACTGTGATATGACTTATTAGATATTGCTTCATGCTACAACATTTTTTTACTGTAAGAGTGTCTAAAGTCTAAGGCGTGGTCTGTGTGTTCTGCTTTGATACAGATGTTGTTTTGGCCCGCTTGAAGCACACGAACATCATCCCGAGTCTGTGACTCTCAGCTCTGGCCTTATAATCATCATCATAATCATAAATATATACGTCTATCACACTAATGTTTTAACTCATTAAACACACATTTAACCATTCATCACGACATAAAAACATTGTAATAAAGGATTTTTCAGAGCAACAGAGATAACTGGACAATAATGTTGTAATAAAGCTTGTAGTTGAACTCTATGAAGTTTTAAATATGAATATTTTGCATGAATAAACTCATGGCGTCGCTTCAGAACTTTTATGATGGATAGATGCACTTTTATGATGGACAGATGCACTTTTATGATGGATAGATTAACTTTTATGATGACAGATGCACTTTTATGATGGATAGATGTACTTTTATGATGAATAGATGCACTTTTATGATGGAGAGATTAACTTTTAAAATGGATAGATTAACTTTTATGATGACAGATGCACTTTTATGATGGATAGATGAACTTTTATGATGGATAGATGAACTTTTATGATGGATAGATGCACTTTTATGATGAATAGATGCACTTTTATGATGGAGAGATTAACTTTTATGATGGATAGATTAACTTTTATGATGGATAGATGCACTTTATGATGATAGATGGACTTTAATGATGGACAGATGAACTTTTATGATGGATAGATGCACTTTTATAATGGATAGATGCACTTTTATGATGAATAGATGCACTTTTATAATGGATAGATTAACTTTTATGATGGATAGATTAACTTTTACGATGGATAGATTAACTTTTATGATGACAGATGCACTTTTATGATGGATAGAAGCACTTTTATGATGGACAGATGCACTTTTATGATGGACAGATGCACTTTTATGATGATAGAAGCACTTTTATGATGGACAGATGCACTTTTATGATGGAAAGATGCACTTTTATGATGACAGATGCACTTTTATGATGGACAGATGCACTTTTATGATGGATAGATTAACTTTTAAGATGGACAGATGCACTTTTATGATGGATAGAAGCACTTTTATGATGAATAGATGCACTTTTATGATGAATAGATGCACTTTTATGATGGAGAGATTAACTTTTATGATGGATAGATTAACTTTTATGATGGAGAGATGCACTTTATCATGGACAGATGCACTTTTATGATGGATAGATGCACTTTATGATGATAGATGGACTTTAATGATGATTAGATGAACTTTTATGATGGATAGGTGCACTTTTATGATGGATAGATGCACTTTTATGATGGATAGATGAACTTTCATGATGGATAGATTAACTTTTATGATGGATAGGTGCACTTTTATGATGGATAGATGCACTTTTATGATGGATAGATGAACTTTCATGATGGATAGATTAACTTTTATGATGGATAGATGCACTTTTATGAGAGTAAGTCATGGGCTAATTTTCATTTTAAATTGAACTACTTCTAGATTTGATATAGTGAAGTTGTTTAAATCTTTATACCCTACTTCCCTTGCAACCATATGCTCAATAGTCTCTAGCAGATTTGTAAGTATCTCAGATAAAACATATTGTCTTGATGT
Organism: Meda fulgida; assembly: GCA_030578275.1. Lineage (NCBI taxonomy): Eukaryota > Metazoa > Chordata > Actinopteri > Cypriniformes > Leuciscidae > Meda > Meda fulgida. The sequence goes on from CM060622.1 coordinate 243,024, forward strand.
TGACTTAATAAACTATTTAAAGCTGACAGAGAGTGTGAACACATATTATTGGCTTAACTTCCTGCACTCATTGAATAGCTAATAAAATCTCCATTAGCTGTTGTAAAAACTGGTCCTCTTTTGAACGCTGACTCTCTGAATATCTGAGGCCGAACCTCCTGATTCTCTGATCCATCAGTGGATATATGGAGCATTGAGGAGTTTCATCTACACACTGTTGAACAACAACCCTTAGGTGCAGATTTATCATTCTTAACTTTATATTGTAGATAAAAATAGACTTGAGGTGTAGGAAGCAACCAATATATGTATTACAATAGCATATAGACTAACTGGAATTTCTGTAATATCCAGATTCATAACATCTCTAGTTGATGTCCAAAAATGTGCGACATTATCATTCCCATACCAGCACTCGTTTATATTTCTTCTTCTTCTCTTGATGTTTTATGGCGGTTGGTACGAATATAATCTGTATATTCCTACTGGGATGGAGTTTGAGCTGAAGATATCATGGAAAAATAATAAAAATACAACACCAACAAAAAATTCCACCTATATTCTATTATATAACTTTGTTATATTCATAAAACTTAAAAGAGCTTTATAACCTTTATAAGAAGTGTTTAGCACATTCTGTAATGTCAGAGAATTAATGCAGCAGATTTGAATTCCTCTTTTTCCTGGAGTCTTTCACTTCCCTACAGTTATTCAGTTCTTTACACTGAAGTCCACAATGATTACACTGACCGGATTGATGTTTTCCTATCATCTGGAGTGATTTATTAAGAGTGTCCAATTCTCAATCAAGATATAACTGTATTCTTTCCATTACCATAATCAGTTCTTACATGGCTAACTTGTTTATGTATATTATACAATTGTTCTTTGTCTCTCTGGCAGCTACTTTAACTTAACCTTTCATTTCTGATTTACTCAAAGGTATGTGTATGTCTATATTTTTGTGCTAAGTAAATTGTGGCATGCATAGAAATTTACTCTAATTCTCATTTGGCAAATTCTATACAAACATTGTAGTAATTCTATTAATATATTTTGCCAAGATTCAGATTTTCATCACAAATACTTGTGCATAAATATTCCCGCCAGAAAGGGGTTTGGGCTTTGGAGGGAAGTGCAGTGATTGGTTTAAATGTTAACAGATTCTAAGCCAATGAGCGACAGGTGCTCTCGGTTAAAATCAGTGTGTGGAGTCCCGGCTCTTCATAGTGTTTACTTTCATTTTGAAGGTTTTAGAAACTGATTGTTAAAATGAGTGGTAGAGGCAAAACCGGTGGTAAAGCTCGAGCGAAGGCTAAGACTCGCTCGTCCAGGGCAGGGCTGCAGTTCCCCGTCGGCCGTGTGCACAGGCTCCTCCGCAAAAGCAACTATGCCGAGCGCGTCGGTGCCGGAGCTCCAGTGTATCTGGCGGCTGTGCTCGAGTATCTCACCGCGGAGATCCTGGAGTTGGCTGGAAACGCCGCTCGGGACAACAAGAAGACCCGCATCATCCCCCGGCACCTGCAGCTGGCGGTGCGCAATGACGAGGAGCTAAACAAGCTTCTGGGCGGAGTGACCATCGCTCAGGGCGGCGTGTTGCCCAACATCCAGGCCGTGCTGCTGCCCAAGAAGACCGAGAAGCCCGCCAAGGGCAAATAACCGCCGCGTCCCTCATGACGACCAACGGCTCTTTTAAGAGCCACTCACTTCATCTCATACTGAGCGCTTTTCTTTTTTAAAAACAAACATCTTATATTCGTTTGCTTGTGGAAAAATATTATTTCAAGTTTAAAACTAGGGCCACATCTTTTCTAATATTAATCTATGATAGGCTATGCAATGAGTGTGAATGTTATCAATGAGAATACAAGTTTTTCCTGCATACAATTGGACACTATATCAATCTAAACATTTCCTTTAATTTTTACGCTTGTAACATTCTACCACAATGGATAAATTGAAATATTTGACATTTGATTCAGTTTTTAATGGAATACATTTTAATAAAAATAAACTTCATATCCAGCTGTTGCTGCAGGCAACATTGTAGAATAGAAGAACACAATTATTACCAAACCATATCAAGTTTTCATCTCCATCCTCGCTCTCTCCCTGCAGGATTCACGGTCACTATCCTCCTCTTCCTCACCCTCATCTGCTGTTTTATAGAAAATCTGCAATCGTAATATGTGGATGACATGCAATTTTTTTTTTTTTTTTTACGTTTTCCTCTGACATGATATTATTACAGAATACCATAGTTGGTGTATAAAGACCTCACTGACATGACAATCTCAGCAACGTATTTAAAAGATGTCCAGTTTAAGTAACATGATTGGGCATTTGTAATGGACACAGAAAGTGTTGATGTCTGTGCATGATTGTAAAGCAAGTTCTGGCCAAATACAGTTTGTCTGTAAATCTCATATTGTGTGACATTATTTACATAAAAATGAAACACTTTTTATTTTTTTATTTTACTTATTAATTCTTAAAAATCATTGCTGCCATGTGGCAATTTACATGTTAAGTATAATCTAGATAACCAAGAGATTAACCTAGTTAAGAGATTAGTTTAACTGCACAAAATATCACATGTGACTGTATCATAGTTTGTCACACAATATTACATCTTTTTTAATGATACATATTCAAAACATATTGAATGAATTTAATAGTGAACATTAAATTACCCAAACAATTAATGTTTTCGTTTTCGATTTACTTAATTTTAACCAAGTTTCACCATGTTTGCATATTAAATAATTCAACTTTGTGTGTTTGAGGCAGAAATGTCAAGTAAAGAGAGGACACACACACACACACACACACACACACACACACACACACACTCTCTCTCTCTCTCTCTCTCTCTCTCTCTCTCTCTCTCTCTCTCTCTCTCTCTCTCTCTCTCTCTCTTTCTCTCTCTCTCTCTCTCTCTCTCTCTCTCTCTCTCTCTCTCTCTCTCTCTCTCTCTCTCTCTCTCTCTCTCTCTCTCTCTCTCTCTCTCACACACACACACACACACAGGGAAAGACTCATGCGACGAGATAGGAGTCCTGAGGGAAAGGAGGAACCCGGAAAGAGATCTAATCTAAATTATTAACTGTTCATATCCAGATTTGTGTCAGAGTTGGTATCGGACTGAAAGGTCTTCTTCAGTGAAGGCTGGTGTTTCTTCTCCAGCACCAGCAGTTTCTGGTCCACAAGGGTTGTTTGGGCGCTGTCTTGTCTTCATTATATTATATTATTATGTTTTCAAAATATGGTATTTCTTACCATCTATTTGCCTTTAAGACAGTGGCTAAAGTAACGAAAAAGAAAGCTTCAAGCACAGAAGTTTCCAGGCAACACAGTAATGACTTTATGAACTTCTTCACTTATAAGATTGATAATATCAGGGACAAAATTATAACTATTCATTTGTTGCTATAGGAGAGGAAGAATTCTGCAAACTCGTTAATTCATCTAAATCGACAACTTGTATGTTAGACCCTATACCGACTAAGCTATTGAAAGAGATGCTTCCAGAGATCATAGATCCTCTTCTTAATATCATTAATTCGTCTTTGTCTCTAGGATACGTACCAAAAACCTTTAAGCTGGCTATGATAAAACCGCTTGTTAAAAAACGCAACTTGATCCTTCAGAATTAGTCAATTACAGGCCGATCTCAAATCTGCCTGAAAAAGCAGTATCCTCACAACTGTGTTCCTTTCTTGAAAGAAATGATATCTGTGAGGATTTTCAGTCAGGATTTAGACCGCACCATAGTACTGAGACAGCTCTCATTAGAGTTACAAATGATTTACTTTTATCATCCGATCGTGGTTGTATCTCTCTATTAGTGTTACTTGATCTTAGTGCTGCATTTGACACAATTGACCACAACATTCTTTTAAATAGACTAGAAAACTATGTTGGCATTAGTGGAATTGCACTAAAAAAACAGAGATTCTAATTATTGGACAGAAAACTTCCACATGTAATAACCTAGAATACTGTCTAACACTTGATGGCTGCTCTGTTAAGTCTTCGTCGTCGGTTAGGAACCTGGGTGTGCTCTTTGATAGCAATCTTTCATTTGAAAGTCACGTGTCTAGTATCTGTAAAACCGCTTTTTTCCATCTTAAAAATATATCTAAATTACGACATATGCTCTCATTAACAAATGCGGAACAATTAGTTCATGCTTTCATGACATCAAGACTAGATTATTGTAATGCTCTACTGGGTGGTTGCCCTGCACGCTTAATAAATAAACTACAGCTGGTCCAAAACGCAGCAGCTCGAGTTCTTACTAGAACCAGGAAATATGACCATATTAGCCCGGTTCTGTCAACACTGCATTGGCTGCCTATTAAACATCGTATAAATTTTAAAATATTGTTGATTACTTACAAAGCACTAAATGGTTTAGCTCCGCAGTACTTGAGCGAGCTCTTAATGCATTATAGTCCTTCACGTCTATTGCGATCTCAAAATTCGGGCCAGTTGATAATACCTAGAATATCAAAATCGCCTGCTGGCGGTAGATCCTTTTCCTATTTAGCACCAAAACTTTGGAACAGTCTTCCTACCATTGTCCGGGAAGCAGACACACTCTGTCAGTTCAAAGCTAGACTAAAAACACATCTCTTTGACCTAGCATACACATAATATATTATAGACTTCTAAAATCTATCCAGATCTGACTAGGAGCTTTGCCTGGACCCAATGACAACGCAGTGCTGATGTGCCAACTAGCCTCTCCCTATGGAGGATCCCTTTCCCACTCTACAGATAAAACGTTGTGATTACGGTTCGCGTACCCACCCCGAAGTGATACAATAAAACAAAATTCTGTATCAAATTACAGTTACTGTAAATCCGGCCTCTAGTTCATAAACGCCAGAGGAGAACTGGCGTTCTCCCAAGGTTTTTTTTTTCTCTCCATTAGGTCACCTGATGGAGTTGTAGGACACCAGTAGGTCACCTGATGGAGTTTTATGACACCAGTAGGTCACTTTTCGGTTCCTTGCCACTGTTGCCTTTGGCTTGCACATGCCACGTTTACAACTGTACCACACAGACATGCCGTGATTACACCTCTACCACACACACATGCAGTGTTCACACCTGTACCACACGCACATGCCGCGTTTACACCTGTACCCCACGCACATGCAGCGTTCACACCTGTACCCCACACATATGCAGCGTTCACACCTGTACCACACACACATGCCGCGTTCACGACTGTAAAACACACACATGTCGTGTTTACACCTGTACCACACGCACATGCCGCATTTACACATGTACCACACGCACATGCAGCGTACACACCTGTACCACACACACATGCCGTGTTTACACCTCTACCACACACACATGCAGCGTACACACCTGTACCACACACACATGTCGTGTTTACACCTGTACCACACAGACATGCCGTGATTACACCTCTACCACACACACATGCAGTGTTCACACCTGTACCACACGCACATGCCGCGTTTACACCTGTACCCCACGCACATGCAGCGTTCACACCTGTACCCCACACATATGCAGCGTTCACACCTGTACCACACACACATGCCGCGTTCACGACTGTAAAACACACACATGTCGTGTTTACACCTGTACCACACGCACATGCCGCATTTACACATGTACCACACGCACATGCAGCGTACACACCTGTACCACACACACATGCCGTGTTTACACCTCTACCACACACACATGCAGCGTACACACCTGTACCACACACACATGCCGTGTTTACACCTGTACCACACACACATGTAGCGTTCACACCTGTAGCACACACACATGCAGTGTTCACACCTGTTCCACACACACATGCCATGTTTACACCTGTACCACACACACATGCAGCGTTTACACCTGTACCACACACACATGCAGCGTTCACACCTGTAGCACTCACACACACACATGCAGTGTTCACACCTGTACCACACACACATGCAGCGTTCACACCTGTAGCACACACACATGCAGCGTTCACACCTGTACCACACACACATGCAGCCTTTACACCTGTACCCCACACATATGCAGCGTTCACACCTGTACCACACACACATGCCGCGTTCACGACTGTAAAACACACACATGTCGTGTTTACACCTGTACCACACGCACATGCCGCATTTACACATGTACCACACGCACATGCAGCGTACACACCTGTACCACACACACATGCCGTGTTTACACCTGTACCACACACACATGTAGCGTTCACACCTGTAGCACACACACATGCAGAGTTCACACCTGTACCACACACACATGCCAAGTTTACACCTGTACCACACACACATGCAGCGTTTACACCTTTACCACACACACATGCAGCGTTCACACCTGTACCACACACACATGCAGCGTTTACACCTGTAGCACACACACACACACATGCAGTATTCACACCTGTAGCACACACACATGCAGCGTTCACACCTGTAGCACACACACATGCAGCGTTCACACCTGTACCACAAACACATGCAGCGTTTACACCTGTACCACGCGCACATGCAGCGTTCACACCTGTACCACACGCACATGCCGCGTTTACACCTGTACCACACACACATGCAGCGTTTACACCTGTACCACACACACATGCAGCGTTCACACCTGTAGCACACACACACACACATGCAGTGTTCACACCTGTACCACACACACATGCAGCGTTCACACCTGTAGCACACACACATGCAGCGTTCACACCTGTACCACACACACATGCAGCCTTTACACCTGTACCCCACACATATGCAGCGTTCACACCTGTACCACACACACATGCCGCGTTCACGACTGTAAAACACACACATGTCGTGTTTACACCTGTACCACACGCACATGCCGCTTTTACACCTGTACCACACGCACATGCAGCGTACACACCTGTACCACACACACATGCCGTGTTTACACCTGTACCACACACACATGTAGCGTTCACACCTGTAGCACACACACATGCAGTGTTCACACCTGTTCCACACACACATGCCATGTTTACACCTGTACCACACACACATGCAGCGTTTACACCTGTACCACACACACATGCAGCGTTCACACCTGTACCACACACACATGCAGTGTTTACACCTGTAGCACACACACACACACATGCAGTATTCACACCTGTACCACACACACATGCAGCGTTCACACCTGTAGCACACACACATGCAGCGTTCACACCTGTACCACAAACACATGCAGCGTTTACACCTGTACCACGCGCACATGCAGCGTTCACACCTGTACCACACGCACATGCCGCGTTTACACATGTACCACACACACATGCAGCGTTCACACCTGTACCACACACACATGCAGCATTCACACCTGTACCACACACACATGCAGCGTTCACACCTGTAGCACACACACATGCAGCGTTCACACCTGTACCACAAACACATGCAGCGTTTACACCTGTACCACACACACATGCCGTGTTTACACCTGTACCACGCGCACATGCAGCGTTCACACCTGTACCACACGCACATGCCGTGTTTACACATGTACCACACACATGCCGTGATTACACCTGTACCACACACACATGCAGCGTTCACACCTGTACCACACACACATGCAGCATTCACACCTGTACCACACACACATGCAGCGTTCACACCTGTAGCACACACACATGCAGCGTTCACACCTGTACCACACACACATGCCACGTTTACACCTGTACCACACACACATGCCGTGTTTACACCTGTACCACACACACATGCAGCGTTCACACCTGTACCACACGCACATGCAGAGTTTACACCTGTACCACACACACATGCAGCATTCACACCTGTAGCACACACACATGCCGTGATTACATCTGTACCACACACACATGCAGCGTTCACACCTGTACCACACGCACATGCCGCGTTTACACCTGTACCACACGCACCTGCCGCGTTTACACCTGTACCACACACATGCAGCGTTCACACCTGTACCACACACACATGCAGAGTTCACACCTGTACCCCACACACATGCAGCGTTCACACCTGTACCACACACATATGCAGCGTTCACACCTGTACCACACACACATGCCGCGTTCACACCTGTACCACACACACATGCCGTGTTTACACATGTAGCACACACATGCAGCGTTTACACCTGTACCACACACACATGCCGCGTTTACACCTGTAGCACACACACATGCAGCGTTCACACCTGTACCACACACACATGCCGTGTTTACACCTGTACCACACACACATGCAGCGTTCACACCTGTAGCACACACACATGCAGCATTCACACATGTACCACACACACATGCAGCGTTTACACCTGTAGCACACACAGATGCATTGTTCACACCTCTACCACACACACATGCAGCGTTCACACCTGTAGCACACACACATGCAGCGTTTACACCTGTACCACACACACATGCAGCGTTCACACCTGTACCACACACACATGCAGTGTTTACACCTGTACCACACACACATGCAGCGTTTACACCTGTACCACACACACATGCAGCGTTCACACCTGTTCCACACACAAATGCCATGTTTACACCTGTACCACACACAAATGCAGCGTTTACACCTGTACCACACGCACACACATGCAGCGTTCACACCTGTACCACACACACATGCAGCGTTTACACCTGTACCACAAACACATGCCACGTTTACACCTGTACCACACACACGTCGTGATTACACCTGTACCACACACACATGCAGCGTTCACACCTGTACCACACACACATGCAGCGTTAACACCTGTACCACACACACATGCCGTGTTTACACGTGTACCACACACACATGCAGCGTTCACACCTGTAGCACACGCACATGCCGCGTTTACACCTGTACCACACGCACATGCAGCGTTTACACCTGTACCACGCGCACATGCAGCGTTCACACCATGCATATACACGCACTGCTCTATTAAGTCTTCGTCATCGGTTAGGAACCTGGGTGTGCTCTTTGATAGCAATCTTTCATTTGAAAGTCACGTGTCTAGTATCTGTAAAACCGCATTTTTCCATCTTAAAAATGTATCTAAATTACGACATATGCTCTCATTAACAAATGCGGAACAATTAGTTCATGCTTTCATGACATCAAGACTAGATTATTGTAATGCTCTACTGGGTGGTTGCCCTGCACGCTTAATAAATAAACTACAGCTGGTCCAAAACGCTGCAGCTCGAGTTCTTACTAGAACCAGGAAATATGACCATATTAGCCCGGTTCTGTCAACACTGCATTGGCTGCCTATTAAACATCGTATAAATTTTAAAATATTGTTGATTACTTACAAAGCACTAAATGGTTTAGCTCCGCAGTACTTGAGCGAGCTCTTAACGCATTATAGTCCTTCACGTCTATTGCGATCTCAAAATTCGGGCCAGTTGATAATACCTAGAATATCAAAATCGCCTGCTGGCGGTAGATCCTTTTCCTATTTAGCACCAAAACTTTGGAAAAGTCTTCCTACCATTGTCCGGGAAGCAGACACACTCTGTCAGTTCAAAGCTAGACTAAAAACACATCTCTTTGATCTAGCATGCACATAATATATTATAGACTTCTATAATTCAATGTTAGGCTGCATAGATTAGGTCAGCCGGAACTGGGAACACTTCCCTTAAATCCTGATGCACTCGTTACATCATCATAAGAAGAATGGCATCTACGCTAATTTTAGTGTCTTTGTTTATCCCGAGGTTTTCCCGCAGCCTGCCGGATCCAGGCCGTATCCAGATCTGACTAGGAGCTTTGCCTGGACCCGATGACAACGCAGTGCTGAAGTGCCAACTAGCCTCTCCCTATGGAGGATCCCTTTCCCACTCTACAGATAAAACGTTGTGATTCCGGTTCGCGTACCCACCCCGAAGTGATACAATAAAACAAAATTCTGTATCAAATTACAGTTACTGTAAATCCGGCCTCTAGTTCATAAACGCCAGAGGAGAACTGGCCCCCGACTGAGCCTGGGTTCTCCCAAGGTTTTTTTTCTCTCCATTAGGTCACTTGATGGAGTTTTTCGGTTCCTTTGGCTTGCTCAGTTGGGGATATTCAAATTAATTATCCAAGCATTAATACCATTGATCAGCCCTACCAAACATGGATGTTTTTTCCACTAAGAAACAAACATTGTTATGTTATTTGATTGATACTGTGAAGCTGCTTTGATGCAATTTATATTGTGAAAAGCGCTATATAAATACACTTGACTTGACTTTAAGACCTCATTGTAATGTTTCTTGTGCAACACTCCGTAGGTTTCTGGTTTTTCGAAGGTTGTTTTTGTTTTTTTTTATTTTTTATTATTGCTTTATGTACTTGGGATGAAGAGGGGCCTGTTTTAATAAGGAGGTTCAACCAACTCTGAGTTAAAACTTGAACTGAGTTGACTTTCCCTGAGATGGGAAACTCTGAATTTTACAGGTACAGAACAGCTGAAATGAGTTAGTTCAATCAACTCTGAGTTAAGCGCGTGCACCACAACTATAAAAAGACATTATCAGTGGAGCAGATATTATGAGTAACCATGGCAACAGCGCCAGACAAAACCAGGAATTACTGTTATACAGTGTAATTAATTACCAAGTAGTAATCTAAATTTTGTAATTTAATTAAAGGGATTACTCTTAATTCTACTGTAATTTAAAATAAAATCTGATGTAATTACATTAAATAGGCTACTGCATAGACTATAGAACAATTAAACAATAGTGGATTAAACATACATTTTAAAAGGTGATGGTTTAATGAAACCTTCTCCCTCTACACACTTTGGTCAATTCAAGAATAATTCATGCAATTTTATATTGTTAATTTGAACGCATTACAAGTGCAGTTTCTTGTCTCTGCTTGTATTGTTCAAGTGGTTGAGGTTGATATAGGATTTAGTTATAAGTAGACCAATCCTTTCTAAAGTTAGTAATTATTACATTAATCTAATTACATTGTTGAAGATGTCATTTGTAGTTAGTAGTTAATAACTATTTTAGAGTAACTTACCCAACTGTTATAATATCAGAGGTGAAATATGTTATTCAACCTAATTGTAATGTTCATGTAGGCCATGCATTACAGCAGGCATTACAAGAATGTGGCAGCAGCTGAAAATAAAATATAAAAACATAATTCAATCTAAGGTTTGAGCATATCATGGGTGTATACCTGACTTTACAAACATGTGAGTTATTAAATAACTAGGCTAAATAGCATCCAGTAGCAGTAGAGGGAATTCCCTCACTCCCGCAGATCCAAGCCCTCATAACAGGTAAGAGGTCTACATATGTGTTATTTTTTTATTTTGAGTATTTTTGATGGTTCCATTTATTTTACCATTTATTTTAGAAAAAAGAGCAGTAAAAACAGCAATGAATAAATGTACCGAAAGAATGAATGAGGTGTTTAGAAGGGGAGGAGACGCAAGAAACTCTGGGTTTACCGAAGAAAACCTGCTCTCGACCAGGTTAGGTTCACAGAGTTATTTACCATGGTAACCGACTCTGAGTATAAGTTACCTCTCTTTCAGAAACGGGCTTGACTTACTCTGCTTTCTCAGGTTTGATATACCTCCCATTCTGAAACGGAAAACCCAGAGTTTCCCTCATTTCAGGGTTAACATACTCAGAGTTTTCACTTAACCTCCTTTCTGAAACAGGCCCCAGCTCTTTGGAGTTACTGTGTGGCCTGTAAAGTGCATAAATAAAGAAACAGAATGTGTGAGCGTGTCGTCTTCTGTAATATCTGCATTGGGTTCTGTATACGCCAAGAACAACAACAGCAACCTGGAGGGGTTTGCAATAGAGATGTTTTTTTTGTCTCATATACAACAAGCTGTGTTTCCATTACCCTTCAAATTGAGCTAATTGAAAACACGCCCAATGGAAACACGTCAATTTTGCAAAAGCTCCTCCTGCAGAAAATAACTATTAATAGCCTTATAAATTTCAGAAGGTCAAAAACACTTGTTCACACTGTCAGTCCAAACCCGATCACTTCAGTTTTGTGTTAATTTACCCCCAGCGCTTCCCCGATCTCCTCTCCGCATGTTCTAGCGACCCGAGATTCACCCGCGGATATGGTTTAATGTCAACAATTATCATTCATCATTATACATGTTTGATATCATTTGAAATGTCTCCAACATTTGACTAATTGTAGATTGATAATATTTTTACTGTTTAACAATTATAATTGTCGTTACAACACAAACTCTCTTCTAATTTTAAAATGTTCATGTTGAAGGTTCTTGATGTGAGATGTTTGATTTACTCATATTTCTGAGTTTCTTAAATAACATTTTAAAAGTTTTAAAACGATGTTCGTATGTTTGATCATTTTTATTCTAATGTTAACTGAATTGAATTCGTTGAATGCATATAAAATAAATTTTTTGCATTTTTCATGAGATTTCTGACAATAAAAATACTCTTTTTTAGTTATAAATCAAGTCAATGGAACACAAGAGAAACAGTATCAGCAAGAGTCGCAAGCATTTAGAGAGATTTAATATAGGCTACATTATTTAGGATTGAATATAATCTAAAATATCTGGAAAGGCTGAGTGGAGATGTCTTACTTGCTAGATGACTTAGAAAAATAATACAAAATCGAACAAACCTGCACAACATTTTTTAAAATCTTAATATGGTAATGATAAAGATTTGTGGTGAAGTGAGTAACTTAGGGAGAGTATATCCCATTTTTAATATTGTATGCCTAATTTGAATTTTTAAGTGCATTACAAAATCATACAAATATATTACATACAACACAGTTTTTTGTTATGTCCTCTAAAACATTTGATGATATATAATGTTAAGTTCTTGAAAATACTTCTTTACTAACCAGTGAATGTGATTTTTGTGAGTGATTAACTGGATGTAAATGAGTGAATATATGGAGTTATGTGTCCTGTGCATATGTGCTGAAACAAGACACAAAATGGCCCCTGTGGTTATGTGACCAGTTTTGCACTTTCATTGATAAATATTTGAGTTCTTCTCCCCTAAGACAGGTTTGACCAATAAAAGGGTGTCTCATTTTATTAAATATAAACTAAAATAGACTATGCTGCCTTGAGGCAACACCGTACCATAGATGGTTCAAATAGTTATATGTCTACCAAGCTCTGATAATGTTTTTGACATTAAAAGATTGTCCAAAATCAAACACTGCACATCTGCTTCAGGGAATGTCTAGTGTAACAGAAACTAATCAATCAATGTTGCTGTGGGTCTTTTGCCCTTTATCTGCTCTGCTGAACTATCCTGTATGTTACTGACGGATGGCAAGTGTGTTTTAATATCTGGATGCAGTGCTTTTATACAGACTGCAATGTGATTTTGCTCTGATCTCAGATCTGCACAGCAAAATAGTAAACAGAACAAAGCGTCTTGAGCGGGAAACCCTCCGCTTGTTTGAAAAAGAAGAAACGCGCAGTCATTGGCTAGCAGTCAAAAGCGTACGAGACACACTAGCCAATCACAAGCCTCTGCATCATCGAGACACCATGAGCTCGAGACAGTCAAATGCTATAAAAGCAGGAGGCGTGTAACAGAAAGCAGTATTTCCAGCTCAAGCAGGATCTAAAGGAGAAACTCCAGCGATGGCAAGAACTAAGCAGACCGCTCGTAAATCCACCGGTGGTAAAGCCCCGAGGAAGCAGCTCGCGACCAAAGCAGCGCGGAAGAGCGCGCCCGCAACTGGCGGCGTCAAGAAGCCCCATCGGTACCGGCCCGGGACCGTGGCTCTGCGGGAGATCCGCCGCTACCAGAAGTCTACCGAGCTGCTGATCCGCAAACTGCCTTTCCAGCGGCTGGTGAGAGAAATCGCCCAGGACTTCAAGACGGACCTGCGCTTCCAGAGCTCCGCCGTCATGGCCCTGCAGGAGGCTAGCGAGGCTTATCTGGTGGGTCTGTTCGAGGACACCAACCTGTGCGCCATCCACGCCAAGAGAGTCACCATCATGCCCAAGGATATCCAGCTGGCGCGCCGCATCCGCGGAGAGCGCGCTTAAACCCGCCGCTACTGTGCACGCGCACCACACCCCAACGGCTCTTTTAAGAGCCACATCACTTACAATAAACGAGTCAAGTTTCACTTTAAATTAGAACACAACAAATCAATGGAGTCCTGTGTCTGGGCAACTATGAGGAGGGAAAGCATATGCGATTATGGCTTTATACCTTTTCCTAAAAAAACAATTGGAAATTTGTTCCATTTGAACAGTTTATGGCAATTGGATCACACAGCCAGTGATTATAACTACGAACCCAAGACGCTTATTTTCATTGAGCAGACAGAAGTTCTCTTATAAAGGGTTTTACGGTTTCTTTTCATCATAAGCGCATATTAGCACTTCAACAAAATATAAGGGTGAACACGTGATATTTGCGTGTAAATCGATCACGTGTTAGTGAATATTAACTGGACAAGGATTACAGATATTGCCTCTTTGAGGGGACATTTTGTCCCCATAATGTGGAGTTTACCAGGATACACACACACACAAATGGAATAATAACAGATACCAATATTCATTATATTATAATCAATATTGTGATTTGATGTCTTGTGTCCCTCTTTGTTTAATTTGATTGCTGAGATTCTAGAACAGCACTGTTCGTTATCAAACTACTGTACTACTGTAAATAACATGATCTGATCAATTATTCATAATATATTTAAAACAAGGGAAAGTCTCCTGCAGATCGGGGAGGCGGTTAAATGTTTCGCGGTCTATATTTTGGGGGAGGGGCGCGCATGTGACGCGCTGCTGGTTTCTCTCAGGTCCTGTAAGTACGTTTAAAAGGCCTCCCTTCAACATACACCATTCACTTTTCTTTTACACTTCTAAACGTCTATCTCAACGACCCTTGTAATCATGTCTGGAAGAGGTAAAGGCGGGAAAGGGCTCGGAAAAGGAGGCGCTAAGCGTCACCGCAAAGTTCTGCGTGATAACATCCAGGGAATCACCAAACCCGCCATTCGACGTCTGGCTCGCCGC
The DNA here is from genome assembly GCA_030578275.1 of Meda fulgida. Lineage (NCBI taxonomy): Eukaryota > Metazoa > Chordata > Actinopteri > Cypriniformes > Leuciscidae > Meda > Meda fulgida. The sequence goes on from CM060622.1 coordinate 258,111, forward strand.
GGCGGCGTCAAGCGCATCTCCGGGCTGATCTACGAGGAGACTCGCGGTGTGTTGAAGGTGTTCCTGGAGAACGTGATCCGCGATGCCGTCACCTACACCGAGCACGCCAAGAGAAAGACCGTCACCGCCATGGATGTCGTGTACGCGCTGAAGCGGCAGGGACGCACCTTGTACGGCTTCGGGGGATAAACGCCTGAAACACGAGACACTGACGGACCCAACGGCTCTTTTAAGAGCCACACACTCTCTCACTTAAAGAGTCGATGATTTAACAGTGTCAATTAAATGTTAGAGGCTTCCAATGAAGTCAATGAATGTTTTAAATGACATCCTAAGTAGTTATTTTTTAATTCTTTGTAGCTAATAATCCCTAAAGTAGTGTTTTGCAAAATGAGCAAATAAGATCAGGAATTATATTAAAGCAGAAGTGAAAATGCAGAAAACGAAAACCTGTTTTATTATTCAAATGGGCTATTATGCGTAAAATGGTTTCACGAATCAATGAAGTTCTGAGGAAAAGCTGTTTTTAAAGGGAGTTTGACCGTTATTCTCTTTTCTTCAAAACTTCAAATGTGTTTATAAGGGGCTTTAATTTAACGATGTTGGAGAACGTGTCTAGAACCGCTTATTTGATCAGAATTTTACTAAAATTTATAAATAAAAAGAGCGGGAAATGAAACAAAGGAAACCGCGTTGTTCAAAAATGGGGCGGGGCTACCATTAACAGCTCGTGATTGGCCCAAGATCCACTCTTTAAACCTTGATTTGTCCAATGAAACACGAGTTCACGGGTTCGGCCAATGAGAACAGGTAATCAGAGGCATCGCGTCTCCTGGTAAATTAGCATAGTGCCGTGAATAAAAGCCTGAGAGTCGCTGCTTGAGCTCACACTGACTCGTCAGCTCTGCGATCATTCCTCGTCATGCCTGAACCAGCCAAGCCCGCGCCTAAGAAAGGCTCCAAGAAGGCCGTCACCAAGAGCGCTGCGAAGGGCGGGAAGAAGCGCAGAAAGTCCAGGAAGGAGAGCTACGCCATCTACGTCTACAAAGTGCTGAAGCAGGTTCATCCTGACACCGGCATCTCCTCCAAGGCGATGGGCATCATGAACTCTTTCGTCAACGACATTTTCGAGCGCATCGCCGGTGAGGCGTCTCGTCTCGCTCACTACAACAAGCGCTCCACCATCACGTCGAGAGAGATCCAGACCGCCGTGCGTCTGCTGCTGCCCGGAGAGCTGGCCAAACACGCCGTGTCTGAGGGCACCAAGGCCGTCACCAAGTACACCAGCTCCAAGTAGAGGCCCGAGGCCGTCACACAAAGGCTCTTTTAAGAGCCACACACACTGTCCTGGAAAGAGCTGATGATGCTTATATTATCCCATTGGAAACCTTTTCTAACATTAAATGTTTAGAACAGTTTATTTGTAGTACCCTTTTTTTTTATTATTATTCCATCTTATGATTGTAGTTTGATAATGTTTCATCCTAGCCTTTTATTGTTTTGCAAAAATGACAACTAGTTTAAGAAAACTTTAGATTATTTATTAGTTGGTTAGGTTATTGAATAAAATAAGTGTAAATACATTACCGTTTTCTATTTGAAAAAGATAATTGTACACTTAAACCAGATTAACTACACCACAGTTTAGTATATAGTGAAATTTGTATTTCTTATTCAAACAAAATCCTGTCATTCAGTGTCTCATCCATTCTTCTTTCATCATCCTCTTCACCCAAAATGTGTTTTAAGTGGATATATCAATATAATACAAAGAACATATAAAAAGTAGGATATTGGAGAATTGTCTTTTCTGTTAACCAAATACTTTTTAATCTTTGCTATTGCTTCAATGCAAATGAACAAGTGCGCCATTATTTTGCGTAGTGACTTGTTTGTGTTCAAGTGAGCCAGATACGAGCAGCAATACATGTATTTAATATATCACGAGTCATGACTCAGAGTATTTGTGCTAAATCTGTTGAGATTTGTTTTACAGGTGGTTCTTCAACTAGGAACTTTTGGCCTTGTGAACTTGAGGTGGAAAAAGTGTTCAAATCAAAATTGTCACAGTCTAACAGTTAAATATAACTAGTCTAGTTTAATGATCCATAAGAGAATGCACTTACATTATAAGACAAATTCGTGTTTTTGACATATTGCACTGAACAAATGTCATTTCCATCACATGTAAATATTTGAATATTATTTTAAAATATTATGATATAGATCATTTCTTAACAGTGTAAGACCACTTTCACACATAGTATTACCAGTTTACACCTATATTTCAATTACCATAGATTTGTGGATTAAGTAAATTAATTGTCATGAGGCCCAAACACAAAGCTTACATCCACCACAACCTGAAATCTTATATTGGATTGGTTAGATACATTTCAGAAAAATACCTACTTGTGTTATTACATTAAGTTACTATTATCCCATAAACTATGCACAAGTTTTTAATGAGTGATTAGAATTTTGTAAATATTTTTTAAAAAGTTATGAGGGGGTGGAAATCACAATGAATGGACGTCCATGTAGAAAAACAAGACATTTATTTGAAACCTTATGAAGCAGACAATTCCATTTAACAAATCATTAATCTCATTAGTCATTAGTCATTGGTCTGTTTAGGGTTAGGGTTAGTCATTAGTCATTAGTCTGGTTAGGGTTAGTCATTAGTCTGTTTTGGATCTGTTTGGTTCTGTTATGGTATAGGACTGAGACCTTTCTGCAGTTGACTTCCGCGGCATCTTAAAAATAGATGAAAAGGCATTTCAACAAATATATATGTGAATAAATACATTAGCATTGTACAATTCAATAAATAAAATATACATATGTAGCCACACAATCTATGAATTGCATCTTGTAAGCATAAATGTAATTTCCACCCAACATGGTAATGTGTTGGAAATGATGCTCGTGGAAATGACAATCCTGCAGTATTTTGTAAAAAAATCCAAGCTAGTATTACAGATTAGCTATGAATTGGTTGCTAACATTGAATGCTTGCAAAATACATCTATTTATGTTAAAAAATCTATTTATTTACAAACTCAATTGATGTTTTGTCATGTTTGGAAATGACATACAATAAAAATATTTTCATTTCAAGCAATATTTACCTTGAGTTTTCTTCTCCAAGTTGGTGAATTTTTCAAACGCAGTGCAGCTGCACAGCAGACGCAGATGAACGGCTAGCACGGTCATTGGCTGCAGCAACTGCACGAACCTATGGCGAGGCGGCTCAGACGCGAACCAATCAGCCTGCTTCGCACCCTGGCGCATCAGTGCCCGCCAGAATGGGCGTGGCCTAAGCCTTTATACTGGCCCATTGAGCCAAAGGTAGTAAGGTAGTCAGATTTTGTCTGACTCTCTGCTAAGTGAGAGTTTTCTCTGTTGTTATTAGCTCCCCCCTGTGGCTCAGTGGTGGAATCTAAGACTTTCACACCAAAGACCTGAGTTCGAATCTCGGCTGTGTGTCTCGCGGATGTATCTGTTCACCAAAACAGATGAGCTCGCCCCGTCCACGCTCAAAGTGTATGCGGCAGCTATTGCAGCGCATCATGCTCTGGTGGCTGGCCAATCACTAGGAAGAAACGACCTGGTGGTACGGTTTCTAAAAGGTGCTAGGAGGATTAACCCCTCCAGACCTCCTATTCCTCTTTGGGACCTCTCCACGGTCCTTGGGGCTCTGAAGAACCGCTCCAGTCGGTTGATCTTAAACCGCTCTCGCTAAAGACTGGTCTCCTGTTGGCACTGGCATCTGTCAAGCGAGTGGGAGATCTGCAGGCTCTCTCAGTGAGCCCTTCATGTTTAGAGTTTGGACCAGATGACTCCAGAGTTATCCTCAAACCCAGGCATGGTTAAAGCCAAAGTGCTCTCAACGCCGTTCAGAGCACAGGTTATTACGCTATTAGCCCTTCCCCCCTCTACTGAGGATAGGGAGGTTAATCTTCTCTGCCCTGTCAGAGCGCCGAGAATCTATCTGGAGCGTTCTGCGTCTTTTAGACAATCAGAGCAGCTTTTTGTCTGCTTTGGTGGCTGATCTAAGGGTGATCCAGTCACTAAGCAAAGACTGTCTAGATGGATAGTTAATGCCATTTCTATGGCTTATACCTCAGTGGGTCAGGTTTGCCCCATAGGTATCAAGGCCCATTTGACCTGAGGCATGGCTTCATCATCTGGCTTTCCCATTCAAGATATTTGTGATGCGGCCGGCTGGTCCTCGCCTTCCACATTTATGAAGTTTTATAATATGGAGGTGCCTTCCCTGCAGGCGAAGGTGCTTTCGGTATGATTAAAGCCCGACAGTGTCTGAAACCCGCTTTTTGCCAGTTGTATTTTCCTAAACTTATAATCCCGACGGTGTCTTTTTTTTTTAGTATATTATGTCGGTTTGTTACTGACACATATATATATATATATATTATTCCAGACCGGACGGTGTCTGGTATGTTATTTATACTTGGTTTTCTGGCTTGTTCTGCGAGTTGTCGCTTCAGTCGTTAAACCTGCTATAATGGCGAATTCGGGGGAATGTTATAGGCTAAGGGCACGCCCCCGGACCTATAGCTCTGGCCAGCACTCTGTCTAAGGTGCTGGAAAGCTCCATTCTAAATAAGTTGGAAAAGTTTTTGCTGACCTCTGATAAACAGTTTGGCTTTAAACCCAAACATGGAACAGATATGTGCATTTTTGCTTGAAAGAAATCTTGGATCTGTATAATAGACATGATACAACAATTTGTATGTGTTTTATTGATACCTCAAAGGCCTTTGACTATGTAAACCATGCAAATTATTTTCTAAGTTATACAAGAAAGGTGCTCCAAAATGTCTTGTGAGAATTCTGTTTTTTTGGTATGGCCCTCAGTTAATGTCTGTAAAATGGGGAAATTGTGTATCTGCATCTTTTTGTGTGTCAAATGGAGTAAGACAGGGCAGCATTTTGTCTCCGTTTTTATTTAATATATATATGGACGACTTGTCAAGGTTTTTAAATGACTGTGGAACGGGCTGAAGGGTTGGCAACAGTACCATTAACCACCTAATGTACGCTGATGACCTTGTTATTTTTGTCCATATAGCGCGGGGTTACAAGAGCTGTTGCATGTGTGCTCTCAATATGGAACAGACTTTAATATAACACAACTCAAAGAAAGCACTATCATGACAGCCCGGAGCAGAGAGGACTCCACACTGACATTTCCTGAATTTTTTTTGGCAGGCAATAGACTTAAAGCTGCCGTCGGCAACATTTTTTTGATCATATTCAGTGAAATCGACACTATAATCCGACAGAACAACATAAATAAAGTGGTTTTAGAAAAAAAACCCGAGCTTCTAACTCCACCTGGAGCGTGTTATTTGTTTTGAAAAAATCCACCGCTCCCGGTTCATTGTGTCCAATCAGCGCAGGGGGGTGTGAGATCTGACTGTCAATCACAGGTCGTGCACACGCCACCCCTCGCGCACGTTACAATCACATGCATACGCCTGAAGTTCGCGCACTAACGAAGAGTGATGGCGGAAAATATTCCAGTTCCTCGGTTAACCTCAAGAGCTAGGAGGTAAAAACAACTCAGGAAAAGAGAACACCTGCTGAAAAGAAAGAAGTAAAGAAAGAAAGCGACTGTGCCCGTAATAAAACCTGGATCAACATCGGATCGGCATTTGAAAGGTGGAGAGATTTACGTGATTTAATTGGGTTCAAGCTGGATGCAGAGCTTGCAACATTTCTTCTCGACAGGTAATTGTGCTTTATCAACCAGTTACTTTATTTCTTAGTGTTATGTTAGTAATCTAAGTATGTTTGCCCAAATGTGTTGGTATGGATAGCTAACGTTAGCACTTGTTGGGCAGGTTCGTGGTGCACACGCACTGTGAGCACGAACTCGGTGGGGGGGTATTCGTTGATAATGGGGGAGGGCCACGAGAGTTGTAAACATTAAAAATTTTGCCTATGTCCACTCAATCTGCCAGACTTGCCGACTGCAGCTTTAAGGTCACTAATGAATGTAAATATTTGGGGCACTATGTGATTGCAGACTTGTCCGATAACAGAGACATCTATGGACAGTGTGGCATGCTCTATGGACAGGCTAACATGCTGATTCGCAGATTTGGAATGTGCTCATTACCTGTCAAAATCAGACTCTTTAAGGCGTACTGCACTACCATGTATACTGCACACCTGTGGAGGCGCTACAAAAAGAGTAGTATGAAAAAGCTAACTGGAGCGTAGAATGATGCCTTGCGGATGCTACTGAGGGTCCCACGATGGAGTAGTGCGAGCCAAATGTTTGTAAATGTGGGTTTGCCAAACTGCCCTGCTGTACTGTGAAATCTTCTGTACAGGTGCATGTGCAGGCTTTCGAGCTCGGCGAACAGTATCATCACTGCCCTGACCAACCCTGGACTAGCTCAGTGCCATATTCTTATCTGGTCTCACTGGCTTATGAGCCTATACAGGTGATAAATGTACTGCTTTTATGTGTGTCTCTTTTTGTCTGTAATATGGACCATTATTTACGTGTCTGAAATAAATGAAAAATAAATAAATAAATAAAAATTGAAAGATGGGATAAAAATCTGAAACAGAAAGTGACTGTGGAATGCCCAAGCATCATCAGCCTGTACAACAAGTTCATGGGCGGCGTTGATGCTCTTGATGCACTGATTGCATATTACCGCATCCACATGAGGTCAAAAAAGTACTACCATAGACTCTTTTTCACTTTGTGGACATGGTCATTGTCTACAGCTGGTTGTTGTATCGGCGGGATTGTGAGTCACTGACAGTCCCAAGAAAGAAGCAGAAGGATTTGCTTGCTTTCAGAACATCTATTGCACAGGCACTCTGCATGCAAGGAAATTAAGGATCTGACAAAGAAGAAGAGGGGCCGGCCTTCATTGGATGTTGAAAGGGAGTTTGAGAAGAAGAAACATCGAGGTCCAGCTACGGTTATGCCAACACAGGGAGGCCTTTCAGATGCTGTGGGTCACTGGCCAGTGCTGCAAAGTGAGCGACAACGCTGCAAACTCCCACACTGCAAGGGCCAGACTGTCATCAAATGTGCAAAGTGCACCGTTCACCTGCCTCAACAAAAACAAGGACTGCTTTCGTGAATTCCACAAGTAGGACTGTTTCATGCAAAGACACTTCAAGTGACATGGTCACTTTCCACATGACCCAGTTTCACATGACAGATGATAAGTTCAGTAATTGTTTGTATCCTGAGAACTTTGAAATCTAAAACCAGGTAAAAAGTATAAAAAAGCTGTTAATTTAGATATTATAGTGTGTTTTTCTGTTCACTATGCACAGGAGAAACAAGGACAGAGTTAAACAGAGTGTAACATGGAACATATAAAAGCTACTGTCAATGTTAGGGAGTAGGAGAGTGTTTTGTTTCTTGCTGTTGTCAAGATTCATTAATTTGTCAATTAAAGTTTAAGTTCTAACAACTTTGTGACATGAATAAAATCTACATACCTGAGATGGGAATAGAACATTTTACCATAAATGCCTGTTGTCGCTAATTTGCATCATACCTAAATGTATATATATTCTATAGACAAATTAACAATCTCAACTTAATTTAGTATCAGGGTGGAGCCAGAAACACACATAATAAAAAAATGTTATATAATTGTAAATAAATCCAGGCGTCAAGGGGTTAAATAATGCTATTTTCAGTCAAAAACTGAGGTGTGTAAGAGTCAGATCCAGAAAGAAACACTAAACCTGTGCTAATGGACTAAACTGTTTTACGTTTAACTTTTATTCCTCAAAAACATGTGCATAAACCACTGAGACTTATGAAGAAAAACTTCATTTAAATGACAAACAAATACAGTCCGTAAGGTTGTGGTCTGAATTTAAATGTTTCTTTTATTTTGCTGATGATTTTCCCGTCCCTATCACAGAACACTCTTAAAACAAATGTTTTGGCTCAACAAAAATACTTTTGACAACTTCTAATGAAATTTGGAAAACAAATTGCACTGAGTGTGAGGAACTTAATTTGTTGCATGAACACAAATCTGTAAGTCGATTACACATAAATTAAGTTCAAACTATTTTCAAAATAATAAAATCATAAATGTTGGCCCTGGATCCAATTTAATCGTATCCGTTTTAGTTCAAATTTCAGAATCAGAATCGGAATCAGAATCAGAAAGAGCTTTATTGCCTTTCTGATTCTGATTAAAAAAATTACAGCTATAACACATACTATATATATATTATTTAGCATGTACATTTATTAAACTAGATATATTTGTCACTGGCATTACAGTCTTTGCTTATAGAACAACAAATATACTGATAAATGTGATCACCATCTGTGAAATATGATGTATTGTAACTGTAACAGACTGATTCGGCACTTGGGTTAAAGATTCACATGCAGCTTTATTGGGACGATCCATAATGGTAATCCATATAATGAGCAAAGACTCAAATACAGAGGCAAACAATTTAAATAAGCAACAGGGCAGAAAACTCAGAATACAGGCAGAGAATCAAAAAACCAAGAGCCAGGAAAACAGTCAGAAATGCCCTGTAACAACATACAAGACTTGAGTGGAAACAATGAGCTTAAACGGCAGATTAAACGAGATAATGACACACAGGTGGAAGAGATCAACAATAGTGAGTCTATAGGACGTGTTGGGAACTGAAGTTCATGAAGGGAAAGCAAGCGAGTCTGATCATTCAGCTGGATGACATTAAATTGTTGACATTAACATTAAAACAGATAAACATTAGTACATTCCTTAACCTTTAAAACAAAATGTGTAAAAACTCAGCATAAGATTATAGGCGACGCAGGTAAACTGAAGAAAGGTGCGGAAGGGAAAATCTTCAGTCTTTGTTTTCCAGAGATTCGAGAACCGGAGGAGTTACAGACTATAATGTGGAAACTTGCTCTTCAAACCAGCATTTGAGTCCAGCTAAACACGAAGAACAGCTGGTGAGGTTATAATCATGAACATTACAGAATACAGACATCATTTATGTAATTACTTATTTTGGACTTGCTGTAATGTTTTACTTTAACCACATTCAGGGACAGGAAGAGATAACGTTATATTACTTTTATTGGAGCAAATGTAGCCACACCACAACTGAGAACATGCATCGCAAAGTTATATATTGTGCATAAATAATAATCAATTCAATTCACTGATGGGGACTGTGATCATGCAGAAACTTGTTGGCCTGGCTTTCAGATAAAGCAAGAGTTATTGTGAAATAACTTCTGTTGGAATAAATGATCCACAACCTATAATTAATACATCTCAAATGTACATGTCCAAAATATGAAGAGGTCAAAATTAACAATTTTAATTTACAGACCCACCACCAGAATTATAAATAATATTTCACATTTTTCTCTCTGGAAATAGGTGAATATTACAGACTTATAACTATGAATCATTATCTAATTGTCTACTTTCACTGTCGAGCATTTTCAGATTAAATGAAGAACGTCATTTAGATTATTTTATACTCCGAATCTCAGCATTCGATAATCCATAAACTCTGCAGAGAAACATAGAATAAAATCTTTCACCGAAAGTTAAATACAGTTGATGCATTACAGACAGTCAAACCAAAATGTATTCAGACACCTTCAACATTTCTCACATGTTGTCCCGGGGAAGATGGGTCCTTGCATGCCTTCTTCCTCTTCTTCGTTTTCTTGGCTTTGTGGACAGAAACTTAGTTTCTGAAGTCGTTCAACTAAAAGATCGTCTTCTTTATCCGAAGAATTCACTTCACCTGCCAAGCCAACACAACAAGGTCAAAGTGTCTGAATCATTTTTAGTCCCACATGTTTATACATTTAACTGGTAGTCACTGTATTTGGGTATAATATGTCACAGTTACTTTATTCTGCTCTCCTCACTTACATAAATTAACCTAGTGTCCTTCACACACTAGTAAACCATTATAAAAAAAATTATATCTGGTGTCTGAATAATTTTTGTTTTAACTGTACATTATCTACATTTTGAACACAATCGAACTCCACTACTGACAAATGCTTAACAAATATGTGATTTACGAGTCTGAAATATAAAGAATATACTCACAGTTGTGATATGTGATGTTGTAGGCGACAGGTCCTCTGATTGTGAAGCCGAGGTAGAAAGACACGTGTCCTTGTTTGCAAACGTTGGCCTGTTTGTAGGGGTTGACTTCAATCTGTTGCCCGTTTCTAACAGCAAACACTCGATTATTCTCCACCTTCCCATCGATTCGCTGAAGACATTCAACTTCTACACTTTCATATCCTTCAGTGAGGAGCTCCAGATCCGTTTGGAGTAGCTTTGAGTGAACCGGTCTCTCCAAGCCGTCCTGATGTGGTTTTAAGGCATGAACGAGCCTCTGCAATCCTTCTCCTTTCCCGTAGAAGAACAGAGGAACCAGAAAGCGACCGCGGAGATGTTTCTGATACTTCTTCTCGTAAGACTGACTCATATATTGCACACAGTCTCCAAGGTTTGGAGGGTTTGGCTTTGCTTCATCAGGCCAAAAGAGCAAAAGGACCAAGAGGTAAAACTCTGCACTTCTGCCTACAGCTTCTGTCGACCAAAGATTCTGCAACATGTCCTGCAGCTCTTCTGGTTCTTCCGCCGGTTCACCAGCCTGACTCAAGATGATGTTGGCAAGAATGTAGAGGACGGTTTGGGTTTCATCTTCAGACTGGGGTTTTTCAATCGCACTCAAGTTCTGTTTACGCACATTGATGTCAGATTTTAGGAAATGAAGCATTCCTGCAAAAGTCCTCTGTTTTCTCTCATTCAGGGTCGCCTCCTCAGTCTGCGTTCCCTGTGTAAAGTATTGCTTGTAGCAATCCTCAACATCTCTACGGAAGTATTCTGGTTCCTCTGTTTTGTTGCTTGGGCTTGAGAATGTCAGGTACCTTTCGAAGAAATCATACTTAGACTCAACTTTACCTCTGAGACCATTGATGAAATTTTTTGGACTGATTAAATCATAAATTTTCTTGCAAACCTGTAGAAAACCAAAGTGGCCCCTGTTATTGAATTTGGTGTCGTCATCTAACTCGTCTTCAGCTGCTTCCTCTTCGTCTTCAAATGCTTTAATGGCAGACTGTGCAATGCTCAAGCGCGTGTGTATGTCTGAACATGTTTTGTTTACTTTTCTCCATTTGTTCCCAATCCAGATCCATGACAGGTGGTTTTTGTGAACTTGCCCCAATGTGTCCCGAACATGAGAATTTTTGGGGTCTCTTTCAATTGCTTTTTTTGCCCATTTTTCTGCCTCACTATATTTGCTTTCTTTAGTAACCTTGATGTAATACAGACGCGCCAGTGCTTGAGGATAAAAAGGGTCTGTGGAGAATAAATGTGAAGCCCTCTCCAACAATTTAGTGCAGTTTTTGATGTCACCTTTATTCTTGATGTCACCTTCACTCATGATGTCAAGATTCAGTGTGGAAAACATCTCCTTTTCTGTCAGACCCTCAGGTCTTGTGCATAGCAATCTCTTGCAGATTTGCTCATAATCACTCTCATTTCCTTTTACCATCTTGTCCAAGAAGTCAAGAGCGATAACAGATAAGCTTGTCTGATTTTCCTCTTTGAAAACTTTCAGACATGCTTCAGCAATCATCGGATGTTTCAGGCGTATGCAGTTTGCTTTTTCCTCTCCGTCAGAGAAAATGACTATGAGATCCATGAAGGGCTTCATTATCTCTTCCCGCGAAGGTGTTCCCTCATCAGTGAGCCATTCTGTTTGCTCAATGAATTTCTTGCACAAAGACTTCGACAAGTGTGAACCCGGGACATATGAATTTATCAAAGCCAAAAAACTGAGAAGTTGTGTGCTCCTGGACGTTTTGTCCTTTTCAATGTGATTGACCATTTCTCCTGTGATCACTTTCTCTGCATCCTCTTTCTGGAAACCTCCCTGCATTATGTTAAAGGCATGAAACGTTTTTGACATTTTCTTGTATTTTTTTTTAATCTCCAGGCTTTTCTGAGCAAACCTCTCCTTCTCCTCTGGTAAGAGCTCCAGTTTCAGCTTCACGGAGCCTGTCTCTCGAACAACACTCTTCCTAACGGCATTAATGATGACGACTGCAGGACCGTCGGTCTGTTCTTGCCGAAGCTTTGACTGCAGATTCTTTAATAAGTGACGGAGTGGCTTGTCATCACTGTGATCCAACAGGAGAAGCACAGGTTTTTTATGTGTTTTATATTTTCTGAACAGTTCCTCCATCATTTTTTCAATCTCTCTTGTAAACTCATCTCTATTTTCTGAAATATCTGTTTTGAACGGGTCTGTCCAGGTTTCACATGTGAACTCGTCCCTCAAGTCCTGCAGCATCTCTCTGGCTAGTGCTGATCCGCCGTCTTCATCGTACAACAGATCTGTGGTTGTAACTTTCCACTGGCTTTTTCTCTGTAGTCGGATCTGTTGCAGAAGTTTTTCCTTCAATTGTGTGATTTTCTCTTCAGAGGGTTTGGAACTGAGAATCAGTGTGTCTTTTAGACTGAAGTCTTCAGTGTTCCAGTCCAATATGATCACAACTGGAGTTTGAGTGTTAATGTCCCTATTACGGATTTCTTTAATCAGGTTTTCCCAGAGCTCATTCTTGATAGGCATATTATTGTCCCGCTTCTCCTTGGTGTCTAGTAGCAGCAGCACAGTTTTCTGGTCTTGCTTTGCGTGTGGTTTATTAGACAGCAGAAAAAGGTCCAGCACTTGCTTCGACAGCTCTTTGGTGTCTATGTCAGAATCGACGGCTCTGGCACATCTGAGATCTCTCCGGAAGTGCCAAAGCACCTGCATGCCGAGGGTCGATCCTCCACTGCCAGGCTGGTGTCGTAAAGACGCATCAGTGATAAGACAGCTTTTTTCTTTTTTCCTCTCGATTAACTGTATTAAATCATTAAAGCCGTCCCTTTCGACCAATGGTAAGTTTGCAGATGTGTAAAAGTTCAGCCAGGTCGGCGGGGCTCCCTGGAGAAAGTCGAGCTCTTCTTGTCTGGCTTTGTCCGGGTTTATCTCTGCAGCCTCAAACATATCAGACCATACAACGTCGAGGCATGATAGTGAATCTCTAAGTTCAGTTGGAATTGAGATTGTTTCACCAAGACTGCCTGAAGGTAATTGGTACATCATCAATCCTGTTTTATTTTCACAGTTGTCTCAAAATTGTGCCTCAAAATTGTTGATAAGTTCCTGCGTGTCCTTATTCCAGTGCTGAGATGGAAATCAAGAAGAACGGGATAAGTATAGTTCTTAGCAATGGCTAAATAAACACAAAAGAACAATGATAAAATATTAGTGAAAGATATACTGAGTGAGAACAAAAAAACATCCACGGCAAAGACATTAGACAAAAATCACATAACCATGATTCCACACCTAACAAGAAAAGCTAGGATTAGCTTGTTAGTATATGTTATTATATTAAAATAAATAAAGATGCTGCGTGTGCGGGGTGGCGAGGCTAAGCCGAATGAAAGAAGCCAACATTGGTACGCTTCGCCCCCGAAAGCGAACCCCAGGAACTTCCTGTGTCGGGGCAATATTTGTATGTGAAAATATGCGTCCTTCAGATCGATGGGGATGAATCAATCGTGATGTTGAATTTGCACCACGACCGTCTTGACAGTTAACATCTTGAACTTGAGCCTTTTGACTTTATGGTTTAAGCTTTGAAGATCTATGATTTGAAGCAACCCCCGTCCTGCTTGGGAACCACGAAGTATCTGTGCTAATAGCCCGACTCCCTCTCTGGAAGAGGAACATGTTCTATGGCCTCTTTGCTCAGAAGAGTTTCTGATAGTGGTATCAACTTTAACACTTCCTTCTGATCGGATGTTCGATATTCCGTGCCCTGGATGAGAGCAGGAAGCAAAAGAACATCTAACATTTCGCTCGAAACCGCTGCCCCCCCCGAAGCACCAGAGGTGGCGAGGATCGAGAGGTTTCGTGGGGGCAACGAGAAGGGGCGGTCAGATATAATAAGCGGGACTTCTTCCTTCTGTTGATAATCGTCCTGAGGTCTGGCTTGGGAGGTTGCTGAGCGCAACGAACCTGTCCTCAATGTTTACCAGGGGGAGCGCAACGAGCATGTCCCCAATGTTTACCGGGGGAGCGCGGCACGCCTGTCCCCAATGTTTACCAGGGGGAGCGCAACGAGCCTGTCGCCAATGTTCACCGGGGGAGCGTGGCACGCCTGTCCCCAATGTTTACCAGGGGGAGCACGGCACGCCTGTCCCCAATGTTTACCAGGGGGAGCGCAACGAGCCTGTCCCCAATGTTTACCAGGGGGAGCGTGACGAGCCTGTCCCCAATGTTTACCGGGGGAGCGTGGCACGCCTGTCCCCAATGTTTACCAGGGGGAGCGCGACGCGCATGTCCTCAATGTTTACCAGGGGGAGCAGGGCACGCCTGTCCCCAATGTTTACCAGGGGGAGCGCGACGAGCCTGTCCCCAATGTTTACCGGGGGAGCGCGGCACGCCTGTCCCCAATGTTTACCAGGGGGAGCGCAACGAGCCTGTCGCCAATGTTCCCCGGGGGATCGCGACGAGCTTGTCCCCAATGTTTACCGGGGGAGCGTGGCACGCCTGTCCCCAATGTTTACCAGGGGGAGCGCGACGCGCATGTCCTCAATGTTTACCAGGGGGAGCAGGGCACGCCTGTCCCCAATGTTTACCAGGGGGAGCGCAACGAGCCTGTCCCCAATGTTTACCGGGGGAGCGCGGCACGCCTGTCCCCAATGTTTACCAGGGGGAGCGCAACACGCCTGTCCCCAATGTTTACCAGGAGGAGCACAGCACGCCTGTCCTCAATGTTTACCGGGGGAGCGCAACGCGCCTGTCCCCAATGTTTACCAGGAGGAGCGCGACGAGCCTGTCCCCAATGTTTACCAGGGGGAGCACGCCTGTCCCCAATATTTACCAGGGGGAGCGCGCCTGTCCCCAATATTTACCAGGGGGAGCACGCCTGTCCCCAATATTTACCAGGGGGAGCGCGCCTGTCCCCAATGTTTACCGGGGGGAGCGCGCCTGTCCCCAATGTTTACCGGGGGGAGCGCGACGAGCCTGTCCCCAATGTTTACCGGGAGAGCGGGAAGAGCCACGCTCTGCTTTTTCTCCTCCCCAGGTCTTGAAGGACCGGGGAGAGGTTGGGATCCCGATGCCCCCCTCCCCTTGAGTTTGGCGAGGAAAGAACGCCTCCTCATGTTTCTTAACCTCTCTGAACCTGGTGACTACTGTGTTGACCGAGTCGCCAAACAGGCCAGAGGGAGAAACCTGGGACTTCAGAAGAAAGACACAGTCCTTATCTTTTATCCCCGTGACGTTGAGCCACAGATGCCTCTCCCTGCGAACTAAAGAAGACATAGAACGGCCGATGGCGAGAGAACGGTGTGTGGCTCGGCGAAGAAGCACCGGGGTGCGCTCGGGGTGACGCGAGGGAACTTGTGGATCTGGTGGGCGAGCAAATGAAAGGGACGGACCCGTCTCTTGCTCGTCAGCCAAATGCATTTGGGAGTGCACGATGATAATGCGTGTGCGGACTGAAAGTAGCCAAGATGAGCACGAAGCATTTGAACTGTGCTCGCTCTCTCCTGACTCCAATGCAGCGATCGCACGCTCCTCCCCCAAACACACAAAGCAGTAAGCGTGTGTATCCAGTTCCGACATGCCGAGAACATGGAGGAACAAAGCGCTTACTCTGTTGCTGACTCATTTCTCTTTTTTTAACTCTTTTGAGATCGTTCAGAGATGAGAAATAGAAAGTCTGCACGCTGCCAATTGTAAAAACTAAATAACTCCTATCAAGATCTGTAGACAGAGAGGAGATCGATGCTTGCACACCAAACACAGAGAGGTCTCTGAAGACAAAAGACCTGATGATGCACCTGTGGCTCATCATAGCCTCGCGTCGCGGGTGATTCCATCGACGTGTTTACACATATTCACAGCAGGTCCCGATTAAAGACTTGTAGGTGTGAAAGGCAACACGATGGAGCCTGTTCACGTCTCCGAAGCGCAAGTCAACATAGCTGGATAAACAGCTATAGTGGAGAACAGGAGACAATAGCAAATATCTTGTTTCCATTTACACCAATAGCGAAATATAAAATCCAACATAGTATTTCTATGACTTTCCAAAAGAGGAAAACAATACAGAGAGATTGATTATATTCACTGATAAAAATTATTCTGCGGTGAGGTAAATATTACAGATTTTTTTTTTTTCTTCTTTTTTAGTTCCGGCATAGTTTTAAAAGTAATTTCTATATAAGTACTCAATTCAAGCTTTTAGAAACCAAAACTTGAACTTAACAAACAATTCCAAGAAAAATGTATTCAACACTTCCTCAAAAATCACTGTAAACATTTAAAGTTATAAAACTAGGTAAAATCTACTCAATTTTGTTGTAGTGGTGTTCCTATCATGCACTGGGGCATGATAATTGATAATGATAATCTAATTGTATTTACACTGTTTTATCGTTGCTTTTGTTGTTAGGTTATATTGATATTTTGTGACATCTTGAGTTCATTCTCTACTCAAAATGACCCATTCGTACTCCAAAAATAACAAATAACCAAATACTGAGGTCTCTGTCTTCGGTTGGTATTCATTATTACCTATATTGTGTAGATATGTTGTCTTACAAAGCGAAACAGAAACGTTTCAGTAACCAACAGTAGATTGTGTAAGTAAGTGCATTATGGGGCCGGACGGGAGGGGGCGCCATAGTGCCAAATAATCATTGAAAATCTCCTTTAGTAAAACTATGAAAAATGGTTTGATAATACATTATGAAAGGAAACGCTTTTAATTCACTTCTGTTTAGTATTTTAACAGATTATTTTAGTATATCAATATCAACCTCTCATGCTCCGACTACTTTAAGTCTCTCATAACCAAAAATGTATAGATGTGGGAAGCGCTCTGGGGCGCACAGCAGAAAACGGAACAATTATAAGCATAACCTATTATTAGTAGTAGTATTTTTTTTTATTAGTATTATTACTGTAAAGAGAATATTACTTGCCCAGCCAGACAAGTAGGCTAGTTTAAAAATAACTAGGGAAGCATCGTAACGCGAGAAGGATTCTGATGTTATTAGCAGGCCTATATGAAAATACGCATCCTAACGCGGGGTTAAATGTAACACGGACCTTTTACGTAGTTAGTCAGGGTCAAGGGTTACATGGAGGGTGAGCTGTAACATTTGCACTTCTGGCACATGCACTGCAACTGTACGAAAATGGTATCCTACAAAAAAACTGTAAGTGTTCATTTGTAGCAGAGATGTGTGTGACGCTTGCATTAAAAAAAATCTAAAAATCTAACTTAATTATTGTTTTTAAAATAATTGAGCCAAAACCAAAATGTGTTAGGTTGACCAAGGGATGTTCTGCTGAATATGATCACGAAGTAGCCTATTTAATATTAAGCTACTGACAGTTTTGTGAATGATTATGATTCAGCGTTTTGAACGAATCATTTGTATGAATGACTCACTTATTAATACGGCCACTTGCTGCCAACTATTTATTTAAAACAATCTCATAGGCTGTTTATTGCAGTTGCAATTTTGCAGAGTAAATCGATTAATTTGATTTGTACAGCCCTGTTGTATTATTTTAACTGAATTTATTGATCAATTGTAAGAATTAGACATGGAAGATGATGCATAGCCTACATTTAATAAGGTAAAAAATAAAAATTGGCCTTTTTAAAGTATATAACGCCCTGGGGTAAATAGCCTATCACAAATATACAGATTTAAGTAAACCTAAAAACACTGATGAGAAATTGCTTCAGAATAAATAATATTTATACCCCAAAAATCATCCCGGAATAAAATACTGTTATTTTACATTTGATTATGAAATCTCATGAAAATGCGTCTCTATAGCGCGCATTGTGTTTATCGTGCCATTTATACGCGAAAATGTGTTTTTTACGCGCATATACGCACTTTTTTGCATGTGATCCACACGCCACACCACTAAACCCTAAACTACATGCCTATCATAGGCGGGTTAACATTCGGGCATTTTCCAAGGGGCATCGAGCAAATATTTTCTCTTTTAAAACAAGCGATTCATTCTCAAACGTATTGGTACGAAAATACCAAAATGTGATGAGATTTGCGCGCGCCATTCCTATCGCGACGCTGATGATGTAAAATGAGTAGAAATTACTCAACAAACTCTATACGAGTTAAATCCACTTATTCTCTTTGTTCATTTTACATCATTTAAGTAGATTTTACTTCATTTAATACATGTGAAATGTACTGGTAATATGAGCGCAAAAGAAAAATGAAGTAGGCTAACTATTATTTATTGTATTTGTCAGTGTTGGTTAGAAGAGAGGACGTCTCCTCTCGGCCGTTCGTCATTTAAGGTTATAAAACTAAGTTTAGTGTTATAAATGTACATTTATTTTTTAAGTGAAAATGTATTTAAAAAAAAAAAAGATTTGCAATGTTAATAATCGTGGAAACGCATCATCAGTCTGAGAAAACTACAGTTAAATGATAATGTGAAGTGTGTCTCACCGATCTGCTAGTCGCTGGTGTTCAGTGTTCAGCAACAGCAGAAACACAGGCTTTTATTGAGGGAAATATCATGCCTTGTGTGTCATAAACCTGTTACACCTGAAGGGTTAGAGTGATCACTGACACTATTAATAAAGTACTCAAAACTGCTGATTACATTTAGCAATACATACAGTATTTGTAGTATAGCTTATATATATATATATATATATATAACCTTTATTTCAAAGTGAAGCTGAGAAAACATGATTGAGGAACAAGAAAATTGATTGTCAAGTGCTTCAAAAACTCTTTTATTATTTTTAATATTAGGTACTAATGTTATGATGTGTTTGTTTGTTTGTTAACAGGGTCTATACATAAAAAAAACAATGTGGCATGAAAGTTGAGTAAAAAACATGCAGTGTTGTATAAAATGCGCCGGACTGCAGGAATGACACGCATATACTTCAGGAAGGGTCTATTTAAATGAAAGATGATGAAAAGCATAGAAATGTATTTATGGGAAAAGGTTGGGGAGGTTTTTCACTGAAACAATATTCATGAAAGTAATTTCAGTTCTATTAAAATTAAAGTTATGACACAATAACACCTGTGAGATTTGGATTATAAATCAGTCCTCTGTAAAGTAGATATTGAACAAAAACTTTTAAATGAATGTATATCACACTAAATGCAGTGCAGATGCTTTTCTGTATATTCATATTTCCAGTTTTCAGTTCAACAATTTTGGAGAAGGTTGAAATTAAACTTAAAACTCTATTAAACAGGACAGAAGCAGGTTGACGATCTGCATTAGTCTGTTTATATATTTTTTTTCTTAAAGAATTGTTACTTTAAAGAAGTAGCCTATTTACACTCAGAAATTATTAATAGGCCTATCTGTTAATAACCATTTTCCCTGTAAAACTCAAGTTAACCTCAACTGATTATAAGAAGTTAAAACATCAAACTCTCAGGAATCTGAAATATTCTCGGTTTAGACGAACGATCTGCCTTTGACTGAATGAGGTTTCATTTACTTACATTTCTCTGGAAATGATAGTTTTCTCTCAGCAAACGTGAGAAACCCTTTGTTCCAAAAGAGGCATTGGACACACACACACACACACACACACACACACACACACACACACACACAGTTTCAGATTCACTTTCTTGGAACTTCAGTCTGCGTTCCATTGTTTCATATGTTTCCCTTTCGTTGAACATTTGAATAGTGAAATGACAGCAATAAAGCTCATGAAACACATGCATCAACACACACACACACACACACACACACACACACACACACACACACTTGATTCCTTTATTTGACTCCGCCAATCAAAATTTTTACAGAAATGATTCAAATATTCTCAGAGATAGCACAACTTTGCCATAGGCAGCGTTTCCATCACACAGCGCGGCTGCCCATCTGTGTGTGTGTGTGTGTGTGTGTGTGTTGATGCATGTGTTTCATGAGCTTTATTGCTGTCATTTCACTATTCAAATGTTCAACGAAAGGGAAACATATGAAACAATGGAACGCAGACTGAAGTTCCAAGAAAGTGAATCTGAAACTGTGTGTGTGTGTGTGTGTGTGTGTGTGTGTGTGTGTGTGTGTGTCCAATGCCTCTTTTGGAACAAAGGGTTTCTCACGTTTGCTGAGAGAAAACTATCATTTCCAGAGAAATGTAAGTAAATGAAACCTCATTCAGTCAAAGGCAGATCGTTCGTCTAAACCGAGAATATTTCAGATTCCTGAGAGTTTGATGTTTTAACTTCTTATAATCAGTTGTGGTTAACTTGAGTTTTACAGGGAAAATGGTTATTAACAGATAGGCCTATTAATAATTTCTGAGTGTAAATAGGCTACTTCTTTAAAGTAACAATTCTTTAAGAAAAAAAATATATAAACAGACTAATGCAGATCGTCAACCTGCTTCTGTCCTGTTTAATAGAGTTTTAAGTTTAATTTCAACCTTCTCCAAAATTGTTGAACTGAAAACTGGAAATATGAATATACAGAAAAGCATCTGCACTGCATTTAGTGTGATATACATTCATTTAAAAGTTTTTGTTCAATATCTACTTTACAGAGGACTGATTTATAATCCAAATCTCACAGGTGTTATTGTGTCATAACTTTAATAGAACTGAAATTACTTTCATGAATATTGTTTCAGTGAAAAACCTCCCCAACCTTTTCCCATAAATACATTTCTATGCTTTTCATCATCTTTCATTTAAATAGACCCTTCCTGAAGTATATGCGTGTCATTCCTGCAGTCCGGCGCATTTTATACAACACTGCATGTTTTTTACTCAACTTTCATGCCACATTGTTTTTTTTATGTATAGACCCTGTTAACAAACAAACAAACACATCATAACATTAGTACCTAATATTAAAAATAATAAAAGAGTTTTTGAAGCACTTGACAATCAATTTTCTTGTTCCTCAATCATGTTTTCTCAGCTTCACTTTGAAATAAAGGTTATATATATATATAAGCTATACTACAAATACTGTATGTATTGCTAAATGTAATCAGCAGTTTTGAGTACTTTATTAATAGTGTCAGTGATCACTCTAACCCTTCAGGTGTAACAGGTTTATGACACACAAGGCATGATATTTCCCTCAATAAAAGCCTGTGTTTCTGCTGTTGCTGAACACTGAACACCAGCGACTAGCAGATCGGTGAGACACACTTCACATTATCATTTAACTGTAGTTTTCTCAGACTGATGATGCGTTTCCACGATTATTAACATTGCAAATCTTTTTTTTAAAATACATTGTACATTTATTTTTTAAGTGAAATTTATAACACTAAACTTAGTTTTATAACCTTAAATGACGAACGGCCGAGAGGAGACGTCCTCTCTTCTAACCAACACTGACAAATACAATAAATAATAGTTAGCCTACTTCATTTTTCTTTTGCGCTCATATTACCAGTACATTTCACATGTATTAAATGAAGTAAAATCTACTTAAATGATGTAAAATGAACAAAGAGAATAAGTGGATTTAACTCGTATAGAGTTTGTTGAGTAATTTCTACTCATTTTACATCATCAGCGTCGCGATAGGAATGGCGCGCGCAAATCTCATCACATTTTGGTATTTTCGTACCAATACGTTTGAGAATGAATCGCTTGTTTTAAAAGAGAAAATAAATATTTGCTCGATGCCCCTTGGAAAATGCCCGAATGTTAACCCGCCTATGATAGGCATGTAGTTTAGGGTTTAGTGGTGTGGCGTGTGGATCACATGCAAAAAAGTGCGTATATGCGCGTAAAAAACACATTTTCGCGTATAAATGGCACGATAAACACAATGCGCGCTATAGAGACGCATTTTCATGAGATTTCATAATCAAATGTAAAATAACAGTATTTTATTCCGGGATGATTTTTGGGGTATAAATATTATTTATTCTGAAGCAATTTCTCATCAGTGTTTTTAGGTTTACTTAAATCTGTATATTTGTGATAGGCTATTTACCCCAGGGCGTTATATACTTTAAAAAGGCCCATTTTTATTTTTTTACCTTATTAAATGTAGGCTATGCATCATCTTCCATGTCAACTTCTTACAATTGATCAATAAATTCAGTTAAAATAATACAACAGGGCTGTACAAATCAAATTAACCGATTTACTCTGCAAAATTGCAACTGCAATAAACAGCCTATGAGATTGTTTTAAATAAATAGTTGGCATCAAGTGGCCGTATTAATAAGTGAGTCATTCATACAAATGATTCGTTCAAAACGCTGAATCATAATCATTCACAAAACTGTCAGTAGCTTAATATTAAATAGGCTACTTCGTGATAATATTCAGCAGAACATCCCTTGGTCAACCTAACACATTTTGGTTTTGGCTCAATTATTTTAAAAACAATAATCAAGTTAGATTTTTTTTAATGCAAGCGTCACACACATCTCTGCTACAAATGAACACTTACAGTTTTTTTGTAGGATACCATTTTCGTACAGTTGCAGTGCATGTGCCAGAAGTGCAAATGTTACAGCTCACCCTCCATGTAACCCTTGACCCTGACTAACTACGTAAAAGGTCCGTGTTACATTTAACCCCGCGTTAGGATGCGTATTTTCATATAGGCCTGCTAATAACATCAGAATCCTTCTCGCGTTACGATGCTTCCCTAGTTATTTTTAAACTAGCCTACTTGTCTGGCTGGGCAAGTAATATTCTCTTTACAGTAATAATACTAATAAAAAAAAATACTACTACTAATAATAGGTTATGCTTATAATTGTTCCGTTTTCTGCTGTGCGCCCCAGAGCGCTTCCCACATCTATACATTTTTGGTTATGAGAGACTTAAAGTAGTCGGAGCATGAGAGGTTGATATTGATATACTAAAATAATCTGTTAAAATACTAAACAGAAGTGAATTAAAAGCGTTTCCTTTCATAATGTATTATCAAACCATTTTTCATAGTTTTACTAAAGGAGATTTTCAATGATTATTTGGCACTATGGCGCCCCCTCCCGTCCGGCCCCATAATGCACTTACTTACACAATCTACTGTTGGTTACTGAAACGTTTCTGTTTCGCTTTGTAAGACAACATATCTACACAATATAGGTAATAATGAATACCAACCGAAGACAGAGACCTCAGTATTTGGTTATTTGTTATTTTTGGAGTACGAATGGGTCATTTTGAGTAGAGAATGAACTCAAGATGTCACAAAATATCAATATAACCTAACTACAAAAGCAACGATAAAACAGTGTAAATACAATTAGATTATCATTATCAATTGTCATGCCCCAGTGCATGATGGGAACACCACTACAACAAAATTGAGTAGATTTTACCTAGTTTTATAACTTTAAATGTTTACAGTGATTTTTGAGGAAGTGTTGAATACATTTTTCTCGGAATTGTTTGTTAAGTTCAAGTTTTGGTTTCTAAAAGCTTGAATTGAGTACTTTTGAAAGTACTATAGAAATCACTTTTAAAACTATGCCGGAACTAAAAAAGAAAAAAATCTGTAATATTTACCTCACCGCAGAATAATTTTTATCAGTGAATATAATCAATCTCTCTGTATTGTTTTCCTCTTTTGGAAACTCATAGAGATACTCTGTTGGATTTTATATTTCGCTATTGGTGTAAATGGAAACAAGATATTTGCTACTGTCTCCTGTTCTCCACTATAGCGGTTTATCCAGCTATGTTGACTTGCGCTTCGGAGACGTGAACAGGCTCCATCGTGTTGCCTTTCACACCTACAATCGATGCTGCGCTGCTTAGCTCATTGGGAGCGTCTTTAATCGGGACCTGCTGTGAATATAATGTGTAAACACGTCGATGGAATCACCCGCGACGCGAGGCTATGATGAGCCACAGGTGCATCGTCAGGTCTTTTGTCTTCAGAGACCTCTCTGTGTTTGGTGTGCAAGCATCGATCTCCTCTCTGTATACAGATCTTGATAGGAGTTATTTAGTTTTTACAACTGCAGCGTGCAGACTTTCTATTTCTCATCTCTGAACGATCTCAAAAGAGTTAAAAAAAGAGAAATGAGTCAGCAACAGAGTAAGCGCTTTGTTCCTCCATGTTCTCGGCATGTCGGAACTGGATACACACGCTTACTGCTTTGTGTGTTTGGGGGAGGAGCGTGTGATCGCTGCATTGGAGTCAGGAGAGAGCGAGCACAGTTCAAATGCTTCGTGCTCATCTTGGCTACTTTCAGTCCGCACGCGCATTATCATCGTGGGGCTCCCAAATGCATTTGGCTGACGAGCAAGAGACGGGTCCGTCCCTTTCATTTGCTCGCCCACCAGATCCACAAGTTCCCTCGCGTCACCCCGAGCGCACCCCGGTGCTTCTTCGCCGAGCCACACACCGTTCTCTTGCCATCGGCCGTTCTATGTCTTCTTTAGTTCGCAGGGAGAGGCATCTGTGGCTCAACGTCACGGGGATAAAAGATAAGGACTGTGTCTTTCTTCTGAAGTCCCAGGTTTCTCCCTCTGGCCTGTTTGGCGACTCGGTCAACACAGTAGTCACCAGGTTCAGAGAGGTTAAGAAACATGAGGAGGCGTTCTTTCCTCGCCAAACTCAAGGGGAGGGGGGCATCGGGATCCCAACCTCTCCCCGGTCCTTCAAGACCTGGGGAGGAGAAAAAGCAGAGCGTGGCTCGTCGAGCTCTCCCGGTAAACATTGGGGACAGGCTCGTCGCGCTCCCCCCGGTAAACATTGGGGACAGGCGCGCTCCCCCCAGTAAACATTGGGGACAGGCGCGCTCCCCCCGGTAAACATTGGGGACAGGCGCGCTCCCCCCGGTAAACATTGGGGACAGGCGCGCTCCCCCCGGTAAACATTGGGGACAGGCGCGCTCCCCCCGGTAAACATTGGGGACAGGCGCGCTCCCCCCGGTAAACATAGGGGACAGGCGCGCTCCCCCTGGTAAACATAGGGGACAGGCGCGCTCCCCCTGGTAAACATTGGGGACAGGCGCGCTCCCCCTGGTAAATATTGGGGACAGGCGTGCTCCCCCTGGTAAACATTGGGGACAGGCGCGCTCCCCCTGGTAAACATTGGGGACAGGCGCGCTCCCCCTGGTAAACATTGGGGACAGGCGTGCTCCCCCTGGTAAACATTGGGGACAGGTTCGTTGCGCTCAGCAACCTCCCAAGCCAGACCTCAGGGCGATCATCAACAGAAGGAAGAAGTCCCGCTTATTATATCTGACCGCCCCTTCTCGTTGCCCCCACGAAACCTCTCGATCCTCGCCACCTCTGGTGCTGCGGGGGGGGCAGCGGTTTCGAGCGAAATGTTAGATGTTCTTTTGCTTCCTGCTCTCATCCAGGGCACGGAATATCGAACATCCGATCAGAAGGAAGTGTTAAAGTTGATACCACTATCAGAAACTCTTCTGAGCAAAGAGGCCATAGAACATGTTCCTCTTCCAGAGAGGGAGTCGGGCTATTAGCACAGATACTTCGTGGTTCCCAAGCAGGACGGGGGTTGCTTCAAATCATAGATCTTCAAAGCTTAAACCGTAAAGTCAAAAGGCTCAAGTTCAAGATGTTAACTGTCAAGACGGTCGTGGTGCAAATTCAACATCACGATTGATTCATCCCGATCGATCTGAAGGACGCATATTTTCACATACAAATATTGCCCCGACACAGGAAGTTCCTGGGGTTCGCTTTCGGGGGCGAAGCGTACCAATGTTGGCTTCTTTCATTCGGCCTAGCCTCGCCACCCCGCACACGCAGCATCTTTATTTATTTTAATATAATAACATATACTAACAAGCTAATCCTAGCTTTTCTTGTTAGGTGTGGAATCATGGTTATGTGATTTTTGTCTAATGTCTTTGCCGTGGATGTTTTTTTGTTCTCACTCGGTATATCTTTCACTAATATTTTATCATTGTTCTTTTGTGTTTATTTAGCCATTGCTAAGAACTATACTTATCCCGTTCTTCTTGATTCCCATCTCAGCACTGGAATAAGGACACGCAGGAACTTAACAATTTTGAGGCACAATTTTGAGACAACTGTGAAAATAAAACAGGATTGATGATGTACCAATTACCGTCAGGCAGTCTTGGTGAAACAATCTCAATTCCAACTGCCGACCTGGCTGAACTTTTACACATCGGTAAACTTACCATTGGTCGAAAGGGACGGCTTTAATGATTTAATACAGTTAATCGAGAGGAAAAAAGAAAAAAGCTGTCTTATCACTGATGTGTCTTTACGACACCAGCCTGGCAGTGGAGGATTGACCCTCGGCATGCAGGTACTTTGGCACTTCTGGAAAGATCTCAGATGTGCTAGAGCCGTCGATTCTGACATAGACACCAAAGAGCTGTCGAAGCAAGTGCTGGACCTTTTTCTGCTGTCTAATAAACCACACGCAAAGCAAGACCAGAAAACTGTGCTGCTGCTACTAGACACCAAGGAGAAGTGGGACAATAATATGCCTATCAAGAATGAGCTCTGGGAAAACCTGATTAAAGAAATCCATAATAGGGACATTAACACTCAAACTCCAGTTGTGATCATATTGGACTGGAACACTGAAGACTTCAGTCTAAAAGACACACTGATTCTCGGTTCCAAACCCTCTGAAGAGAAAAATCACACAATTGAAGGAAAAACTTCTGCAACAGATCCGACTACAGAGAAAAAGCCAGTGGAAAGTTACAACCACAGATCTGTTGTACGATGAAGACGGCGGATCAGCACTAGCCAGAGAGATGCTGCAGGACTTGAGGGACGAGTTCACATGTGAAACCTGGACAGACCCGTTCAAAACAGATATTTCAGAAAATAGAGATGAGTTTACAAGAGAGATTGAAAAAATGGAGGAACTGTTCAGAAAATATAAAACACATAAAAAACCTGTGCTTCTCCTGTTGGATCACAGTGATGACAAGCCACTCCGTCACTTATTAAAGAATCTGCAGTCAAAGCTTCAGCAAGATCAGACCGACGGTCCTGCAGTCGTCATCATTAATGCCGTTAGGAAGAGTGTTGTTCGAGAGACAGGCTCCGTGAAGCTGAAACTGGAGCTCTTACCAGAGGAGAAGGAGAGGTTTGCTCAGAAAAGCCTGGAGATTAAAAAAAAATACAAGAAAATGTCAAAAACGTTTCATGCCTTTTAACATAATGCAGGGAGGTTTCCAGAAAGAGGATGCAGAGAAAGTGATCACAGGAGAAATGGTGAATCACATTGAAAAGGACAAAACGTCCAGGAGCACACAACTTCTCAGTTTTTTGGCTTTGATAAATTCATATGTCCCGGGTTCACACTTGTCGAAGTCTTTGTGCAAGAAATTCATTGAGCAAACAGAATGGCTCACTGATGAGGGAACACCTTCGCGGGAAGAGATAATGAAGCCCTTCATGGATCTCATAGTCATTTTCTCTGACGGAAAGGAAAAAGCAACCTGCATACGCCTGAAACATCCGATGATTGCTGAAGCATGTCTGAAATTTTTCAAAGAGAAAAATCAGACAAGCTTATCTGTTATCGCTCTTGACTTCTTGGAAAAGATGGTAAAAGGAAATGAGAGTGATGAGCAAATCTGCAAGAGATTGTTATGCACAAGACCTGAGGGTCTGACAGAAAAGGAGATGTTTTCCACACTGAATCTTGACATCATGAGTGAAGGTGACATCAAGAATAAAGGTGACATCAAAAACTGCACTAAATTGTTGGAGAGGGCTTCACATTTATTCTCCACAGACCCTTTTTATCCTCAAGCACTGGCGCGTCTGTATTACATCAAGGTTACTAAAGAAAGCAAATATAGTGAGGAAGAAAAATGGGCAAAAAAAGCAATTGAAAGAGACCCCAAAAATTCTCATGTTCGGGACACATTGGGGCAAGTTCACAAAAACCACCTGTCATGGATCTGGATTGGGAACAAATGGAGAATAGTAAACAAAACATGTTCAGACATACACACGCGCTTGAGCATTGCACAGTCTGCCATTAAAGCATTTAAAGACGAAGAGGAAGCAGCTGAAGACGAGTTAGATGACGACACCAAATTCAATAACAGGGGCCACTTTGGTTTTCTACAGGTTTGCAAGAATTTATGATTTAATCAGTCCAAAAAATTTCATCAATGGTCTCAGAGGTAAAGTTGAGTCTAAGTATGATTTCTTCGAAAGGTACCTGACATTCTCAAGCCCAAGCAACAAAACAGAGGAACCAGAATACTTCCGTAGAGATGTTGACGATTGCTACAAGCAATACTTTACACAGGAAACGCAGACTGAGGAAGCGACCCTGAATGAGAGAAAACAGAGGACTTTTGCAGGAATGCTTCATTTCCTAAAATCTGACATCAATGTGCGTAAACAGAACTTGAGTGCGATTGAAAAACCCCAGTCTGAAGATGAAACCCAAACCGTCCTCTACATTCTTGCCAACATCATCTTGAGTCAGGCTGGTGAACCGGCGGAAGAACCAGAAGAGCTGCAGGACATGTTGCAGAATCTTTGGTCGACAGAAGCTGTAGGCAGAAGCGCAGTTTTACCTCTTGGTCCTTTTGCTCTTTTGGCCTGATGAAGCAAAGCCAAACCCTCCAAACCTTGGAGACTGTGTGCAATATATGAGTCAGTCTTACGAAAAGAAGTATCAGAAACATCTCCGCGGTCGCTTCCTGGTTCCTCTGTTCTGCTACGGGAAAGGAGAAGGATTGCAGAGGCTCGTTCATGCCTTAAAACCACATCAGGACGGCTTGGAGAGACCGGTTCACTCAAAGCTACTCCAAACGGATCTGGAGCTCCTCACTGAAGGATATGAAAGTGTAGAAGTTGAATGTCTTCAGCGAATCGATGGGAAGGTGGAGAATAATCGAGTGTTTGCTGTTAGAAACGGGCAACAGATTGAAGTCAACCCCTACAAACAGGCCAACGTTTGCAAACACGTTTGTCTTTCTACCTCGGCTTCACAATCAGAGGACCTGTCGCCTACAACATAACATCACAACTGTGAGTATATTCTTTATATTTCAGACTTGTAAATCACATATTTGTTAAGCATTTGTCAGTAGTGGAGTTCGATTGTGTTCAAAATGTAGATAATGTACAGTTAAAACAAAAATTATTCAGACACCAGATATATATTTTTTTTATAATGGTTTACTAGTGTGTGAAGGACACTGGGTTAATTTCTGTAAATGAGGAGAGCAGAATAAAGTAACTGTGACATATTATACCCAAATACAGTGACGACCAGTTAAATGTATAAACATGTGGGACTAAAAATGATTCAGACACTTTGACCTTGTTGTGTTGGCTTGGCAGGTGAAGTGAATTCTTCGGATAAAGACGACGATCTTTTAGTTGAACGACTTCAGAAACTAAGTTTCTGTCCACAAAGCCAAGAAAACGAAGAAGAGGAAGAAGGCATGCAAGGACCCATCTTCCCCGGGACAACATGTGAGAAATGTTGAAGGTGTCTGAATACATTTTGGTTTGACTGTCTGTAATGCATCAACTGTATTTAACTTTCGGTGAAAGATTTTATTCTATGTTTCTCTGCAGAGTTTATGGATTATCGAATGCTGAGATTCGGAGTATAAAATAATCTAAATGACGTTCTTCATTTAATCTGAAAATGCTCGACAGTGAAAGTAGACAATTAGATAATGATTCATAGTTATAAGTCTGTAATATTCACCTATTTCCAGAGAGAAAAATGTGAAATATTATTTATAATTCTGGTGGTGGGTCTGTAAATTAAAATTGTTAATTTTGACCTCTTCATATTTTGGACATGTACATTTGAGATGTAGTAATTATAGGTTGTGGATCATTTATTCCAACAGAAGTCATTTCACAATAAGTCTTGCTTTATCTGAAAGCCAGGCCAACAAGTTTCTGCATGATCACAGTCCCCATCAGTGAATTGAGTTGATTATTATTTATGCACAATATATAACTTTGCGATGCATGTTCTCAGTTGTGGTGTGGCTACATTTGCTCCAATAAAAGTAATATAACCTTATCTCTTCCTGTCCCTGAATGTGGTTAAAGTAAAACATTACAGCAAGTCCAAAATAAGTAATTACATAAATGATGTCTGTATTCTGTAATGTTCATGATTATAACCTCACCAGCTGTTCTTCGTGTTTAGCTGGACTCAAATGCTGGTTTGAAGAGCAAGTTTCCACATTATAGTCTGTAACTCCTCCGGTTCTCGAATCTCTGGAAAACAAAGACTGAAGATTTTCCCTTCCGCACCTTTCTTCAGTTTACCTGCGTCGCCTATAATCTTATGCTGAGTTTTTACACATTTTGTTTTAAAGGTTAAGGAATGTACTAATGTTTATCTGTTTTAATGTTAATGTCAACAATTTAATGTCATCCAGCTGAATGATCAGACTCGCTTGCTTTCCCTTCATGAACTTCAGTTCCCAACACGTCCTATAGACTCACTATTGTTGATCTCTTCCACCTGTGTGTCATTATCTCGTTTAATCTGCCGTTTAAGCTCATTGTTTCCACTCAAGTCTTGTATGTTGTTACAGGGCATTTCTGACTGTTTTCCTGGCTCTTGGTTTTTTGATTCTCTGCCTGTATTCTGAGTTTTCTGCCCTGTTGCTTATTTAAATTGTTTGCCTCTGTATTTGAGTCTTTGCTCATTATATGGATTACCATTATGGATCGTCCCAATAAAGCTGCATGTGAATCTTTAACCCAAGTGCCGAATCAGTCTGTTACAGTTACAATACATCATATTTCACAGATGGTGATCACATTTATCAGTATATTTGTTGTTCTATAAGCAAAGACTGTAATGCCAGTGACAAATATATCTAGTTTAATAAATGTACATGCTAAATAATATATATATAGTATGTGTTATAGCTGTAATTTTTTTAATCAGAATCAGAAAGGCAATAAAGCTCTTTCTGATTCTGATTCCGATTCTGATTCTGAAATTTGAACTAAAACGGATACGATTAAATTGGATCCAGGGCCAACATTTATGATTTTATTATTTTGAAAATAGTTTGAACTTAATTTATGTGTAATCGACTTACAGATTTGTGTTCATGCAACAAATTAAGTTCCTCACACTCAGTGCAATTTGTTTTCCAAATTTCATTAGAAGTTGTCAAAAGTATTTTTGTTGAGCCAAAACATTTGTTTTAAGAGTGTTCTGTGATTGGGACGGGAAAATCATCAG
Organism: Meda fulgida; assembly: GCA_030578275.1. Classification (NCBI taxonomy): domain Eukaryota; kingdom Metazoa; phylum Chordata; class Actinopteri; order Cypriniformes; family Leuciscidae; genus Meda; species Meda fulgida. The sequence goes on from CM060622.1 coordinate 289,395, forward strand.
CAAAATAAAAGAAACATTTAAATTCAGACCACAACCTTACGGACTGTATTTGTTTGTCATTTAAATGAAGTTTTTCTTCATAAGTCTCAGTGGTTTATGCACATGTTTTTGAGGAATAAAAGTTAAACGTAAAACAGTTTAGTCCATTAGCACAGGTTTAGTGTTTCTTTCTGGATCTGACTCTTACACACCTCAGTTTTTGACTGAAAATAGCATTATTTAACCCCTTGACGCCTGGATTTATTTACAATTATATAACATTTTTTTATTATGTGTGTTTCTGGCTCCACCCTGATACTAAATTAAGTTGAGATTGTTAATTTGTCTATAGAATATATATACATTTAGGTATGATGCAAATTAGCGACAACAGGCATTTATGGTAAAATGTTCTATTCCCATCTCAGGTATGTAGATTTTATTCATGTCACAAAGTTGTTAGAACTTAAACTTTAATTGACAAATTAATGAATCTTGACAACAGCAAGAAACAAAACACTCTCCTACTCCCTAACATTGACAGTAGCTTTTATATGTTCCATGTTACACTCTGTTTAACTCTATCCTTGTTTCTCATGTGCATAGTGAACAGAAAAAACACACTATAATATCTAAATTAACATCTTTTTTTATACTTTTTACCTGGTTTTAGATTTCAAAGTTCTCAGGATACAAACAATTACTGAACTTATCATCTGTCATGTGAAACTGGGTCATGTGGAAAGTGACCATGTCACTTGAAGTGTCTTTGCATGAAACAGTCCTACTTGTGGAATTCACGAAAGCAGTCCTTGTTTTTGTTGAGGCAGGTGAACGGTGCACTTTGCACATTTGATGACAGTCTGGCCCTTGCAGTGTGGGAGTTTGCAGCGTTGTCGCTCACTTTGCAGCACTGGCCAGTGACCCACAGCATCTGAACGGCCTCCCTGTGTTGGCATAACCGTAGCTGGACCTCGATGTTTCTTCTTCTCAAACTCCCTTTCAACATCCAATGAAGGCCGGCCCCTCTTCTTCTTTGTCAGATCCTTAATTTCCTTGCATGCAGAGTGCCTGTGCAATAGATGTTCTGAAAGCAAGCAAATCCTTCTGCTTCTTTCTTGGGACTGTCAGTGACTCACAATCCCGCCGATACAACAACCAGCTTTAGACAATGACCATGTCCACAAAGTGAAAAAGAGTCTATGGTAGTACTTTTTTGACCTCATGTGGATGCGGTAATATGCAATCAGTGCATCAAGAGCATCAACGCCGCCCATGAACTTGTTGTACAGGCTGATGATGCTTGGGCATTCCACAGTCACTTTCTGTTTCAGATTTTTATCCCATCTTTCAATTTTTATTTATTTATTTATTTTTCATTTATTTCAGACACGTAAATAATGGTCCATATTACAGACAAAAAGAGACACACATAAAAGCAGTACATTTATCACCTGTATAGGCTCATAAGCCAGTGAGACCAGATAAGAATATGGCACTGAGCTAGTCCAGGGTTGGTCAGGGCAGTGATGATACTGTTCGCCGAGCTCGAAAGCCTGCACATGCACCTGTACAGAAGATTTCGCAGTACAGCAGGGCAGTTTGGCAAACCCACATTTACAAACATTTGGCTCGCACTACTCCATCGTGGGACCCTCAGTAGCATCCGCAAGGCATCATTCTACGCTCCAGTTAGCTTTTTCATACTACTCTTTTTGTAGCGCCTCCACAGGTGTGCAGTATACATGGTAGTGCAGTACGCCTTAAAGAGTCTGATTTTGACAGGTAATGAGCACATTCCAAATCTGCGAATCAGCATGTTAGCCTGTCCATAGAGCATGCCACATTGTCTATAGATGTTTCTGTTATCGGACAAGTCTGCAATCACATAGTGCCCCAAATATTTACATTCATTAGTGACCTTAAGTCTATTGCCTGACCAAAAAAAAAAAATCAGGAAATGTCAGTGTGGAGTCCTCTCTACTCCGGGCTGTCATGATAGTGCTTTCTTTGAGTTGTATGTTATATTAAAGTCTGTTCCATATTGAGAGCACACATGCAACAGCTCTTGTAACCCCGCGCTATATGGACAAAAAATAACAAGGTCATCAGCGTACATTAGGTGGTTAATGGTACTGTTGCCAACCCTTCAGCCCATTCCACAGTCATTTAAAAACCTTGACAAGTCGTCCACATATATATTCACGAGTTCACACTTACATATAATTTTGAGGGAGTAAGATTTAATGCATATTTGGCGCGCTGTCCGGAGGGAGGGCTCCGAGCTCGGAATTCAGCCCGAACCCAGAGTACTCCCCCCGTATGTAAGTGATTTTTAGAACTAGGAGTGTGGAGAACGAGGAGTGTGGAGAAGGGGTGGAGGGGGGATGCTGCAAACTGTCAATGGATCGAGGTAAGACTGCTGAGTCTATAAGTACCCTCTTATCATTGATTGCTGATTGCTGTCCACTCGTGTTAATTATCTGAACGTGCTCCTCCCGAACTTAGTTAATAAAACTTCATTTCACAAGTTCACACTTACATATAATTTTGAGGGAGTAAGATTTCACGTATTTGGCGTGCTGTCCGGAGGGAGGGCTCCGACCTCGGAATTCAGCCCGAACCCAGAGTACTCCCCCCAATAGGCTAAAGAGCAGAGGACAGCCGCCGGTCTAAAGACCCCCAAATGAGTGCCAAGATTGGCGGGCTGGCATCTCGAGAAGGGGCCTGGATGCTTGATCGGGGAGGCCCGTGATGGTGGTTCACTGCCTGGACTGACGGCCCCTGTTTGTCTGCGAACGAGGAGCGGTTGTAGTGTAGTTGTCCAGGAGATTTTCTCACACTGCATCCGCTGTGAGACCAAATGCTCGCTGGATGAAGGAGAAAACGTAAGTGCTCTACCGGGAACATTCTGGCTCCGTCCGCTGTGAGACCAAATGCTCGCTGGATGGAAAGAGGAAAACTAAAAAGAGAAAAGTGAGTGCTTTCCCAGGAGATTTTCTCACACTGCATCTGCTGTGAGACCAAATGCTCGCTGGATGAAGGAGAAAACGTAAGTGCTCTACTGGGAAAGCTCTCACTCCATCCGTTGTGAGACCAATGCTCGCTGGACAGAAAGAGGAAATTGAAAGAGGGAAAATGAGTGCTTGCCCAGGAGATTTTCCTCACACTGCATCCGCTGTGAGACCAAATGCTCGCTGGATGAAAGAGAAAACTTAAGTGCTCTACTGGGAAAGTTCTCACTCCGTCCGCTGTGAGACCAATGCTCGCTGGACAGAAAGAGGAAATTGAAAGAGGAAAAATGAGTGCTTGCCCAGGAGATTTTCTCACACTGCATCCGCTGTGAGACCAAATGCTCGCTGGATGAAAGAGAAAACGTAAGTGCTCTACTGGGAAAGTTCTCACTCCATCCACTGTGAGACCAATGCTCGCTGGACAGAAAGAGGAAATTGAAAGAGGAAAAATGAGTGCTTGCTCAGGAGATTTTCTCACACTGCATCCGCTGTGAGACCAAATGCTCGCTGGATGAAAGAGAAAACTTAAGTGCTCTACTGGGAAAGTTCTCATTCCGTCCGCTGTGAGACCAATGTTGGCTTTTTTCTTCTCCCAAGGGCTTGAATCTGCTGTTGGGAGAGGCCTTTTTGGGCTGCTGAAGTTGCTGCCCCGATGCGGAATGAGTGACTTGTGAGTGACAATGCCTGACTGTTGGAGAAAAGATTTGAGGTGTTTCTGGAACCAAAAACGTGTCACGGATTTTTTAGATTCGTCTAAAAACAGGGGTTCCAGAGGAGATTTAGCCTGGGAACTTCTCCATTGTAGATATGCCAGAATTGACTGGTATGGTTGGATTTACGAAGCGAGGTTAAAAATGTAGATAAAATGACCTTTTTTGGTTTTGTCAGTCTTACTTTGTTTAATCAAATATGAAATGGTTTCGTCGTCAATTACTGATAAGTCTGAGATGGTGGGGTGGATTTTTGGGTCGAATTTGGAAGTGATGGCGAGTTCCGAGCATCTAAGAAAACCAAAAAAGGCTAGGATAAACATAGCATCAAGTGTGCGAGCGGAACTGAGGGGCTGGTAGCCTGTGCGGAGGGCGTGAATACATATGGTGAGAATGTCTAGCGTTATGGGTTGTCTGGCATCGGGGCGGGTGGGCTGGGATCTTTGAATCCCTTTAATCAGGAGGGAGGTTTGTGAATTGTTTATCTCTGCGGAAGGAGCGCCGTACATCAATTTATGGAAAAACTGGATGCCGCTCAAATAACCTTTGATGGACCCGACTTGTAGGCCCTTAATGATATTAAGGTAGGAGATAAAAGAGGTGATTGAAAGAAGAGAAAAATCAGGGAAAGGCAAGTTATAATAGACATGGAATGTTTTAAAACATCTCCAAGCAGTAACGTAGGATTGAAGGGTCCTGGGAGATACTGCTTGGAGGATACTGTCGAGTGATGCGTCAAGCAGGGGTTTTAACGGGTATGTTACGGGAATATTAGTTCTGAATAGCGAGGAACTGGAGTTGGGAATTAATCCGCCTCTGGAGCCAGCATCCTGAATTTCTGAAACAGAAAACGAGACAGAGAGTCAGCAATTTGTTTTTTTGACCCAGGGATGTGTTTAGCAATGATAATGAATTGGTCGCAAGCTGAAATCCAGGTGAGACGCCTTAAGAGTGGCATTAGAGCAGGTGAATGGGAACGGCCTTTGTTAATGCAATGCACTGTTGCGTCATTGTCGCAATGCACTAAAACGCTGCTAGTGGCCCATTCTTTTCCCCACAGGAAAGCTGCTACTACGAGAGGGTAAAGCTCGAATAGAGCTGAGGATTGAGTTATGTCCTGGAGCTGTGGTGGCCACGGAGCCGCGAACCAACGACCTTGATAAAATCCCCCGAACCCGATTGAGGGGGCGGCGTCTGTGAACAATTGGATGTCAGTGGGGGATGAAACAAGGTTGTTGTAGAAAAAGGATAGGCCGTTCCACTGTTTTAGAAATGTTAACCATAGCCAGAGTTCGTCGCGACATACTTGAGTTATAGAAATGCGGTCTTCTAGCGAGTGGACAGAGGACGCGAGTAAGAGGAGATGTGAGATGAAGGGGCGGCCCTGCGGGATGATGCGTATTGCGAAGTTTAGATGTCCGAGCAGGGACAGGAGTTCGCGTTTTGAAAATTACGGAAAGTAGAAGAGACGAGGATTATTCGGTCGATTTTTTCTTTGGGGAGGGATGCTTGGAATTTGTCTGAATCCAAATTAATTCCTTGGAATTCGATGGATGTTGCAGTGCCCATGGTTTTTCCTGTGCTATAGGAATTCCTAGCTCAGAGAAAACGTTTTGTACCGTGAGGATGTGCGCAGCTGGAATAGCATTGGGAGGCGAGATTATTAGAAAATCGTCTAGCAGGTGAATGAGGTAAGGAATGGCGTAGTTGTTCGACAAGATCCAGCAAACGGCTTCTGATAGCATCCCAAATATTTTAGGGCTGCTTCTGCATCCGAATGTTAAACGTACTGCGAAGTAATATTTCCCGAGCCAGCGAACTCCAAATAGGTGCCATGAACCTGGATGGATAGGCATTACTTTGAAATCAGCTGTAACGTCGATTTTTGCAAGCCAAGCACCCCGACCTGCGATTTTGATCATGTCAATAGCCTGATCTATGTCGTGTTTGAGTGAAAATTCATCGAGAAGGATCAAGCTGTTTATGCTTGGGAACGGAGAATTGTGAGGGGCTGACAGGTCGATTATTAGGCGTTTTTTACCCGAGAACTTCCTTGTAGCCACTCCAATGGGGCTGATACGAAACAGATTAAATGGAGGATTGTCGAACGGACCGATCATAAAGCCTGACTCAACTTATTTTTTTATCAGTTTGTCTACAACTTCAGGTTCTATAAGGGCGGATTGGAGATTACTACATATGATGTTTTGGGAAAGCGGGCATTCTAAGCTGGGTTTAAAGCCATTTTTTAGGCCTGACAGCAGATAATCGGTAAATTCGGCATCCGGGTGATGAGCTAGTTCGAAGTGCATGCGCGAAATATTCACAGGAGTCGCAAATTATTTTTCGATTTTTTATTCACAGACTTGAAGACTGGACATACAATGCGAGCAGGGGCGCCACCACAAAAGCTGCAGATGTGCATAAACCGGCAGCGTGCTCTGACATCTACCCGCTTTGAAATGATTACAAGGCTGCCTGCTTTCATCAAAAGCAGAGTCCTGTATTGCGCTGGTGGTTGCTGCGCGTGGCACATAGCTAGTGGATTTAGCATGGCTTGTTCCCACGTAGGGAAGAGAGGATGGGTTAACCTGTGGGCACGATGCGGTTGAGTGCGCCACTGACCTGCAAACTGCACAGGTAATGTTTTTGCAACCTAAAAATACCCTGCTGTTTTGGTGAGGGATGATAGAAAGCAGTGTGAGCTTGGGCTGCGAGCGGAGGCGGGCCCGCGCTTGTTTGAGTTTCTTGTGCTGCAGGCCACTGGAAGTGGGCGGGGTTGTAACCTGTTGGGTAGAACTGTTGACATTGTTGTGTCTGTGATGCTAGCGGCGATAGCTTCGCGCTAGTGTCTGGAACTGGAGCTGGAGGCCACTGAAAAGGAAAAGGCTTATGTACAGCAGGAGAATAGAACTGAGCGGCTGCGGAGAGGCCGCTGGGCCCGGCTGTACGTGGTGCTGCGGCAGCGGAAGCAGAGGTGGAGGGCTGGGCCTCGTCAAAAGGTGGTAGTGGACCTGCCGTGATGAAAACTGGAGCGCGGCCCTGGCTCGCTGAGGGCCTGTTGCTGCGGCGGCTCGATGGGCGAAGCGAGCCGCGTCCTGTGCAGGGAGACGAGGGTGGTGACTGGGCAGGCGAATTTTGAGCCCTGCGGGCTTTGCTCTGCCTGTGGGTCGTCTTAGGAGTGGACTTTAAGGAGACATACAAATCATACAGCTCCGCTTTATTCATTTTCCTTGAAGCTTGTAAATCGGAGTTACCCAGTGCATGCCTCAATCCAGCTACAGTCCATTTCCCGATGGGTGGGATCGTCTGGACGGCCGAGCGGTAGGAGGAAGCTGGGGAAGAAGATAGAAGTCTTGCCGGGGGCGGCGAAGACTGGCCATGGCGTCTTGATGAGCGCCGGGCTGATCGGGCCGGTGTGCGGCCGCGAGGAGAGGCCGGGGGCTCAAGTGCACCGACCGGCGTAGGAGGGATGACCGTGGGATCGACGGAGTGAGAAGATGCATCCCTGGTGATTTCTTCGTCGGAAGAGGAGCTCGTAGGAGACATAGTTGCAAGTAGCTGAGCAAAGAAGCAAATACTAAATGCTGCAAACTGTCAATGGATCGAGGTAAGACTGCTGAGTCTATATGTACCCTCTTATCATTGATTGCTGATTGCTGTCCACTCGTGTTAATTATCTGAACGTGCTCCTCCTGAACTTAGTTAATAAAACTTCATTTAGATAAAAACGGAGACAAAATGCTGCCCTGTCTTACTCCATTTGACACACAAAAAGATGCAGATACACAATTTCCCCATTTTACAGACATTAACTTAGGGCCATACCAAAAAAACTGAATTCTCACAAGACATTTTGGAGCACCTTTCTTGTATAACTTAGAAAATAATTTGCATGGTTTACATAGTCAAAGGCCTTTGAGGTATCAATAAAACACATACAAATTGTTGTATCATGTCTATTATACAGATCCAAGATTTCTTTCAAGCAAAAATGCACATATCTGTTCCATGTTTGGGTTTAAAGCCAAACTGTTTATCAGAGGTCAGCAAAAACTTTTCCAACTTATTTAGAATGGAGCTTTCCAGCACCTTAGACAGAGTGCTGGCCAGAGCTATAGGTCCGGGGGCGTGCCCTTAGCCTATAACATTCCCCCGAATTCGCCATTATAGCAGGTTTAACGACTGAAGCGACAACTCGCAGAACAAGCCAGAAAACCAAGTATAAATAACATACCAGACACCGTCCGGTCTGGAATAATATATATATGTGTCAGTAACAAACCAACATAATATACTAAAAAAAACAGACACCGTCGGGATTATAAGTATAGGAAAATACAACTGGCAAAAAGCGGGTTTCAGACACTGTCGGGCTTTAATCATACCGAAAGCACCTTCGCCTGCAGGGAAGGCACCTCCATATTATAAAACTTCATAAATGTGGAAGGCGAAGACCAGCCGGCCGCATCACAAATATCTTGAATGGGAAAGCCAGATGATGAAGCCATGCCTCAGGTCAAATGGGCCTTGATACCTATGGGGCAAACCTGACCCACTGAGGTATAAGCCATAGAAATGGCATTAACTATCCATCTAGACAGTCTTTGCTTAGTGACTGGATCACCCTTAGATCAGCCACCAAAGCAGACAAAAAGCTGCTCTGATTGTCTAAAAGACGCAGAACGCTCCAGATAGATTCTCGGCGCTCTGACAGGGCAGAGAAGATTAACCTCCCTATCCTCAGCAGAATGGGGAAGGGCTAATAGCGTAATAACCTGTGCTCTGAACGGCGTTGAGAGCACTTTGGCTTTAACCATGCCTGGGTTTGAGGATGACTCTGGAGTCATCTGGTCCAAACTCTAAACATGAAGTGCTCACTGAGAGAGCCTGCAGATCTCCCACTCGCTTGACAGATGCCAGTGCCAACAGGAGACCAGTCTTTAGCGAGAGCGGTTTAAGATCAACCGACTGGAGCGGTTCTTCAGAGCCCCAAGGACCGTGGAGAGGTCCCAAAGAGGAATAGGAGGAGGTCTGGAGGGGTTAATCCTCCTAGCACCTTTTAGAAACCGTACCACCAGGTCGTTTCTTCCTAGTGATTGGCCAGCCACCAGAGCATGATGCGCTGCAATGGCTGCCACATACACTTTGAGCGTGGACGGGGTGAGCTCGTCTGTTTTGGTGAACAGATACTTCCGCGAGACACATAGCCGAGATTCAAACTCAGGTCTTTGGCGTGAAAGTCTTAGATTCCACCACTGAGCCACAGGGGGGAGCTAATAACAACAGAGAAAACTCTCACTTAGCAGAGAGTCACGCGGACCGGCGTGGGCTCGTCCGTTTGATGCATAAGCACAGAAGAAAAAAAATCTCTCTATGTAGAATGTGCGTCACGCGGGGGCAGGGCGGGGCCGGCGTGGGCTCACCTGTATTTGAGCGCGCGAAACAGAGGCGCCAGGGTGCGAAGCAGGCTGATTGGTTCGCGTCTGAGCCGCCTCGCCATAGGTTCGTGCAGTTGCTGCAGCCAATGACCGTGCTAGCCGTTCATCTGCGTCTGCTGTGCAGCTGCACTGCGTCTGAAAAATTCACCAACTTGGAGAAGAAAACTCAAGGTAAATATTGCTTGAAATGAAAATATTTTTTATTGTATGTCATTTCCAAACATGACATAACATCAATTGAGTTTGTAAATAAATAGATTTTTTAACATAAATAGATGTATTTTGCAAGCATTCAATGTTAGCAACCAATTCATAGCTAATCTGTAATACTAGCTTGGATTTTTTTACAAAATACTGCAGGATTGTCATTTCCACGAGCATCATTTCCAACACATTACCATGTTGGGTGGAAATTACATTTATGCTTACAAGATGCAATTCATAGATTGTGTGGCTACATATGTATATTTTATTTATTGAATTGTACAATGCTAATGTATTTATTCACATATATATTTGTTGAAATGCCTTTTCATCTATTTTTAAGATGCCGCGGAAGTCAACTGCAGAAAGGTCTCAGTCCTATACCATAACAGAACCAAACAGATCCAAAACAGACTGACTAACCCTAACCAGACTAATGACTAATGACTAACCCTAACCCTAAACAGACCAATGACTAATGAGATTAATGATTTGTTAAATGGAATTGTCTGCTTCATAAGGTTTCAAATAAATGTCTTGTTTTTCTACATGGACGTCCATTCATTGTGATTTCCACCCCCTCATAACTTTTTAAAAAATATTTACAAAATTCTAATCACTCATTAAAAACTTCTGCATAGTTTATGGGATAATAGTAACTTAATGTAATAACACAAGTAGGTATTTTTCTGAAATGTATCTAACCAATCCAATATAAGATTTCAGGTTGTGGTGGATGTAAGCTTTGTGTTTGGGCCTCATGACAATTAATTTACTTAATCCACAAATCTATGGTAATTGAAATATAGGTGTAAACTGTTAATACTATGTGTGAAAGTGGTCTTACACTGTTAAGAAATGATCTATATCATAATATTTTAAAATAATATTCAAATATTTACATGTGATGGAAATGACATTTGTTCAGTGCAATATGTCAAAAACACGAATTTGTCTTATAATGTAAGTGCATTCTCTTATGGATCATTAAACTAGACTAGTTATATTTAACTGTTAGACTGTGACAATTTTGATTTGAACACTTTTTCCACCTCAAGTTCACAAGGCCAAAAGTGCCTAGTTGAAGAACCACCTGTAAAACAAATCTCAACAGATTTAGCACAAATACTCTGAGTCATGACTCGTGATATATTAAATACATGTATTGCTGCTCGTATCTGGCTCACTTGAACACAAACAAGTCACTACGCAAAATAATGGCGCACTTGTTCATTTGCATTGAAGCAATAGCAAAGATTAAAAAGTATTTGGTTAACAGAAAAGACAATTCTCCAATATCCTACTTTTTATATGTTCTTTGTATTATATTGATATATCCACTTAAAACACATCTTGGGTGAAGAGGATGATGAAAGAATGGATGAGACACTGAATGGCAGGATTTTGTTTGAATAAGAAATACAAATTACACTATATACTAAACTGTGTAGTTAATCTGGTATAAGTGTTTTTAAACTAATAAATTAACCAACACTAAAAACAAATTCCAAATCCATAAAAATATACAATTATCTCTTTCAAATAGAATACGGTAATGTATTTACACTTATTTTATTCAATAACCTAACCAACTAATAAATAATCTAAAGTTTTCTTAAACTAGTTGTCATTTTTGCAAAACAATAAAAGGCCAGGATGAAACATTATCAAACTACAATCATAAGATGGAATAATAATAAAAAAAAAAAAAAAATCAATGCAAGGGTACTACAAATAAACTGTTCTAAACATTTAATGTTAGAAAAGATTTCCAATAGGATAATATAAGCATCATCAGCTCTTTCCAGGACAGTGTGTGTGGCTCTTAAAAGAGCCTTTGTGTGACGGCCTCGGGCCTCTACTTGGAGCTGGTGTACTTGGTGACGGCCTTGGTGCCCTCAGACACGGCGTGTTTGGCCAGCTCTCCGGGCAGCAGCAGACGCACGGCGGTCTGGATCTCTCTCGACGTGATGGTGGAGCGCTTGTTGTAGTGAGCGAGACGAGACGCCTCACCGGCGATGCGCTCGAAGATGTCGTTGACGAAAGAGTTCATGATGCCCATCGCCTTGGAGGAGATGCCGGTGTCAGGGTGAACCTGCTTCAGCACTTTGTAGACGTAGATGGCGTAGCTCTCCTTCCTGGACTTTCTGCGCTTCTTCCCGCCCTTCGCGGCGCTCTTGGTGACGGCCTTCTTGGAGCCTTTCTTAGGCGCGGGCTTGGCTGGTTCAGGCATAACGAGAAAAGATTATAGAACTGAAGAGTAAGTGTGAGCTCAGCAGCGACTCTCAGGCTTTTATTCACGGCACTATGCTAATTTACCAGGAGACGCGAGGCCTTCTGATTGCCTGTTCTCATTGGCCGAACCCGTGAACTCGTGTTTCATTGGACAAATCAAGGTTTCAAGAGTGGATCTTGGGCCAATCACAAGCTGTAAATGGTAGCCCCGCCCCATTTTTGAACAACGCAGTTTCCTTTGTTTCATTTCCCGCTCTTTTTATTTATAAATTTTAGTAAAATTGTGATCAAATAAGCGGTTCTAGACACGTTCTCCAACATCGTTAAATTAAAGCCCCTTATAAACGAATTTGAAGTTTTGAAGAAAAGAGAACAGTAACGGTCAAACTCCCTTTAAAAACAGCTTTTCCTCAGAACTTCATTGATTCGTGAAACCATTTAACGCATAATAGCCCATTTGAATAATAAAACAGGTTTTCGTTTTCTGCATTTTCAGTCCTGCTTTAATATAATTCCTGATCTAACTTGCTCATTTTGCAAAATACTACTTTAGGGATTATTAGTTACAAAGAATTAAAAAATAACTATTTAGGATGTCATTTGAAAACATTCATTGACTTCATTGGAAGCCTCTAACATTTAATTGACATAGCTAAATCATCGACTCTTTAGTGAGAGAGTGTGTGGCTCTTAAAAGAGCCGTTGGGTCCGTCAGTGTCTCGTGTTTCAGGCGTTTATCCCCCGAAGCCGTACAAGGTGCGTCCCTGCCGCTTCAGCGCGTACACGACATCCATGGCGGTGACGGTCTTTCTCTTGGCGTGCTCGGTGTAGGTGACGGCATCGCGGATCACGTTCTCCAGAAACACCTTCAACACACCGCGAGTCTCCTCGTAGATCAGCCCGGAGATGCGCTTGACTCCGCCGCGGCGAGCCAGACGCCGAATGGCGGGTTTGGTGATTCCCTGGATATTATCGCGCAGAACTTTGCGATGACGCTTAGCGCCTCCTTTTCCGAGCCCTTTCCCGCCTTTACCTCTTCCAGACATTGTTACAAAGTTCGTTAAAATAGACAAATGTAAAATAAGAGTGAATGGTGTATGTTGAAGGGAGGCCTTTTAAACGTACTTACAGGACCTGAGAGAAACCAGCAGCGCGTCACATGCGCGCCCCTCCCCCAAAATATAGACCGCGAAACATTTAACCGCCTCCCCGATCTGCAGGAGACTTTCCCTTGTTTTAAATATATTATGAATAATTGATCAGATCATGTTATTTACAGTAGTACAGTAGTTTGATAACGAACAGTGCTGTTCTAGAAGCTCAGCAATCAAATTAAAGAGGGACACAAGACATCAAATCACAATATTGATTATAATATAATGAATAGTGGTATCTGTTATTATTCCATTTGTGTGTGTGTGTGTGTGTGTGTGTGTGTGTGTGTGTGTGTATCCTGGTAAACTCCACATTATGGGGACAAAATGTCCCCTCAAAGAGGCAATATCTGAAATCCTTGTCCAGTTAATATTCACTAACACGTGATCGATTTACACGCAAATATCACGTGTTCACCCTTATATTTTGTTGAAGTGCTAATATGCGCTTATGATGAAAAGAAACCGTAAAACCCTTTACAAGCGAACTTCTTTCTGCTCAATGAAAATAAGCGTCTTGGAATCGTAGTTATAATCACTGGCTGTCTGATCCAATTGCCATAAACTGCGCAAATGGAACAAGTTTTCAATTGTTTTTTAGGAAAAGGTATAAAGCCATAATCGTATATGCTTTCCCTCTTCATAGTTGCCCAGACCTACAATTTATTGAAATCAGATCCAATACAACACAGGACTCAATTGATTTGTTGTGTTCTAATTTAAAGTGAAACTTGACTCATTTATTGTAAGTGATGTGGCTCTTAAAAGAGCCGTTGGGGTGTGGTGCGCGTGCACAGTAGCTGCGGGCCTAAGCGCGCTCTCCGCGGATGCGGCGCGCCAGCTGGATGTCCTTGGGCATGATGGTGACTCTCTTGGCGTGGATGGCGCACAGGTTGGTGTCCTCGAACAGACCCACCAGATAAGCCTCGCTAGCCTCCTGCAGGGCCATGACGGCGGAGCTCTGGAAGCGCAGGTCCGTCTTGAAGTCCTGGGCGATTTCTCTCACCAGCCGCTGGAAAGGCAGTTTGCGGATCAGCAGCTCGGTGGACTTCTGGTAACGGCGGATCTCCCGCAGAGCCACGGTCCCGGGCCGGTACCGATGGGGCTTCTTGACGCCGCCAGTGGCGGGCGCGCTCTTCCGCGCTGCTTTGGTCGCGAGCTGCTTCCTCGGGGCTTTACCACCGGTGGATTTACGAGCGGTCTGCTTAGTTCTTGCCATCGCTGCAGTTTCTCCTCTCGCGGTCCTGCTTGGCCGGAAATATTGCTTTCTGTTACACGCCTCCTGATTTTATAGCATTTGACTGTCTCGAGCTCATGGTGTCTCGATGATGCAGAGGCTTGTGATTGGCTAGTGTGTCTCGTACGCTTTTGACTGCTAGCCAATGACTGCGCGTTTCTTCTTTTTCAAACAAGCGGAGGGTTTCCCGCTCAAGACGCTTTGTTCTGTTTACTATTTTGCTGTGCAGGATCTGAGATCAGAGCAAAATCACATTGCAGTCTGTATAAAAGCACTGCATCCAGATATTAAAACACACTTGCCATCCGTCAGTAACATACAGGATAGTTCAGCAGAGCAGATAAAGGGCAAAAGACCCACAGCAACATTGATTGATTAGTTTCTGTTACACTAGACATTCCCTGAAGCAGATGTGCAGTGTTTGATTTTGGACAATCTTTTAATGTCAAAAACATTATCAGAGCCTGGTAGACATATAACTATTTGAACCCTCTATGGTACGGTGTTGCCTCAAGGCAGGATAGTCTATTTTAGTTTATATTTAATAAAATGAGACACCCTTTTATTGGTCAAACCTGTCTTAGGGGAGAAGAACTCAAATACTAATCAATGAAAGTGCAAAACTGGTCACATGACCACAGGGGCCATTTTGTGTCTTTTTTCAGCACATGTGCACAGGACACATAACTCCATATATTCACTCATTTACATCCAGTTAATCACTCACAAAAATCACATTCACTGGTTAGTAAAGAAGTATTTTCATGAACTTAACATTATATATCATCAAATGTTTTAGAGGACATAACAAAAAACTGTGTTGTATGTAATATATTTGCATGATTTTGTAATGCACTTAAAAATTCAAATTAGGCATACAATATTAAAATGGGATATACTCTCCCTAAGTTACTCACTTCACCACAAATCTTTATCATTACCATATTAAGATTTTAAAAAATGTTGTGCAGATTTGTTCGATTTTGTATTATTTTTCTAAGTCATCTAGCAAGTAAGACATCTCTACTCAGCCTTTCCAGATATTTTAGATTATATTCAATCCTAAATAATGTAGCCTATATTAAATCTCTCTAAATGCTTGCAACTCTTGCTGATACTGTTTCTCTTGTGTTCCATTGACTTGATTTATAACTAAAAAAGAGTATTTTTACTGTCAGAAATCTCATGAAAAATGCAAAAAAGTTTATTTTATATGCATTCAACGAATTCAATTCAGTTAACATTAGAATAAAAATTATCAAACATACGAACATCGTTTTAAAACTTTTAAAATGTTATTTAAGAAACTCAGAAATATGAGTAAATCAAACATCTCACGTCAAGAACCTTCAACATGAACCCTTCAACCCTTATTAAGCGTGCAGGGCAACCACCCAGTAGAGCATTACAATAATCTAGTCTTGATGTCATGAAAGCATGAACTAATTGTTCCGCATTTGTTAATGAGAGCATATGTCGTAATTTAGATATATTTTTAAGATGGAAAAATGCGGTTTTACAGATACTAGACACGTGACTTTCAAATGAAAGATTGCTATCAAAGAGCACACCCAGGTTCCTAACCGACGACGAAGACTTAATAGAGCAGCCATCAAGTGTTAGACAGTATTC
>CM060622.1:310000-375000 GCA_030578275.1 Meda fulgida
AAGAAATATAAACGAGTGCTGGTATGGGAATGATAATGTCACACATTTTTGGACATCAACTAGAGATGTTATGAATCTGGATATTACAGAAATTCCAGTTAGTCTATATGCTATTGTAATACATATATTGGTTGCTTCCTACACCTCAAGTCTATTTTTATCTACAATATAAAGTTAAGAATGATAAATCTGCACCTAAGGGTTATGGTTCAACATCTATCCATCATAAAAGTTCTGAAGCGACGCCATGAGTTTATTCATGCAAAATATTCATATTTAAAACTTCATAGAGTTCAACTACAAGCTTTATTACAACATTATTGTCCAGTTATCTCTGTTGCTTTGAAACCATCTGTATTGTAAAAAGCGCTTATAAAGGTGACTTGACTGGACTTGACAACTGAGACCCAGCAAAACAAAACGTTAGAATTGTTTCAACATCATTGAATCTTTCCGAGCAAATCTGACGGAAGATCAAGAGATCCGGCCGAAACCGGAATCAACCGGACCAGACCAGTCTAGTCCAGATTACCATTCAGCAAACTCCACACTGATCCACTATCTTCACCATTCAGCTCACAACATCCTTTAAAAGAGAGAAACAATCTGTCTAAATATATATATATATATATATATATATATATATATATATATATATATATATATATATATATATATATATATATATATATATATATATATATATTTATATATATTTATATATATATAACATAATGGACTATTGTAAATGCAGGACTATGTTATGAATAAGCATTTATAGTGGTTAAAATGAAAGTATGACTCATGCTGTCTCTTGCTCTTGATAAGCAACTCATTTTGACAAGCAACAACATCTAATACAATAATTTCCATAATTTCTATTCACATGGTTCCATATACTGATACATGGCAAATCCTTTATTACAATGTTTTTATGTCGTGATGAATGGTTAAATGTGTGTTTAATGAGTTAAAACATTAGTGTGATAGACGTATATATTTATGATTATGATGATGATTATAAGGCCAGAGCTGAGAGTCACAGACTCGGGATGATGTTCGTGTGCTTCAAGCGGGCCAAAACAACATCTGTATCAAAGCAGAACACACAGACCACGCCTTAGACTTTAGACACTCTTACAGTAAAAAAATGTTGTAGCATGAAGCAATATCTAATAAGTCATATCACAGTTAAATTATCCAAGTGTTGTTTTTGGACTGTGAGGAAATTCTGATTAATCATCTGTCCACTAAATTGAACATCATGCATCACTTGCTATATTTCAGCTGCAGTTTATACTATTACTGTGACTGTATTTTTAAAATATGTTTCTGACTGTAAATAAATGTATTTGTGTTATTAGAATGTAATTTTCATTAACATTTCATAGATTTCTGGGTCGAGATTAGTCTTTATTAATGAGCTCACAATGTATCAAAACTTTCAGCATCTTTTCATTCTCTCAACACAACAGATGATACCTAAAATATTATATTTGCATTACATAATCTTTATTCTCTGATGCTAAAATGTGGTTTACAAAAAAAAAATTAGATCAGAGTGATACCAAAGTTATCAGAAGTGAAAATGCAAAAAAGTAAAAAATGTCATCTTATTAAAATGGTATTTTATTTACTATTTTTGTAGTTTAAACTGTTTCATAGATCAATTAAATTCCGAGGAAAATCTGTTTTTAAAGAGAATGAGTATGACCGTTATTGGTCTCTTTCGTCCAAGCTCCCTCATTGAGTTTATAAGATGGTTTAATTACACGATGGTGCACAATATTTGTCTAGAGCCGCGTATTTTCCCAAACTACTACTAATAAAAAGAGCGGGAAATGAAACAAAGAAAACTGTGTCGTTCAAACATGGGGCGGGGCTACCATTTACAGCTTGTGATTGGCCCACGATCCGCTCGTGAAACCTTGATTTGTCCAATGAAACACGAGTTTACGGGTTTGGCCAATGATAACAGGCAATCAGAAAGCCCGCGTCTCCTGGTAAATTAGCATAGTGCCGTGAATAAAAGCCTGAGAGTCGCTGCTGAGCTCACACTTACTCTTCAGTTCTATAATCTTTTCTCGTTATGCCTGAACCAGCCAAGCCCGCGCCTAAGAAAGGCTCCAAGAAGGCCGTCACCAAGAGCGCCGCGAAGGGCGGGAAGAAGCGCAGAAAGTCCAGGAAGGAGAGCTACGCCATCTACGTCTACAAAGTGCTGAAGCAGGTTCACCCTGACACCGGCATCTCCTCCAAGGCGATGGGCATCATGAACTCTTTCGTCAACGACATCTTCGAGCGCATCGCCGGTGAGGCGTCTCGTCTCGCTCACTACAACAAGCGCTCCACCATCACGTCGAGAGAGATCCAGACCGCCGTGCGTCTGCTGCTGCCCGGAGAGCTGGCCAAACACGCCGTGTCTGAGGGCACCAAGGCCGTCACCAAGTACACCAGCTCCAAGTAGAGGCCCGAGGCCGTCACACAAAGGCTCTTTTAAGAGCCACACACACTGTCCTGGAAAGAGCTGATGATGCTTGTGGGAGTTTTAAGTGGTGAAAAGTTGCATTAGTGGTGGTCGTTTCTTCGTTTAATCATTTGCATAAAAGTTTAGTTTTTTATATATATATATAAATGGTCACCATGATTTCTGCCAATTAAGACATTCCTGTCAAAAAAAATTGTATTCTTACCCAATCCCTATCCATAACTTTTCCCTAAAATCAGAGGGTAATGACCGGTGAATGACACTGATGTTTAAGCACCTCACCCTGGCCCTAAGCCTAAACTTGACAGAAACTGTAAACTTGTTCCTCAAATCTGATTGGTTGTTTGGAAAGTTGATCCAGGAACATGTGGTACTTGGTGAAATCACGTTCACAATATACATATCACACACACTATAAAAAATGTTATGCGCTACTTAAAATTAGGGTAACAAATATTACACATGATATGTAGGTAATAAAGGTTTGATTTTTTTCATGGAGTCTACATGAATAAATCATGCAATTTTCCTTTGTCTGGCACAATTAATTTTATATTTTTAGTGAAACGTGCTTTTTATTTTAAGTTGATTGAGTGAATGGAAATGACTTGTTCATATTTGACTTCTATTGTATAGTTAAAAGACTGAATGCTACTAGCACAGCAATAAACGTGTTACTGGTCTGATTATAGCAAAGTGATTTCTCAATGAACAGCAACATGCTTCAAAATATCCATCCGTGCAGTTTTTCACAACCTCACCATGAGCCCCGTCTTCTGCACTATGCAACCATCAAAACTTCAACATAATAGAAACTTTCAATTATCAAACATAACATTACAGATGTTTCCTTTACTCAAACATGGGAACTAACAACGTCGTCTCTAAATAAAAAAACACATATTTGAGCTAATTCTCTTAAAATAAAAGGTTGCCTTTTTTCCTGAATTGTATCCGCTGAATCAGTCAGTCCGTAAAACAACAGAGGAAAATGTATCTCTTGGTTTTATTAGTGAAATGTTTTCAATATTTTTTTCATACAACACTGAACCACAATTTTCTAAATAAAATATACACAATATTTGTAATTGTCACCTTATTTTTTTTTAATAAAAATGATAAGACCTTTATTTTTGACAGTATACAAATACAGGGGTGGATTTAGTCATGTTGGGTCCCTCCACATCTCTCGTTCCCCTTTCATCAATCTTTATATCTTATAACGACTGGAACGCAGTTTTCACAGCAATGATGTCTAGACATCTGGAGTCGCATCTGTAAAAAAAGCATTCTGCTTAAATGCATCTTTTATCATTTTCTCTGTACACTTATATTTATTGAAAAGATAATATACCATTTAAAATGGTTGCCTTTTTTCTCTTGCTGTGTTTCTTTTTTCTGACCTTCTCTTATTCTCCCTGGTCTTAGTTTGTCTTGTCTTCCATCTTTCTCTTCACAGTATTTCTCCGGAGATGCTCTAGTCTTCTGTGTGCACTTACACCTTCCTTTAGTTTGATGCTTCCAGTGTTTCAACACAACAGCGACAATATTGTTTTCCAGCCTTTTCAAGATTTCAGCACTTCTGTCTGTTTAATGACTGTTCAGTTTAAAAATGGTTATCAAATCCCACATTTACATTAAATTATGCATTTTCATGCATCATAAAGTTTGCCCAAGCAACTGTAACGGGAGTCCTGTAGATTCAGGGTCTACAAGAACAATAAATGACAGGAATATGTGACTGTATTAATGTGTTTTATTACAGGGCTTTCTTCCTCTGTTTGCTTTAGATTGTTCATTTATTTTTTATTATTATCTATAATTTAGTCATTTTAAACTGTCTTTCTGCTTTATATCTGTGGACCAGCAAGCTTGTATTGACCTCCAACACTTTTATATAATATAGTGTAGGCCTGTTTACTGCACCTTTTTGACGCACAATGAAGGTCATAGAAAAATAAATGTATTTTTTGTTTTTATGAACTATAATTAATCTGACTGCCTGGTAATATTAGCAAAGTTTATAGGGACATTTTCTGAAAAATTCATCTAGTTCAACATTAGGCTTCAGTAACTGGTAATTTGCATTATTAAGACAAAATTTAAAATGAATTGTTGGATCCTTAAAACCTCGTGTCACTGATGTCCAAACTCTCAGTCCAGCCGAACAAAGCTGGACGCACTGACACTGCTGGTTTATGGATAAAATAACTCTTTCATTGTTTCATCAGTTTCAAAAGCAAAATTATTTCAATTAAAACTCATTAACGTCTAAAGTTTGTTGTTTTAGATCGAGAAGCTTCTCAGTTTTGGTTCAGAGTTGAAGAGAAATGTTTGGTTTCACATGTGAAGCACAAAATATCCTCACTAATATAGTGAAACATGAGGAAGATTATGATTCATATGTTTTCTGTTGATCTTGTGAAAAGAAATGGGTCTCTCGTGTCACAAAGTAAGATACATCCTCGGCCCATGAATAGACTTTTGTCCACTGTAGTGGACATTATATTTAGTAAATTTCAGGTTAATTATTAATTATTTCAGTTAATTATTTTAATTCAGGGCTTTCCAGAAATACCAAATGTTTGCAGGTTTCACAATGAAAACAACCTCTCCTTGGTCTTTAAAAATATCTGACATTAATGTAGTGACCAATTTAGCACTCTAATGGAAGTATAATAATATATTGTAATAATAGTTTAATATGAGAGATGACACAAACACATTGTCATGGGTCAGTAGTGTGACTAAAATCTGTCTGTGCAAATATACCAAACATATACTGTAAATATTATGACTATTTTATGAATTAGCTTGAATGAGTAACATGTGCTTTATTATTTACATTCCATAATTTAGCAGATTATTGTATCCAAGAGACTTATGAAGGAAAATACAAAATGCTAGAAAGTTTCAAACATTATAAATCAAGTCACATTTATTTATATAGTGCTTTTTACAATACAGCTTGTATCAAAGCAGCTTCTCAGTGATAACATGAAAATAATACAACAAAGTTTGTTTCTAGAAAAAAAAACGTCATCGTCCACCTTAAGCAGATCAATAATATTGTTGAATATTAAATTAAATGTTCCCAACTAAGCAGCCAAAAAGCCAAGGCAGAAGTGACAAGCTTTAACATTCACAAGCCGAACACTGAGAAACAAATTAAGGAATTACATTTTTATTTATATGATATGATGTACATCAGCTTGTGAAAAAAAAGTTTAAGATTAACATTGTGTGATCAGACGAATATATTTATGATGCATTATAAGGCCAGAGCTGAGAGTCACAGACAGACTCTGGATGATGTTCTTGTGCTTCAAGCGGCCCAAAACAACATCTGTATCAAAGCCTCCTCGCGACCCTCACTGATGCTGATTTCATTAAAGTCTCTTTCAGACTGTTTGCTGAACACACAGAGGACGCCTTCAGACTTTTACACACTTTTACAGTAAAACTTTCCATCAAATGTACACGCGGCTTTTCCCCGTGGCTGATGCTCGCCTTGGATTTGACCTGATAGAGTCGAAAGAAACATTTCCTCCTTGCGTATTTTGGTCTGGAATGGAAGCCCAGAACCTTTGCTCGCTGTTCACTTTGTTTTGACTGCGAAAAACTATTTTATCACTCTAGATTTGGCCCAAATGTAAGAGAAGAAAACACAAGAGGCTCGTGGACGCGCACAGACACCGAGCGGGCTGGTTGAGTCTACGAGGTTCTCATGTGTTGTTTAAAGACGCAGCGCCGCATGAGCGCTGTTCATTCACTGCTGAGAGCAGTCCTTGTGTAATACGCTGTAGATCATCCAATCAGAGAGAGAGATATGGCAGAAACCGCCCCCGCCCCGGCTGCTGCCGCTCCGGCTAAAGCGCCCAAGAAGAAGTCCGCTGCGAAAGCCAAGAAAGCCGGTCCAGGCGTCGGCGAGCTGATCATCAAAGCTGTGTCCGCGTCCAAGGAGAGGAGCGGCGTGTCCCTCGCCGCGCTGAAGAAAGCGCTCGCGGCCAGCGGCTACGACGTGGAGAAGAACAACTCCCGCGTCAAGATCGCCATTAAGAGCCTGGTGACTAAAGGCACCCTGGTGCAGGTCAAAGGAACCGGCGCCTCGGGCTCCTTCAAGCTCAACAAGCAGCAAGCCGAGAGCAAGAAGAAGCCCGCGGCCAAGAAACCCGCGGCTGCCAAAGCGAAGAAACCCGCGGCCAAGAAACCCGCCGCTGCCAAGAAGCCCAAGAGCGCCGCGGTAAAGAAGCCCGCAGCCGCTAAGAAATCGCCTAAGAAGGCCAAGAAACCCGCAGCCAAGCCCGTTAAGAAGGCGACGAAGAGCCCCAAGAAGGCGAAGAAGCCCGCGGCCGCTAAGAAAGCAGCCAAGAGCCCGAAAAAGGCCAAGGCCGCGAAACCGAAGGCGGCAAAGCCTCAAGCCGCCAAGCCTAAAAGGGGAGCACCCAAGAAGAGATAAACATCTGCTTCCCCCCCCCACTCAACGGCTCTTTTAAGAGCCACCCACTGACTCTGAGTAAAGAGCAAAACTCGTGTATTTTAATAATTTGTTATTTATGTTAGAGAGCAAATAGCCAAGATGTGACTATAAGTTACTTGGACTCATACAATCTGAACGCACAATAGAAAACACCTTTAGGCTATCTAATATTAGTCACAACATTTAAATCATTTTTATGCATAAACTGGCCAAAAAGCTTATGACGATTCATTAGTCATCACAGTTCAAATAAGAAATTGCATGACAGTGCAGAATATATAACTTACACGTAATTACTGGATAATTGTGACAATACAAACAACAATAAGCAGTGGCAAAACTCCAGTACTACAATGGGAACATAATGCTGTACAGTTTCGGGTCAACGTGCACAGAATATACAGTGAGTGAAATTTGTAACGTTTTATAAAAATCCATTTGTATACCTATTTAAGATTTCTCCCACAAATATTTACATCGTTTAATATATTCTGTCTATCAAATACTTGTGCACAAACATTCCCACCAGAACGGGGGTTGGGCTTTGGAGGAAAGTGCAGTGATTGGTTGAAATGTTAACAGACTCTAAGCCAATGAGTGACTGGCGCTCTGCTTTAACTCCAGTGTGTGGAGTCTTCGTTCTTCATTCTGTTCACTTCAACTCTGAAGGAATCAGAGACGAATTTTTAAAATGAGTGGTAGAGGCAAAACCGGCGGTAAAACTCGAGCGAAGGCCAAGACTCGCTCGTCCAGGGCAGGGCTGCAGTTCCCCGTCGGCCGTGTGCACAGGCTCCTCCGCAAAGGCAACTACGCCGAGCGCGTCGGTGCCGGAGCTCCAGTGTATCTGGCGGCTGTGCTCGAGTATCTCACCGCGGAGATCCTGGAGTTGGCTGGAAACGCCGCTCGGGACAACAAGAAGACCCGCATCATCCCCCGGCACCTGCAGCTGGCGGTGCGCAATGACGAGGAGCTGAACAAGCTTCTGGGCGGAGTGACCATCGCTCAGGGCGGCGTGTTGCCCAACATCCAGGCCGTGCTGCTGCCCAAGAAGACCGAGAAGCCCGCCAAGGGCAAATAACCGCCGCGTCCCTCATGACGACCAACGGCTCTTTTAAGAGCCACTCACTTCATCTCATACTGAGCGCTTTTCTTAAAAAAAAAAAAAAAAAAAAATACTATATTCGTTTCGTTGTGGATAAATATTATCTCTTTAAGTTTAAAACCAGGGACACATCTCTTCTAATAATAATCAAGGGTGCGCAATATGATATCAACGAGAAAACATGTTTTTACTGCATACAGTTGGACACTATCAATTTAAACATTTATCAATCTAAACATTCTCATTAATTGATTTAATTTTAAACTTGTAACATTCTACCACAAAGGATACATTGAAACATTTGATTCAGTTTTTAATGGAATACATTTTAATAAGTAACATCTCATATCCAGCTGTTGCTGCAGGCAACATTGTAGAATAGAAGAACACAATTATTACCAAACCATATCAAGTTTTCATCTCCATCCTCGCTCTCTCCCTGCAGGATTCACGGTCACTATCCTCCTCTTCCTCGTCACAGCATGACTCCTCTTCCTCACCCCCATCCGCTGCTGTTGTGTTTTAGACCTTTTTTATAGACAATGTGCAGATCATAATATGTGTGCGGCTGACATGACGTGTAATTTTAACTGTCCCTGATGTCATATACTAATAAAAATGGGTATTTGTTAAATAATATATACCTTTATGTTGTTCCTCTGACAAGATATTATTACGCCAAAGATGTAATTAGTGTATAAAGACCTCTACTTACTTTATTTTTATCTAAACATCAAAATTGTCACATGTTGTGACTGTCCCAGGCTATGTGTGACCGTATTAAAATGACAATATATCTCAGCAAAGTATTTAAAAGATGTACAGTTTAAGTAACAGATTGGCCATTTGTAATGGACACAGAAAGTGTTGATGTCTGTGCATGATTGTAAAGCAAGTTACTTATTAATTCTTACAAATCATTGCTGCCATGTGGCAATTTACATAAGTATAAGCTAGATGTTGTTATTAACCAAGAGAACTAAACGTCATATGGCGTGACACGGTATAACATATTTGTGTCACAATATTACATACATCTTTTTAAATGATAAATAAATATTCAAAACATATTTAATGAATTTAATGGTGAACATTATATTACCTATACAATTAATGTATTCCTTTACGATTTTATATTTAATTTAACCATGTTTCACCAGCTGCCATGCTTTGCTTATTAAAAGATGCAATTTTGAGTCTGTTTGAGGCAGAAATGTCAAGTACAGAGGACACACACACACACACACACACACACACACACACACACACACACACACAGGGAGAGACTCATGAGGGAGAGAGGAGTCCCGAGGGAAAGGAGGAAGCATAAAGCGATCATGCTCACACAGAACAGAAATCTGATCCTAATTATTATCTCCATATTGAGAATCATAACTGTTCATATCCAGATTTGTGTCAGAGTTGATATCCGACTGGAGCAAAGGTCTTCTACAGTGAAGGCTTGTTCTCCAGCACCAGTGGGGATCCACAGGGTCCGTTTGGGCCCGGACTAGTTTTCATTATATGCGCTTCCCTTAGGAATGATTTTTTAAAATTATTGTTTTTTATGGTATTTCTTACCATTTATTTGGCTTTAAGACCTCATTGTAATGTTTCTTGTACAACACTCCGTGGGTTTCTGTTTTTTCGAAGGGTGTTTATGATTGTTTTAGTTTTTTATTATTGCTTTATGTACTTGGGATGAACAGCTCTTTGGAGTTACTGTGTGGCCTGTAAAGTGCTCTATAAATAAATAAATAAATACAACATAATGTGTGACCCTTGTTTGTCTTCCGTAATATCTGCATTGGTTTCTATATATAGTGACCGCATTACCACCTCGAGTGTGCATTAGTTTTCTAATAATTCAACGGCCTGTAGTCAATTATTCCTTACTTCATTTTGTATGCTGAATATTAAAATAAAAAATAAAAATTAAATAAATGTCAGGCTTAGGCTATATGTCAATCACCCACATGCAGATATAGTATGTGAATTACTATTTTTATAAGTGCATTACAAAGTCATCAAAAATGAAAATATATTTGGATAATTAAGATATAATATATTTGTTTTCCAACCCAGTAACGCTTATGAGATACAATGTTGATACAATACCTTGAGGCTACACAGATTTTTGTCATGTCCTCTAAAACATTTGATGATAGCCTGTATAATGTTAAGTTCTTGAAAATTACTTCTTTACTAACCAGTGAAGGTGACTCGTATTTTTTTTATTACGAGTGATTAACTGGATGTAAATGAGTGAATATATGGAGTTATGTGTCCTGTGCACATGTGCTGAAACAAGACACAAAATGGCCCCTGTGGTCATGTGACCAGTTTTGCACTTTCATTGATTAGTATTTGAGTTCTTCTCCCCTAAGACAGGTTTGACCAATAAAAAGGTGTCTCATTTTATTAAATATAAACTAAAATAGACTATCCTGCCTTGAGGCAACACGTACCATAGAGGGTTCAAATAGTTATATGTCTACCAAGCTCTGATAATGTTTTTGACATTAAAAGATTGTCCAAAATCAAACACTGCACATCTGCTTCAGGGAATGTCTAGTGTAACAGAAACTAATCAATCAATGTTGCTGTGGGTCTTTTGCCCTTTATCTGCTCTGCTGAACTATCCTGTATGTTACTGACGGATGGCAAGTGTGTTTTAATATCTGGATGCAGTGATTTTATACAGACTGCAATGTGATTTTGCTCTGATCTCAGATCTGCACAACAAAATAGTAAACAGAACAAAGCGTCTTGAGCGGGAAACCCTCCGCTTGTTTGAAAAAGAAGAAACGCGCAGTCATTGGCTAGCAGTCAAAAGCGTACGAGACACACTAGCCAATCACAAGCCTCTGCATCATCGCGACACTATGAGCTCGAGACGGTCAAATGCTATAAAATCAGGAGGCGTGTAACAGAAAGCAGTATTTCCATCTCAAGCAGGATCTAAAGGAGAAACTCCAGCGATGGCAAGAACTAAGCAGACCGCTCGTAAATCCACCGGTGGCAAAGCCCCGAGGAAGCAGCCAGAAGTCTACCGAGCTGCTGATCCGCAAACTGCCTTTCCAGCGGCTGGTGAGAGAAATCGCCCAGGACTTCAAGACGGACCTGCGCTTCCAGAGCTCCGCCGTCATGGCCCTGCAGGAGGCCAGCGAGGCTTATCTGGTGGGTCTGTTCGAGGACACCAACCTGTGCGCCATCCACGCCAAGAGAGTCACCATCATGCCCAAGGACATCCAGCTGGCGCGCCGCATCCGCGGAGAGCGCGCTTAAACCCGCCGCTACTGTGCACGCGCACCACACCCCAACGGCTCTTTTAAGAGCCACATCACTTACAATAAACGAGTCAAGTTTCACTTTAATTCAGAATATAACACACATATACAGGTCCTTCTCAAAAAATTAGCATATTGTGATAAAGTTGATTATTTTCCATAATGTAATGATAAAAAATAAACTTTCATATGTTTTAGATTCATTGCACACCAACTGAAATATTTCAGGTGTTTTATTGTTTTAATACTGACGATTTTTGGCATACAGCTCATGAAAACCCCAAATTCCTGTCTCAAAAAATTAGCATATCATGAAAAGGTTCTCTAAACGAGCTATTAACCTAATCATCTGAATCAACTAATTAACTCTAAACACCTGCAAAAGATTCCTGAGGCTTTTAAAAACTCCCAGCCTGTTTCATTACTCAAAACCGCAATCATGGGTAAGACTGCCGACCTGACTGCTCTCCAGAAGGCCATCATTGACACCCTCAAG
The DNA here is from genome assembly GCA_030578275.1 of Meda fulgida. Classification (NCBI taxonomy): domain Eukaryota; kingdom Metazoa; phylum Chordata; class Actinopteri; order Cypriniformes; family Leuciscidae; genus Meda; species Meda fulgida. Next base: position 321,854 of record CM060622.1, read on the forward strand.
CAAGAGGGTGAGACACAGAAAGAAATTTCTGAACAAATAGGCTGTTCCCAGAGTGCTGTATCAAGGCACCTCAGTGGGAAGTCTGTGGGAAGGAAAAAGTGTCGCAAAAAACGCTGTACAATGAGAAGAGGTGACCGGACCCTGAGGAAGATTGTGGAGAAGGACCGATTCCAGACCTTGGGGGACCTGCGGAAGCAGTGGACTGAGTCTGGAGTAGAAACATCCAGAGCCACCGTGCACAGGCGTGTGCAGGAAATGGGCTACAGGTGACGCATTCCCCAGGTCAAGCCACTTTTGAACCAGAAACAGCGGCAGAAGCGCCTGACCTGGGCTACAGAGAAGCAGCACTGGACTGTTGCTCAGTGGTCCAAAGTACTTTTTTCGGATGAAAGCAAATTTTGCATGTCATTCGGAAATCAAGGTGCCAGAGTCTGGAGGAAGACTGGGGAGAAGGAAATGCCAAAATGCCTGAAGTCCAGTGTCAAGTACCCACAGTCAGTGATGGTCTGGGGTGCCATGTCAGCTGCTGGTGTTGGTCCACTGTGTTTTATCAAGGGCAGGGTCAGTGCAGCTAGCTATCAGGAGATTTTGCTTTATCAGGAGCACTTCATGCTTCCACCTGCTGAAAAGCTTTATGGAGATGACGATTTCATTTTTCAGCACGACCTGGCACCTGCTCACAGTGCCAAAACCACTGGTAAATGGTTTACTGACCATGGTCAATACTTTACTGTGCTCAATTGGCCTGCCAACTCTCCTGACCTGAACCCCATAGAGAATCTGTGGGATATTGTGAAGAGAAAGTTGAGAGACGCAAGACCCAACACTCTGGATGAGCTTAAGGCCGCTCTCGAAGCATCCTGGGCCTCCAGAACACCTCAGCAGTGCCACAGGCTGATTGCCTCCATGCCACGCCGCATTGAAGCAGTCATTTCTGTAAAAGGATTCCCGACCAAGTATTGAGTGTATAACTGAACATAATTATTTGAAGGTTGACTTTTTTTTTGTATTAAAACACTTCTTTTATTGGTCGGATGAAATATGCTAATTTTTTGAGACAGGAATTTGGGGTTTTCATGAGCTGTATGCCAAAATCATCTGTATTAAAACAATAAAAGACCTGATGTGTACACACCTTTCAGTTGGTTTGTAATTAATCTAAAATATATGAAAGTTTAATTTTTATCATTACATTATGGAAAATTATTAACTTCATCACAATATACTAATTTTTTGAGAAGGACCTGTATAAGCTTTAGAGTATTGTGCTGTGTGGGATCTGATTTCAGTAAATTGTAGTTCTAGGCAACTAAGGGGGAAAAGCATATGCGATTATGGCCATACACCATCTCTTAAAATACAATCTACATTAATCCATCTGATCGGAGTTTGGATCAGACAGCCAGTGAATATCATAACTACACGATACCAAGGCACATATTTTCATTAAGCAGAAATAAGTTAGCTTGTAAGGCGTTTTTTCGGTTTTCTTTCATCATAAGCGCAATTCAACAAAACCAATATAAGCGTGATATTCACATGTAGATAGATTTCAACTGGACAAGGATTTCAGATATTGCCTCTGATGCGACATTTTGTCCCCATAAGGTAGGGTTTACCTGGACAAACAAATGGAATAATAATAAATATCTCTATTCATTATTTTACTTTAATCAATATTGTGATTTGATGTCTTGTGTCCCTCTTTGTTTAATTTGATTGCTGAGCTTCTAGAACAGCACTGTTCGTTATCAAACTACTGTACTACTGTAAATAACATGATCTGATCAATTATTCATAATATATTTAAAACAAGGGAAAGTCTCCTGAAGATCGGGGGAAGCGGTTAAATGTTTCGCGGTCTATATTTTGGGGAGGGGTGCGCGCATGTGACGCACTGCTGGTTTCTGTCAGGTCCTGTAAGCAAGTATAAAATGCCTCCCTTCAACATTCACCTTTTATTCATTCTTTTCACTTGAATGTCTAAACTATCCTCGTAATAATGTCTGGAAGAGGTAAAGGCGGGAAAGGGCTCGGAAAAGGAGGCGCGAAGCGTCACCGTAAAGTTCTGCGCGATAACATCCAGGGAATCACCAAACCCGCCATTCGACGTCTGGCTCGCCGCGGCGGAGTCAAGCGCATCTCCGGGCTGATCTACGAGGAGACTCGCGGAGTGTTGAAGGTGTTCCTGGAGAACGTGATCCGCGATGCTGTGACCTACACCGAGCACGCCAAGAGAAAGACCGTCACCGCCATGGATGTCGTGTACGCGCTGAAGCGGCAGGGACGCACCTTGTACGGCTTCGGGGGATAAACGCCTGAAACACGAGACACTGACGGACCCAACGGCTCTTTTAAGAGCCACACACTCTCTCACTTAAAGAGTCGATGATTTAACAGTGTCAATTACTACATGTAAAAGGATTTTAATAAAGTTAATGGGCGGTTTTTAATGATATCCTAAAGAGCTATTGTTCTAACCAACAATAATAAAATGTTTTATAAAAGAGAAAATGCAGAAAAACTTTTATTCAAATAGGCTATTATGCGCTGCTCTTTTAGTTCAACTTTAAACAGTCCAATGGTTTCACGAATTAATAAAGTTCTTACCGTTATTCTCTTTTCTTCAAAACTCCTTCAAATGTGTTCATATGGGGGTTTATTTCAACGATGGTGGAGAATATGTGTCAAGAACCGCTTATTTTATCACAATTTTACTAAAATCTATAAATAAAAAGCGGGAAATGAAACAAAGGAAACTGCTTTGTTCAAAATGGGGCGGGGCTACCATTAACAGCTTGTGATTGGCCCATGATCCGCTCGTGATGCTTTGAGTTGTCCAATGAAAAACGAGTTTACGGGTTTGGCCAATGAGAACAGGCAATCAGAGGCATCGCGTCTCCTGGTAAATTAGCATAGTGCCGTGAATAAAAGCCTGAGAGTCGCTGCTGAGCTCACACTGACTCGTCAGCTCTGCGATCATTCCTCGTCATGCCTGAACCAGCCAAGCCCGCGCCTAAGAAAGGCTCTAAGAAGGCCGTCACCAAGGGCGCCGCGAAGGGCGGGAAGAAGCGCAGAAAGTCCAGGAAGGAGAGCTACGCCATCTACGTCTACAAAGTGCTGAAGCAGGTTCATCCTGACACCGGCATCTCCTCCAAGGCGATGGGCATCATGAACTCTTTCGTCAACGACATCTTCGAGCGCATCGCCGGTGAGGCGTCTCGTCTCGCTCACTACAACAAGCGCTCCACCATCACGTCGAGAGAGATCCAGACCGCCGTGCGTCTGCTGCTGCCCGGAGAGCTGGCCAAACACGCCGTGTCTGAGGGCACCAAGGCCGTCACCAAGTACACCAGCTCCAAGTAGAGGCCCGAGGCCGTCACACAAAGGCTCTTTTAAGAGCCACACACATTGTCCTGGAAAGAGCTGATGATGGTTTGTCGTTGAACCATTTTGAAAATTAACCGTGGTTGTTATAACGTACGAATGTAACATAAGCAATATATATTAAAATGTTACACATAATCAAATGGAAAACTAATAAATATTTGTCACAGAGAACACATGTTGGTATTTGTTGGTTAAAGGACAAACCAAATGTTTTTGAGGGGTGAAACATGAAAACTTATGTAGGAAAATCTGCTACTTCAGGTAGTGATGGCCAAATGAAGCTTTTGTGAAGCACTAAACCACTGGAGCCAATTGGTTCGAAAATGGGTTCATTACTCGAAGCTTCTCCTGGCGAAAAGCAAGGCTGCAGTCAAATTAATCAGTGAGCAGTATTGGAGAAACTACTTTAGTTCTGAAGCATCTTTGCTAAGATCACCCTTGGATTTTTAACTATATTTCCTTTGAAAACTCTTTGATGCACACACTAATTCTGAGCATAATGTTCTATTTACAAATAAAAATTGATAAATGTATTTTTTGTGTTATTTAGGAGAGAGTGCTGGAAAAATATGGCATAGGTTGGGTGTGCTTGTGTAACTATGGCAGGGGTGATTTTTGGGATGGGGAACACTCAAAGATTTTTTTATTGAGGTACATTATTTTTGCAACAGTTTTTGGACTGAGTCGGTTTCTTTTTCTGAGTCGGTTTTTAGCAGCTCCATGCTTGGCAGTGAAGTGCATAATCATGGAGGAAGTATTCCCTTGATACTTCAGCTCGGTTGAACACACCAAGCACCAAGGTTCAGCTGGGGTGGGCAGCCGCTCCGCTGGGATGGGTATAATAGTAATAGTTTTCTCTCAGCAAATGTGAGAAACCCTTTGTTCCAAAAGAGGCATTGGACACACACACACACACACACACACACACAGTTTCAGATTCACTTTCTTGGAACTTCAGTCTGCGTTCCATTGTTTCATATGTTTCCCTTTCGCTGTCAAGTTGAACATTTGAATAGTGAAATGACAGCAATAAAGCTCATTAAACACATGCATCAACACACACACACACACACACACACACACACACAGATGGGCAGCCGCGCTGTGTGATGGAAACGCTGCTTCATGGCAAAGTTGTGCTATCTCTGAGAATATTTGAATCCTTTCTGTAAAAAATTTGATTGGCGGATTCAAATAAAGGAATCAAGTGTGTGTGTGTGTGTGTTGATGCATGTGTTTAATGAGCTCTGTTGCTGTCATTTCACTATTCAAATGTTCAACGAAAGGGAAACATATGAAACAATAGAACGCAGACTGAAGTGAATCTGAAGAAAGTGAATCTGAAACTGTGTGTGTGTGTGTGTGTGTGTGTGTGTGTCCAATGCCTCTTTTGGAACAAAGGGTTTCTCACGTTTGCTGAGAGAAAACTATCATTTCCAGAGAAATGTAAGTAAATGAAACCTCATTCAGTCAAAGGCAGATCGTTCGTCTAAACCGAGAATATTTCAGATTCCTGAGAGTTTGATGTTTTAACTTCTTATAATCAGTTGAGGTTAACTTGAGTTTTACAGGGAAAATGGTTATTAACAGATAGGCCTATTAATAATTTCTGAGTGTAAATAGGCTACTTCTTTAAAGTAACAATTCTTTTAACAAAAAAAAATATATAAACAGACTAATGCAGATCGTCAAACTGCTTCTGTCCTGTTTAATAGAGTTTTAAGTTTAATTTCAACCTCCTCCAAAATTGTTGAACTGAAAACTCCTGGAAATATGAATATACAGAAAAGCATCTGCACTGCATTTAGTGTGATATACATTCATTTAAACAGTGTAAATAAAATTAGATTATCATTATCAATTGTCATGCCCCAGTGCATGATGGGAACACCACTACAACAAAATTGAGTAGATTTTACCTAGTTTTATAACTTTAAATGTTTACAGTGATTTTTGAGGAAGTGTTGAATACATTTTTCTTGGAATTGTTTGTTAAGTTCAAGTTTTGGTTTCTAAAAGCTTGAATTGAGTACTTTTGAAAGTACTATAGAAATCACTTTTAAAACTATGCCGGAACTAAAAAAGAAAAAAATCTGTAATATTTACCTCACCGCAGAATAATTTTTATCAGTGAATATAATCAATCTCTCTGTATTGTTTTCCTCTTTTGGAAATTCATAGAGATACTATGTTGGATTTTATATTTCGCTATTGGTGTAAATGGAAACAAGATATTTGCTACTGTCTCCTGTTCTCCACTATAGCGGTTTATCCAGCTATGTTGACTTGAGCTTCGGAGACATGAACAGGCTCCATCGTGTTGCCTTTCAAACCTACAATCGATGCTGCGCTGCTTAGCACATTGGGAGCGTCTTTAATCGGGACCTGCTGTGAATATAATGTGTAAACACGTCGATGGAATCACCCGCGACGCGAGGCTATGATGAGCCACAGGTGCATCGTCAGGTCTTTTGTCTTCAGAGACCTCTCTGTGTTTGGTGTGCAAGCATCGATCTCCTCTCTGTATACAGATCTTGATAGGAGTTATTTAGTTTTTACAACTGCAGCGTGCAGACTTTCTATTTCTCATCTCTGAACAATCTCAAAAGAGTTAAAAAAAGAGAAATGAGTCAGCAACAGAGTAAGCGCTTTGTTCCTCCATGTTCTCGGCATGTCGGAACTGGATACACACGCTTACTGCTTTGTGTGTTTGGGGGAGGAGCGTGTGATCGCTGCATTGGAGTCAGGAGAGAGCGAGCACAGTTCAAATGCTTCGTGCTCATCTTGGCTACTTTCAGTCCGCACGCGCATTATCATCGTGGGGCTCCCAAATGCATTTGGCTGACGAGCAAGAGACGGGTCCGTCCCTTTCATTTGCTCGCCCACCAGATCCACAAGTTCCCTCGCGTCACCCCGAGCGCACCCCGGTGCTTCTTCGCCGAGCCACACACCGTTCTCTCGCCATCGGCCGTTCTATGTCTTCTTTAGTTCGCAGGGAGAGGCATCTGTGGCTCAACGTCACGGGGATAAAAGATAAGGACTGTGTCTTTCTTCTGAAGTCCCAGGTTTCTCCCTCTGGCCTGTTTGGCGACTCGGTCAACACAGTAGTCACCAGGTTCAGAGAGGTTAAGAAACATGAGGAGGCGTTCTTTCCTCGCCAAACTCAAGGGGAGGGGGGGCATCGGGATCCCAACCTCTCCCCGGTCCTTCAAGACCTGGGGAGGAGAAAAAGCAGAGCGTGGCTCGTCGAGCTCTCCCGGTAAACATTAGGGACAGGCTCGTCGCGCTCCCCCCGGTAAACATTGGGGACAGGCGCGCTCCCCCCGGTAAACATTGGGGACAGGCGCGCTCCCCCCGGTAAACATTGGGGACAGGCGCGCTCCCCCTGGTAAACATTGGGGACAGGCGCGCTCCCCCTGGTAAACATTGGGGACAGGCGCGCTCCCCCTGGTAAACATTGGGGACAGGCGCGCTCCCCCTGGTAAACATTGGGGACAGGCGCGCTCCCCCTGGTAAACATTGGGGACAGGCGCGCTCCCCCTGGTAAACATTGGGGACAGGCGCGCTCCCCCTGGTAAATATTGGGGACAGGCGCGCCCCCCCTGGTAAACATTGGGGACAGGCGCGCCCCCCCGGTAAACATAGGGGACAGGCGCGCTCCCCCTGGTAAACATTGGGGACAGGCGCGCTCCCCCTGGTAAACATTGGGGACAGGCGCGCTCCCCCCTGGTAAATATTGGGGACAGGCGTGCTCCCCCTGGTAAACATTGGGGACAGGTTCGTCGCGCTCAGCAACCTCCCAAGCCAGACCTCAGGGCGATCATCAACAGAAGGAAGAAGTCCCGCTTATTATATCTGACCGCCCCTTCTCGTTGCCCCCACGAAACCTCTCGATCCTCGCCACCTCTGGTGCTTCGGGGGGGGGCAGCGGTTTCGAGCGAAATGTTAGATGTTCTTTTGCTTCCTGCTCTCATCCAGGGCACGGAACATCGAACATCCGATCAGAAGGAAGTGTTAAAGTTGATACCACTATCAGAAACTCTTCTGAGCAAAGAGGCCATAGAACATGTTCCTCTTCCAGAGAGGGAGTCGGGCTATTAGCACAGATACTTCGTGGTTCCCAAGCAGGACGGGGGTTGCTTCAAATCATAGATCTTCAAAGCTTAAACCGTAAAGTCAAAAGGCTCAAGTTCAAGATGTTAACTGTCAAGACGGTCGTGGTGCAAATTCAACATCACGATTGATTCATCCCGATCGATCTGAAGGACGCATATTTTCACATACAAATATTGCCCCGACACAGGAAGTTCCTGGGGTTCGCTTTCGGGGGCGAAGCGTACCAATGTTGGCTTCTTTCATTCGGCCTAGCCTCGCCACCCCGCACACGCAGCATCTTTATTTATTTTAATATAATAACATATACTAACAAGCTAATCCTAGCTTTTCTTGTTAGGTGTGGAATCATGGTTATGTGATTTTTGTCTAATGTCTTTGCCGTGGATGTTTTTTTGTTCTCACTCGGTATATCTTTCACTAATATTTTATCATTGTTCTTTTGTGTTTATTTAGCCATTGCTAAGAACTATACTTATCCCGTTCTTCTTGATTCCCATCTCAGCACTGGAATAAGGACACGCAGGAACTTATCAACAATTTTGAGGCACAATTTTGAGACAACTGTGAAAATAAAACAGGATTGATGATGTACCAATTACCGTCAGGCAGTCTTGGTGAAACAATCTCAATTCCAACTGCCGACCTGGCTGAACTTTTACACATCGGTAAACTTACCATTGGTCGAAAGGGACGGCTTTAATGATTTAATACAGTTAATCGAGAGGAAAAAAGAAAAAACCTGTCTTATCACTGATGTGTCTTTACGACACCAGCCTGGCAGTGGAGGATCGACCCTCGGCATGCAGGTACTTTGGCACTTCCGGAAAGATCTCAGATGTGCCAGAGCCGTCGATTCTGACATAGACACCAAAGAGCTGTCGAAGCAAGTGCTGGACCTTTTTCTGCTGTCTAATAAACCACACGCAAAGCAAGACCAGAAAACTGTGCTGCTGCTACTAGACACCAAGGAGAAGCGGGACAATAATATGCCTATCAAGAATGAGCTCTGGGAAAACCTGATTAAAGAAATCCATAATAGGGACATTAACACTCAAACTCCAGTTGTGATCATATTGGACTGGAACACTGAAGACTTCAGTCTAAAAGACACACTGATTCTCGGTTCCAAACCCTCTGAAGAGAAAAATCACACAATTGAAGGAAAAACTTCTGCAACAGATCCGACTACAGAGAAAAAGCCAGTGGAAAGTTACAACCACAGATCTGTTGTACGATGAAGACGGCGGATCAGCACTAGCCAGAGAGATGCTGCAGGACTTGAGGGACGAGTTCACATGTGAAACCTGGACAGACCCGTTCAAAACAGATATTTCAGAAAATAGAGATGAGTTTACAAGAGAGATTGAAAAAATGATGGAGGAACTGTTCAGAAAATATAAAACATAAAAAACCTGTGCTTCTCCTGTTGGATCACAGTGATGACAAGCCACTCCGTCACTTATTAAAGAATCTGCAGTCAAAGCTTCAGCAAGATCAGACCGACGGTCCTGCAGTCGTCATCATTAATGCCGTTAGGAAGAGTGTTGTTCGAGAGACAGGCTCCGTGAAGCTGAAACTGGAGCTCTTACCAGAGGAGAAGGAGAGGTTTGCTCAGAAAAGCCTGGAGATTAAAAAAAAAATACAAGAAAATGTCAAAAACGTTTCATGCCTTTAACATAATGCAGGGAGGTTTCCAGAAAGAGGATGCAGAGAAAGTGATCACAGGAGAAATGGTGAATCACATTGAAAAGGACAAAACGTCCAGGAGCACACAACTTCTCAGTTTTTTGGCTTTGATAAATTCATATGTCCCGGGTTCACACTTGTCGAAGTCTTTGTGCAAGAAATTCATTGAGCAAACAGAATGGCTCACTGATGAGGGAACACCTTCGCGGGAAGAGATAATGAAGCCCTTCATGGATCTCATAGTCATTTTCTCTGACGGAAAGGAAAAAGCAACCTGCATACGCCTGAAACATCCGATGATTGCTGAAGCATGTCTGAAAATTTTCAAAGAGAAAAATCAGATAAGCTTATCTGTTATCGCTCTTGACTTCTTGGAAAAGATGGTAAAAGGAAATGAGAGTGATGAGCAAATCTGCAAGAGATTGTTATGCACAAGACCTGAGGGTCTGACAGAAAAGGAGATGTTTTCCAGACTGAATCTTGACATCATGAGTGAAGGTGACATCAAGAATAAAGGTGACATCAAAAACTGCACTAAATTGTTGGAGAGGGCTTCACATTTATTCTCCACAGACCCTTTTTATCCTCAAGCACTGGCGCGTCTGTATTACATCAAGGTTACTAAAGAAAGCAAATATAGTGAGGCAGAAAAATGGGCAAAAAAAGCAATTGAAAGAGACCCCAAAAATTCTCATGTTCGGGACACATTGGGGCAAGTTCACAAAAACCACCTGTCATGGATCTGGATTGGGAACAAATGGAGAATAGTAAACAAAACATGTTCAGACATACACACGCGCTTGAGCATTGCACAGTCTGCCATTAAAGCATTTAAAGACGAAGAGGAAGCAGCTAAAGACGAGTTAGATGACGACACCAAATTCAATAACAGGGGCCACTTTGGTTTTCTACAGGTTTGCAAGAAAATTTATGATTTAATCAGTCCAAAAAATTTTATCAATGGTCTCAGAGGTAAAGTTGAGTCTAAGTATGATTTCTTCGAAAGGTACCTGACATTCTCAAGCCCAAGCAACAAAACAGAGGAACCAGAATACTTCCGTAGAGATGTTGACGATTGCTACAAGCAATACTTTACACAGGGAACGCAGACTGAGGAAGCGACCCTGAATGAGAGAAAACAGAGGACTTTTGCAGGAATGCTTCATTTCCTAAAATCTGACATCAATGTGCGTAAACAGAACTTGAGTGCGATTGAAAAACCCCAGTCTGAAGATGAAACCCAAACCGTCCTCTACATTCTTGCCAACATCATCTTGAGTCAGGCTGGTGAACCGGCGGAAGAACCAGAAGAGCTGCAGGACATGTTGCAGAATCTTTGGTCGACAGAAGCTGTAGGCAGAAGCGCAGAGTTTTACCTCTTGGTCCTTTTGCTCTTTTGGCCTGATGAAGCAAAGCCAAACCCTCCAAACCTTGGAGACTGTGTGCAATATATGAGTCAGTCTTACGAGAAGAAGTATCAGAAACATCTCCGCGGTCGCTTCCTGGTTCCTCTGTTCTTCTACGGGAAAGGAGAAGGATTGCAGAGGCTCGTTCATGCCTTAAAACCACATCAGGACGGCTTGGAGAGACCGGTTCACTCAAAGCTACTCCAAACGGATCTGGAGCTCCTCACTGAAGGATATGAAAGTGTAGAAGTTGAATGTCTTCAGCGAATCGATGGGAAGGTGGAGAATCATCGAGTGTTTGCTGTTAGAAACGGGCAACAGATTGAAGTCAACCCCTACAAACAGGCCAACGTTTGCAAACAAGGACACGTGTCTTTCTACCTCGGCTTCACAATCAGAGGACCTGTCGCCTACAACATCACATCACAACTGTGAGTATATTCTTTATATTTCAGACTCGTAAATCAGATATTTGTTAAGCATTTGTCAGTAGTGGAGTTCGATTGTGTTCAAAATGTAGATAATGTACAGTTAAAACAAAAATTATTCAGACACCAGATATATATTTTTTTATAATGGTTTACTAGTGTGTGAAGGACACTGGGTTAATTTCTGTAAGTGATGAGAGCAGAATAAAGTAACTGTGACATATTATACCCAAATACAGTGACTACCAGTTAAATGTATAAACATGTGGGACTAAAAATGATTCAGACACTTTGACCTTGTTGTGTTGGCTTGGCAGGTGAAGTGAATTCTTCGGATAAAGAAGACGATCTTTTAGTTGAACGACTTCAGAAACTAAGTTTCTGTCCACAAAGCCAAGAAAACGAAGAAGAGGAAGAAGGCATGCAAGGACCCATCTTCCCCGGGACAACATGTGAGAAATGTTGAAGGTGTCTGAATACATTTTGGTTTGACTGTCTGTAATGCATCAACTGTATTTAACTTTCGGTGAAAGATTTTATTCTATGTTTCTCTGCAGAGTTTATGGATTATCGAATGCTGAGATTCGGAGTATAAAATAATCTAAATGACGTTCTTCATTTAATCTGAAAATGCTCGACAGTGAAAGTAGACAATTAGATAATGATTCATAGTTATAAGTCTGTAATATTCACCTATTTCCAGAGAGAAAAATGTGAAATATTTAATATTTAATAATTCTGGTGGTGGGTCTGTAAATTAAAATTGTTCATTTTGACCTCTTCATATTTTGGACATGTACATTTGAGATGTATTAATTATAGGTTGTGGATCATTTATTCCAACAGAAGTTATTTCACAATAAGTCTTGCTTTATCTGAAAGCCAGGCCAACAAGTTTCTGCATGATCACAGTCCCCATCAGTGAATTGAGTTGATTATTATTTATGCACAATATATAACTTTGCGATGCATGTTCTCAGTTGTGGTGTGGCTACATTTGCTCCAATAAAAGTAACATAACATTATCTCTTCCTGTCCCTGAATGTGGTTGAAGTAAAACATTACAGCAAGTCCAAAATAAGTAAATTACATAAATGATGTCTGTATTCTGTAATGTTCATGATTATAACCTCACCAGCTGTTCTTCGTGTTTAGCTGGACTCAAATGCTGGTTTGAAGAGCAAGTTTCCACATTATAGTCTGTAACTCCTCCGGTTCTCGAATCTCTGGAAAACAAAGACTGAAGATTTTCCCTTCCGCACCTTTCTTCAGTTTACCTGCGTCGCCTATAATCTTATGCTGAGTTTTTACACATTTTGTTTTAAAGGTTAAGGAATGTACTAATGTTTATCTGTTTTAATGTTAATGTCAACAATTTAATGTCATCCAGCTGAATGATCAGACTCGCTTGCTTTCCCTTCATGAACTTCAGTTCCCAACACGTCCTATAGACTCACTATTGTTGATCTCTTCCACCTGTGTGTCATTATCTCGTTTAATCTGCCGTTTAAGCTTATTGTTTCCACTCAAGTCTTGTATGTTGTTACAGGGCATTTCTGACTGTTTTCCTGGCTCTTGGTTTTTTGATTCTCTGCCTGTATTCTGAGTTTTCTGCCCTGTTGCTTATTTAAATTGTTTGCCTCTGTATTTGAGTCTTTGCTCATTATATGGATTACCATTATGGATCGTCCCAATAAAGCTGCATGTGAATCTTTAACCCAAGTGCCGAATCAGTCTGTTACAGTTACAATACATCATATTTCACAGATGGTGATCACATTTATCAGTATATTTGTTGTTCTATAAGCAAAGACTGTAATGCCAGTGACAAATAATATCTAGTTTAATAAATGTACATGCTAAATAATATATATATATAGTATGTGTTATAGCTGTAATTTTTTTAATCAGAATCAGAAAGGCAATAAAGCTCTTTCTGATTCTGATTCCGATTCTGATTCTGAAATTTGAACTAAAACGGATACGATTAAATTGGATCCAGGGCCAACATTTATGATTTTATTATTTTGAAAATAGTTTGAACTTAATTTATGTGTAATCGACTTACAGATTTGTGTTCATGCAACAAATTAAGTTCCTCACACTCAGTGCAATTTGTTTTCCAAATTTCATTAGAAGTTGTCAAAAGTATTTTTGTTGAGCCAAAACATTTGTTTTAAGAGTGTTCTGTGATTGGGACGGGAAAATCATCAGCAAAATAAAAGAAACATTTAAATTCAGACCACAACCTTACGGACTGTATTTGTTTGTCATTTAAATGAAGTTTTTCTTCATAAGTCTCAGTGGTTTATGCACATGTTTTTGAGGAATAAAAGTTAAACGTAAAACAGTTTAGTCCATTAGCACAGGTTTAGTGTTTCTTTCTGGATCTGACTCTTACACACCTCAGTTTTTGACTGAAAATAGCATTATTTAACCCCTTGACGCCTGGATTTATTTACAATTATATAACTTTTTTTATTATGTGTGTTTCTGGCTCCACCCTGATACTAAATTAAGTTGAGATTGTTAATTTGTCTATAGAATATATATACATTTAGGTATGATGCAAATTAGCGACAACAGGCATTTATGGTAAAATGTTCTATTCCCATCTCAGGTATGTAGATTTTATTCATGTCACAAAGTTGTTAGAACTTAAACTTTAATTGACAAATTAATGAATCTTGACAACAGCAAGAAACAAAACACTCTCCTACTCCCTAACATTGACAGTAGCTTTTATATGTTCCATGTTACACTGTTTAACTCTGTCCTTGTTTCTCCTGTGCATAGTGAACAGAAAAACACACTATAATATCTAAATTAACATCTTTTTTTATACTTTTTACCTGGTTTTAGATTTCAAAGTTCTCAGGATACAAACAATTACTGAACTTATCATCTGTCATGTGAAACTGGGTCATGTGGAAAGTGACCATGTCACTTGAAGTGTCTTTGCATGAAACAGTCCTACTTGTGGAATTCACGAAAGCAGTCCTTGTTTTTGTTGAGGCAGGTGAACGGTGCACTTTGCACATTTGATGACAGTCTGGCCCTTGCAGTGTGGGAGTTTGCAGCGTTGTCGCTCACTTTGCAGCACTGGCCAGTGACCCACAGCATCTGAAAGGCCTCCCTGTGTTGGCATAACCGTAGCTGGACCTCGATGTTTCTTCTTCTCAAACTCCCTTTCAACATCCAATGAAGGCCGACCCCTCTTCTTCTTTGTCAGATCCTTAATTTCCTTGCATGCAGAGTGCCTGTGCAATAGATGTTCTGAAAGCAAGCAAATCCTTCTGCTTCTTTCTTGGGACTGTCAGTGACTCACAATCCCGCCGATACAACAACCAGCTGTAGACAATGACCATGTCCACAAAGTGAAAAAGAGTCTATGGTAGTACTTTTTTGACCTCATGTGGATGCGGTAATATGCAATCAGTGCATCAAGAGCATCAACGCCGCCCATGAACTTGTTGTACAGGCTGATGATGCTTGGGCATTCCACAGTCACTTTCTGTTTCAGATTTTTATCCCATCTTTCAATTTTTATTTATTTATTTATTTTTCATTTATTTCAGACACGTAAATAATGGTCCATATTACAGACAAAAAGAGACACACATAAAAGCAGTACATTTATCACCTGTATAGGCTCATAAGCCAGTGAGACCAGATAAGAATATGGCACTGAGCTAGTCCAGGGTTGGTCAGGGCAGTGATGATACTGTTCGCCGAGCTCGAAAGCCTGCACATGCACCTGTACAGAAGATTTCGCAGTACAGCAGGGCAGTTTGGCAAACCCACATTTACAAACATTTGGCTCGCACTACTCCATCGTGGGACCCTCAGTAGCATCCGCAAGGCATCATTCTACGCTCCAGTTAGCTTTTTCATACTACTCTTTTTGTAGCGCCTCCACAGGTGTGCAGTATACATGGTAGTGCAGTACGCCTTAAAGAGTCTGATTTTGACAGGTAATGAGCACATTCCAAATCTGCGAATCAGCATGTTAGCCTGTCCATAGAGCATGCCACACTGTCCATAGATGTCTCTGTTATCGGACAAGTCTGCAATCACATAGTGCCCCAAATATTTACATTCATTAGTGACCTTAAAGCTGCAGTCGGCAAGTCTGGCAGATTGAGTGGACTTAGGTAAAATTTTTAATGTTTACAACTCTCGTGGCCCTCCCCCATTATCAACGAATACCCCCCCACCGAGTTCGTGCTCACAGTGCGTGTGCACCACGAACCTGCCCAACAAGTGCTAACGTTAGCTATCCATACCAACACATTTGGGCAAACATACTTAGATTACTAACATAACACTAAGAAATAAAGTAACTGGTTGATAAAGCACAATTACCTGTCGAGAAGAAATGTTGCAAGCTCTGCATCCAGCTTGAACCCAATTAAATCACGTAAATCTCTCCAACTTTTAAATGCCGATCCGATGTTGATCCAGGTTTTATTACGGGCACAGTCGCTTTCTTTCTTTACTTCTTTCTTTTCAGCAGGTGTTCTCTTTTCCTGAGTTGTTTTTACCTCCTAGCTCTTGAGGTTAACCGAGGAACTGGAATATTTTCCGCCATCACTCTTCGTTAGTGCGCGAACTTCAGGCGTATGCATGTGATTGTAACGTGCGCGAGGGGTGGTGTGTGCACGACCTGTGATTGACAGTCAGATCTCACACCCCCCTGCGCTGATTGGACACAATGAACCGGGAGCGGTGGATTTTTGCAAAACAAATAACACGCTCCAGGTGGAGTTAGAAGCTCGGGGTTTTTTTCTAAAACCACTTTATTTATGTTGTTCTGTCGGATTATAGTGTCGATTTCACTGAATATGATCAAAAAAAATGTTGCCGACGGCAGCTTTAAGTCTATTGGCTGCCAAAAAAAAATCAGGAAATGTCAGTGTGGAGTCCTCTCTGCTCCGGGCTGTCATGATAGTGCTTTCTTTGAGTTGTATGTTATATTAAAGTATGTTCCATATTGAGAGCACACATGCAACAGCTCTTGTAACCCCGCGCTATATGGACAAAAAATAACAAGGTCATCAGCGTACATTAGGTGGTTAATGGTACTGTTGCCAACCCTACAGCCCGTTCCACAGTCATTTAAAAACCTTGACAAGTCGTCCATATATATATTAAATAAAAACGGAGACAAAATGCTGCCCTGTCTTACTCCAGTTGACACACAAAAAGATGCAGATACACAATTTCCCCATTTTACAGACATTAACTGAGGGGCCATACCAAAAAAACTGAATTCTCACAAGACATTTTGGAGCACCTTTCTTGTATAACTTAGAAAATAATTTGCATGGTTTACATAGTCAAAGGCCTTTGAGGTATCAATAAAACACATACAAATTGTTGTATCATGTCTATTATACAGATCCAAGATTTCTTTCAAGCAAAAATGCACATATCTGTTCCATGTTTGGGTTTAAAGCCAAACTGTTTATCAGAGGTCAGCAAAAACTTTTCCAACTTATTTAGAATGGAGCTTTCCAGCACCTTAGACAGAGTGCTGGCCAGAGCTATAGGTCCGGGGGCGTGCCCTTAGCCTATAACATTCCCCCGAATTCGCCATTATAGCAGGTTTAACGACTGAAGCGACAACTCGCAGAACAAGCCAGAAAACCAAGTATAAATAACATACCAGACACCGTCCGGTCTGGAATAATATATATATGTGTCAGTAACAAACCAACATAATATACTAAAAAAAACAGACACCGTCGGGATTATAAGTATAGGAAAATACAACTGGCAAAAAGCGGGTTTCAGACACTGTCGGGCTTTAATCATACCGAAAGCACCTTCGCCTGCAGGGAAGGCACCTCCATATTATAAAACTTCATAAATGTGGAAGGCGAGGACCAGCCGGCCGCATCACAAATATCTTGAATGGGAAAGCCAGATGATGAAGCCATGCCTCAGGTCAAATGGGCCTTGATACCTATGGGGCAAACCTGACCCACTGAGGTATAAGCCATAGAAATGGCATTAACTATCCATCTAGACAGTCTTTGCTTAGTGACTGGATCACCCTTAGATCAGCCACCAAAGCAGACAAAAAGCTGCTCTGATTGTCTAAAAGACGCAGAACGCTCCAGATAGATTCTCGGCGCTCTGACAGGGCAGAGAAGATTAACCTCCCTATCCTCAGCAGAGGGGGGAAGGGCTAATAGCGTAATAACCTGTGCTCTGAACGGCGTTGAGAGCACTTTGGCTTTAACCATGCCTGGGTTTGAGGATGACTCTGGAGTCATCTGGTCCAAACTCTAAACATGAAGTGCTCACTGAGAGAGCCTGCAGATCTCCCACTCGCTTGACAGATGCCAGTGCCAACAGGAGACCAGTCTTTAGCGAGAGCGGTTTAAGATCAACCGACTGGAGCGGTTCTTCAGAGCCCCAAGGACCGTGGAGAGGTCCCAAAGAGGAATAGGAGGTCTGGAGGGGTTAATCCTCCTAGCACCTTTTAGAAACCGTACCACCAGGTCGTTTCTTCCTAGTGATTGGCCAGCCGCCAGAGCATGATGCGCTGCAATGGCTGCCACATACACTTTGAGCGTGGACGGGGTGAGCTCGTCTGTTTTGGTGAACAGATACTTCCGCGAGACACATAGCCGAGATTCGAACTCAGGTCTTTGGCGTGAAAGTCTTAGATTCCACCACTGAGCCACAGGGGGGAGCTAATAACAACAGAGAAAACTCTCACTTAGCAGAGAGTCAGACAAAATCTGACTACCTTACTACCTTTGGCTGAATGGGCCAGTATTAAGGCTTAGGCCACGCCCATTCTGGCGGGCACTGATGCGCCAGGGTGCGAAGCAGGCTGATTGGTTCGCGTCTGAGCCGCCTCGCCATAGGTTCGTGCAGTTGCTGCAGCAGTGACCGCTCTAGCCGTTCATCTGCGTCTGCTGTGCAGCTGCACTGCGTTTGAAAAATTCACCAACTTGGAGAAGAAAACTCAAGGTAAATATTGCTTGAAATGAAAATATTTTTATTGTATGTCATTTCCAAACATGACATAACATCAATTGAGTTTGTAAATAAATAGATTTTTTAACATAAATAGATGTATTTTGCAAGCATTCAATGTTAGCAACCAATTCATAGCTAATCTGTAATACTAGCTTGGATTTTTTTTACAAAATACTGCAGAATTGTCATTTCCACGAGCATCATTTCCAACACATTACCATGTTGGGTGGAAATTACATTTATGCTTACAAGATGCAATTCATAGATTGTGTGGCTACATATGTATATTTTATTTATTGAATTGTACAATGCTAATGTATTTATTCACATATATATTTGTTGAAATGCCTTTTCATCTATTTTTAAGATGCCGCGGAAGTCAACTGCAGAAAGGTCTCAGTCCTATACCATAACAGAACCAAACAGATCCAAAACTGACTAATGACTAACCCTAACCAGACTAATGACTAACCCTAACCCTAAACAGACTAATGACTAATGAGATTAATGATTTGTTAAATGGAATTGTCTGCTTCATAAGGTTTCAAATAAATGTCTTGTTTTTCTACATGGACGTCCATTCATTGTGATTTCCACAACACCCGGTCATTTCCACCCCCCTCATAACTTTTTAAAAAATATTTACAAAATTCTAATCACTCATTAAAAACTTCTGCATAGTTTATGGGATAATAGTAACTTAATGTAATAACACAAGTAGGTATTTTTCTGAAATGTATCTAACCAATCCAATATAAGATTTCAGGTTGTGGTGGATGTAAGCTTTGTGTTTGGGCCTCATGACAATTAATTTACTTAATCCACAAATCTATGGTAATTGAAATATAGGTGTAAACTGTTAATACTATGTGTGAAAGTGGTCTTACACTGTTAAGAAATGATCTATATCATAATATTTTAAAATAATATTCAAATATTTACATGTGATGGAAATGACATTTGTTCAGTGCAATATGTCAAAAACACCAATTTGAAGCAATAGCAAAGATTAAAAAGTATTTGGTTAACAGAAAAGACAATTCTCCAATATCCTACTTTTTATATGTTCTTTGTATTATATTGATATATCCACTTAAAACACATTTTGGGTGAAGAGGATGATGAAAGAAGAATGGATGAGACACTGAATGACAGGATTTTGTTTGAATAAGAAATACAAATGTTACAATATACTAAACTGTGGTGTAGTTAATCTGGTTTAAGTGTACAATTATCTTTTTCAAATAGAAAACGGTAATGTATTTACACTTATTTTATTCAATAACCTAACCAACTAATAAATGATCTAAAGTTTTCTTAAACTAGTTGTCATTTTTGCAAAACAATAAAAGGTCAGGATGAAACATTATCAAACTACAATCATAAGATGGAATAATAAAAAAAATAATAAAAAAAATCAATGCAAGGGTACTACAAATAAACTGTTCTAAACATTTAACGTTAGAAAAGATTTCCAATAGGATAATATAAGCATCATCAGCTCTTTCCAGGACAGTGTGTGTGGCTCTTAAAAGAGCCTTTGTGTGACGGCCTCGGGCCTCTACTTGGAGCTGGTGTACTTGGTGACGGCCTTGGTGCCCTCAGACACGGCGTGTTTGGCCAGCTCTCCGGGCAGCAGCAGACGCACGGCGGTCTGGATCTCTCTCGACGTGATGGTGGAGCGCTTGTTGTAGTGAGCGAGACGAGACGCCTCACCGGCGATGCGCTCGAAGATGTCGTTGACGAAAGAGTTCATGATGCCCATCGCCTTGGAGGAGATGCCGGTGTCAGGATGAACCTGCTTCAGCACTTTGTAGACGTAGATGGCGTAGCTCTCCTTCCTGGACTTTCTGCGCTTCTTCCCGCCCTTCGCGGCGCTCTTGGTGACGGCCTTCTTGGAGCCTTTCTTAGGCGCGGGCTTGGCTGGTTCAGGCATGACGAGGAATGATCGCAGAGCTGACGAGTCAGTGTGAGCTCAGCTGCGACTCTCAGGCTTTTATACACAGCACTATGCTAATTTACCAGGAGACGCGAGGCCTTCTGATTGCCTGTTCTCATTGGCCGAACCCGTGAACTCGTGTTTCATTGGACAAATCAAGGTTTCAAAAGTGGGTCTTGGGCCAATCACAAGCTGTTAATAGTAGCCCCGCCCCATGTTTGACAACGCAGTTTCCTTTGTTTCATTTCCCGCTCTTTTATTTATAGATTTTAGTAACATTCTGATCAAATAAGCGGTTCTAGGACACACGTTCTCCAACATCGTTAAATTAAAGCCCCTTATAAACACATTTGAAGGAGTTTTGAAGAAAAGAGAACAGTAACGGTCAAACTCCCTTTAAAAACAGCTTTTCCTCAGAACTTCATTGATTCGTGAAACCATTTAACGCATAATAGCCCATTTGAATAATAAAACAGGTTTTCGTTTTGTGCATTTTCACTTCTGCTTTAGTGTAATTATTAATCTAATTTAATCAACTTGTAAAACAATACTTCAAAGATTATTAGTTACAAATAATTAAAAAAAAACTATTTAGGATGTCATTTAAAACGTTCATTGACTTCATTGGAAGCCTTTAGTATTTAATTAACACTGTTAAATCGACTCTTCAGTGAGAGAGTGTGTGGCTCTTAAAAGAGCCGTTGGGTCCGTCAGTGTCTCGTGTTTCAGGCGTTTATCCCCCGAAGCCGTACAAGGTGCGTCCCTGCCGCTTCAGCGCGTACACGACATCCATGGCGGTGACGGTCTTTCTCTTGGCGTGCTCGGTGTAGGTGACGGCATCGCGGATCACGTTCTCCAGAAACACCTTCAACACACCGCGAGTCCTCCTCGTAGATCAGCCCGGAGATACGCTTGACGCCTCCGCGGCGAGCCAGACGTCGAATGGCGGGTTTGGTGATTCCCTGGATATTATCGCGCAGAACTTTGCGATGACGCTTTGCGCCTCCTTTTCCGAGCCCTTTACCGCCTTTACCTCTTCCAGACATGATTACAAGGGTCGTTGAGATAGACAAGTGAATGGTGTATGTTGAAGGGAGGCGTTTTAAACGTACTTACAGGACCTGAGAGAAACCAGCAGCGGCGTCACATGCGCGCCCCTCCCCCAATAATAATGAATAGTGGTATCTGTTATTATTCCCATTTGTGTGTGTGTGTGTGTGTGTGTGTGTGTGTGTGTGTGTGTATCCTGGTAAACTCCACATTATGGGGACAAAATGTCCCCTCAAAGAGGCAATATCTAAAATCCTTGTCCAGTTAATATTCACTAACACGTGATCGATTTACACGTAAATATCACGTGTTCACCCCTTATATTTTGTTGAAGTGCTAATATGCGCTTATGATGAAAAGAAACCGTAAAACCCTTTATAGGAGAACTTCTTTCTGCTCAATGAAAATAGTGTCTTGGAATCGTAGTTATAATCACTGCTGTCTGATCCGATTGCCATAAACTGCGCAAATGGAATACATTTTCAATTGTTTTTTAGGAAAGGTATAAAGCCATAATCACCTATGCTTTCCCTCCTTATAGTTGCCCAGACCTACAATTTATTGAAATCAGATCCAATACAACACAGGACTCCATTGATTTGTTGTGTTCTAATTTAAAGTGAAACTTGACTCATTTATTGTAAGTGATGTGGCTCTTAAAAGAGCCGTTGGGGGTGGTGGTGCGCGTGCACAGTAGCGGCGGGTTTTAAGCGCGCTCTCCGCGGATGCGGCGCGCCAGCTGGTGTCCCTTGGGCATGATGGTGACTCTCTTGGCGTGGGATGGCGCACAGGTTGGTGTCCTCGAACAGACCCACCAGATAAGCCTCGCTGGCCTCCTGCAGGGCCATGACGGCGGGAGCTCTGGAAGCGCAGGTCCGTCTTGAAGTCCTGGGCGATTTCTCTCACCAGCCGCTGGAAAGGCAGTTTGCGGATCAGCAGCTCGGTGGACTTCTGGTAGCGGCGGATCTCCCGCGAGCCACGGTCCCGGGCCGGTACCGATGGGGCTTCTTGACGCCGCCAGTGGCGGGCCGCGCTCTTCCGCGCTGCTTTGGTCGCGAGCTGCTTCCATCGGGGCTTTACCACCGGTGGATTTACGAGCGGTCTGCTTAGTTCTTTGCCATCGCTGCAGTTCTCCTCTCTCTTTCCTGCTTGGCTGGAAATATTACGTTCTGTTACACGCCTCCTGCTTTTATAGCATTTGACCGTCTCGAGCCTCATAGTGTCTCGATGATGCAGAGGCTTGTGATTGGCTAGTGTGTCTCGTACGCTTTTGACTGCTAGCCAATGACTGCGCGTTTCTTCTTTTTCAAACAAGCGGAGGGTTTCCCGCTCAAGACGCTTTGTTCTGTTTACTATTTTGCTGTGCAGATCTGAGATCAGAGCAAAATCACATTGCAGTGTGTGTAAATCACTGCATCCAGATATTAAAACACACTTGCCATCCGTCAGTAACATACAGGATAGTTCAGCAGAGCAGATAAAGGGCAAAAGACCCACAGCAACATTGATTGATTAGTTTCTGTTACACTAGACATTCCCTGAAGCAGATGTGCAGTGTTTGATTTTGGACAATCTTTTAATGTCAAAAACATTATCAGAGCTTGGTAGACATATAACTATTTGAACCCTCTATGGTACGGTGTTGCCTCAAGGCAGGATAGTCTATTTTAGTTTATATTTAATAAAATGAGACACCCTTTTATTGGTCAAACCTGTCTTAGGGGAGAAGAACTCAAATACTAATCAATGAAAGTGCAAAACTGGTCACATGACCACAGGGGCCATTTTGTGTCTTTTTTCAGCACATGTGCACAGGACACATAACTCCATATTTTCACTCATTTACATCCAGTTAATCACTCACAAAAATCATATTCACTGGTTAGTAAAGAAGTATTTTCAAGAACTTAACATTATATATCATCAAATGTTTTAGAGGACATAACAAAAAACGGTGTTGTATGTAATATATTTGCATGATTTTGTAATGCACTTAAAAATTCAAATTAGGCATACAATATTAAAATGGGATATACTCTCCCTAAGTTACTCACTTCACCACAAATCTTTATCATTACCATATTAAGATTTTAAAAAATGTTGTGCAGATTTGTTCGATTTTGTATTATTTTTCTAAGTCATCTAGCAAGTAAGACATCTCTACTCAGCCTTTCCAGATATTTTAGATTATATTCAATCCTAAATAATGTAGCCTATATTAAATCTCTCTAAATGCTTGCGACTCTTGCTGATACTGTTTCTCTTGTGTTCCATTGACCTGATTTATAACTAAAAAAGAGTATTTTTATTGTCAGAAATCTCATGAAAAATGCAAAAAAGTTTATTTTATATGCATTCAACGACTTCAATTCAGTTAACATTAGAATAAAAATTATCAAACATACGAACATCGTTTTAAAACTTTTAAAATGTTATTTAAGAAACTCAGAAATATGAGTAAATCAAACATCTCACGTCAAGAACCTTCAACATGAACATTTTAAAATTAGAAGAGAGTTTGTGTTGTAACGACAATTATAATTGTTAAACAGTAAAAATATTATCAATCTACAATTAGTCAAATGTTGGAGACATTTCAAATGATATCAAACATGTATAATGATGAATGATAATTGTTGACATTAAACCATATCCGCGGGTGAATCTCGGGTCGCTAGAACATGCGGAGAGGAGATCGGGGAAGCGCTGGGGGTAAATTAACACAAAACTGAAGTGATCGGGTTTGGACTGACAGTGTGAACAAGTGTTTTTGACCTTCTGAAATTTATAAGGCTATTAATAGTTATTTTCTGCAGGAGGAGCTTTTGCAAAATTGACGTGTTTCCATTGGGCGTGTTTTCAATTAGCTCAATTTGAAGGGTAATGGAAACACAGCTTGTTGTATATGAGACAAAAAAAACATCTCTATTGCAAACCCCTCCAGGTTGCTGTTGTTGTTCTTGGCGTATACAGAACCCAATGCAGATATTACAGAAGACGACACGCTCACACATTCTGTTTCTTTATTTATGCACTTTACAGGCCACACAGTAACTCCAAAGAGCTGGGGCCTGTTTCAGAAAGGAGGTTAAGTGAAAACTCTGAGTATGTTAACCCTGAAATGAGGGAAACTCTGGGTTTTCCGTTTCAGAATGGGAGGTATATCAAACCTGAGAAAGCAGAGTAAGTCAAGCCCGTTTCTGAAAGAGAGGTAACTTATACTCAGAGTCGGTTACCATGGTAAATAACTCTGTGAACCTAACCTGGTCGAGAGCAGGTTTTCTTCGGTAAACCCAGAGTTTCTTGCGTCTCCTCCCCTTCTAAACACCTCATTCATTCTTTCGGTACATTTATTCATTGCTGTTTTTACTGCTCTTTTTTCTAAAATAAATGGTAAAATAAATGGAACCATCAAAAATACTCAAAATAAAAAAATAACACATATGTAGACCTTTTACCTGTTATGAGGGCTTGGATCTGCGGGAGTGAGGGAATTCCCTCTACTGCTACTGGATGCTATTTAGCCTAGTTATTTAATAACTCACATGTTTGTAAAGTCAGGTATACACCCATGATATGCTCAAACCTTAGATTGAATTATGTTTTTATATTTTATTTTCAGCTGCTGCCACATTCTTGTAATGCCTGCTGTAATGCATGGCCTACATGAACATTACAATTAGGTTGAATAACATATTTCACCTCTGATATTATAACAGTTGGGTAAGTTACTCTAAAATAGTTATTAACTACTAACTACAAATGACATCTTCAACAATGTAATTAGATTAATGTAATAATTACTAACTTTAGAAAGGATTGGTCTACTTAAAACTAAATCCTATATCAACCTCAACCACTTGAACAATACAAGCAGAGACAAGAAACTGCACTTGTAATGCGTTCAAATTAACAATATAAAATTGCATGAATTATTCTTGAATTTACCAAAGTGTGTAGAGGGAGAAGGTTTCATTAAAAATATACCTTTTAAATGTATGTTTAATCCACTAGTATTTAATTGTTCTATAGTCTATGCAGTAGCCTATTTAATGTAATTACATCAGATTTTATTTTAAATTACAGTAGAATTAAGAGTAATCCCTTTAATTAAATTACAATATTTAGATTACTACTTGGTAATTAATTACACTGTATAACAGTAATTCCTGGTTTTGTCTGGCGCTGTTGCCATGGTTACTCATAATATCTGCTCCACTGATAATGTCTTTTTATAGTTGTGGTGCACGCGCTTAACTCAGAGTTGATTGAACTAACTCATTTCAGCTGTTCTGTACCTGTAAAACTCAGAGTTTCCCATCTCAGGGAAAGTCAACTCAGTTCAAGTTTTAACTCAGAGTTGGTTGAACCTCCTTATTAAAACAGGCCCCTGTTCATCCCAAGTACATAAAGCAATAATAAAAAATAAAAACAAACAAAAACAACCTTCGAAAAACCAGAAACCTATGGAGTGTTGCACAAGAAACATTACAATGAGGTCTTAAAGTCAAGTCAAGTCAAGTCAAGTGTATTTATATAGCGCTTTTCACAATATAAATTGCATCAAAGCAGCTTCACAGTATCAATCAAATAACATAACAATGTTTGTTTCTTAGTGGAAAAAACATCCATGTTTGGTAGGGCTGATCAATGGTATTAATGCTTGGATAATTAATTTGAATATCCCCAACTGAGCAAGCCAAAGGAACCGAAAAACTCCATCAAGTGACCTAATGGAGAGAAAAAAAACCTTGGGAGAACCCAGGCTCAGTCGGGGGCCAGTTCTCCTCTGGCGTTTATGAACTAGAGGCCGGATTTACAGTAACTGTAATTTGATACAGAATTTTGTTTTATTGTATCACTTCGGGGTGGGTACGCGAACCGGAATCACAACGTTTTATCTGTAGAGTGGGAAAGGGATCCTCCATAGGGAGAGGCTAGTTGGCACTTCAGCACTGCGTTGTCATCGGGTCCAGGCAAAGCTCCTAGTCAGATCTGGATACGGCCTGGATCCGGTAGGCTACGGGAAAACCTCTGGATAAACAAAGACACTAAAATTAGCGTAGATGCCATTCTTCTTATGATTATGTAACGAGTGCATCAGGATTTAAGGGAAGTGTTCCCAGTTCCGGCTGACCTAATCTATGCAGCCTAACATTGAATTATAGAAGTCTATAATATATTATGTGTATGCTAGATCAAAGAGATGTGTTTTTAGTCTAGCTTTGAACTGACAGAGTGTGTCTGCTTCCCGGACAATGGTAGGAAGACTGTTCCAAAGTTTTGGTGCTAAATAGGAAAAGGATCTACCGCCAGCAGGCGATTTTGATATTCTGGGTATTATCAACTGGCCCGAATTTTGAGATCGCAATAGACGTGAAGGACTATAATGCGTTAAGAGCTCGCTCAAGTACTGCGGAGCTAAACCATTTAGTGCTTTGTAAGTAATCAACAATATTTTAAAATTTATACGATGTTTAATAGGCAGCCGATGCAGTGTTGACAGAACCGGGCTAATATGGTCATATTTCCTGGTTCTAGTAAGAACTCGAGCTGCAGCGTTTTGGACCAGCTGTAGTTTATTTATTAAGCGTGCAGGGCAACCTCCCAGTAAAGCATTACAATAATCTAGCCTTGATGTCATGAAAGCATGAACTAATTGTTCCGCATTTGTTAATGAGAGCATATGTCGTAATTTAGATACATTTTTAAGATGGAAAAATGCGGTTTTACAGATACTAGACACGTGACTTTCAAATGAAAGATTGCTATCAAAGAGCACACCCAGGTTCCTAACCGATGACGAAGACTTAATAGAGCAGCCATCAAGTGTTAGACAGTATTCTCGGTTATTACGTGTGGAAGTTTTTTGTCCAATAATTAGAATCTCTGTTTTTTCAGAGTTTAGTAGTAGGAAATTACTAGTCATCCAATTTTTTAAATCAGCAATGCATTCCGTTAATTTTTGAATTGGTAAGTTTCGTCAGGTTTTGAAGAAATATACAGCTGAGTATCATCGGCATAACAATGAAAGCTAATTCCATGTTTCCTAATGATATGTCCTAATGGTAGCATGTACAGAGTGAACAGCAGCGGTCCTAGTACTGAGCCTTGTGGTACGCCATATTGAACTTGTGATCGATAAGACATCTCTTCATTTACTGCTACAAACTGATAACGGTCAGATAAGTATGATTTAAACCATGCTAGTGCAATTCCACTAATGCCAACATAGTTTTCTAGTCTATTTAAAAGAATGTTGTGGTCAATTGTGTCAAATGCAGCACTAAGATCAAGTAACACTAATAGAGAGATACAACCACGATCGGATGATAAAAGTAAATCATTTGTAACTCTAATGAGAGCTGTCTCAGTACTATGGTGCGGTCTAAATCCTGACTGAAAATCCTCGCAGATATCATTTCTTTCAAGAAAGGAACACAGTTGTGAGGATACTGCTTTTTCTAATATCTTTGACAGAAAAGGCAGATTTGAGATCGGCCTGTAATTGACTAATTCTGAAGGATCAAGTTGCGTTTTTTTAACAAGCGGTTTTATCACAGCCAGCTTAAAGGTTTTTGGTACGTATCCTAGAGACAAAGACAAATTAATGATATTAAGAAGAGGATCTATGATCTCTGGAAGCATCTCTTTCAATAGCTTAGTCGGTATAGGGTCTAACATACAAGTTGTCGATTTAGATGAATTAACGAGTTTGCAGAAATCTTCCTCTCCTATAGCAACAAATGAATAAAATTTTTCCTCAGGGAGACTACAATGCACTGCCTGATGCAATACTGTAGTAGACTGTTGCATAGTTATAATTTTGTCCCTGATATTATCAATCTTATAAGTGAAGAAGTTCATAAAGTCATTACTGTGTTGCCTGGAAACTTCTGTGCTTGAAGCTTTCTTTTTCGTTACTTTAGCCACTGTCTTAAAGGCAAATAGATGGTAAGAAATACCATATTTTAAAAACATAATAATAATCATTCCCGAGGGAAGCGCATATAATGAAGACAAGACAGCGCCCAAACAACCCTTGTGGACCAGAAACTGCTGGTGCTGGAGAAGAAACACCAGCCTTCACTGAAGAAGACCTTTCAGTCCGATACCAACTCTGACACAAATCTGGATATGAACAGTTAATAATTTAGATTAGATCTCTTTCCGGGTTCCTCCTTTCCCTCAGGACTCCTATCTCGTCGCATGAGTCTTTCCCTGTGTGTGTGTGTGTGTGAGAGAGAGAGAGAGAGAGAGAGAGAGAGAGAGAGAGAGAGAGAGAGAGAGAGAGAGAGAGAGAGAGAGAGAGAGAGAGAGTGTGTGTGTGTGTAAGAGGGAGAGAGAGAGAGAGTGTGTGTGTGTGT
The DNA here is from genome assembly GCA_030578275.1 of Meda fulgida. Lineage (NCBI taxonomy): Eukaryota > Metazoa > Chordata > Actinopteri > Cypriniformes > Leuciscidae > Meda > Meda fulgida. The sequence goes on from CM060622.1 coordinate 350,232, forward strand.
GTGTGTGTAAGAGGGAGAGAGAGAGAGAGTGTGTGTGTGTGTGTGTGTGTGTGTCCTCTCTTTACTTGACATTTCTGCCTCAAACACACAAAGTTGAATTATTTAATATGCAAACATGGTGAAACTTGGTTAAAATTAAGTATAAAATCGAAAACGAAAACATTAATTGTTTGGGTAATTTAATGTTCACTATTAAATTCATTCAATATGTTTTGAATATGTATCATTGAAAAAGATGTATGTAATATTGTGTGACAAACTATGATACAGTCACATATGATATTTTGTGCAGTTAAACTAATCTCTTAACTAGGTTAATATCTTGGTTATCTAGATTATACTTAACATGTAAATTGCCACATGGCAGCAATGATTTTAAGAATTAATAAGTAAAATAAAAAAATAAAAAGTGTTTCATTTTTATGTAAGTAATGTCACACAATATGAGATTTACAGACAAACTGTATTTGGCCAGAACTTGCTTTACAATCATGCACAGACATCAACACTTTCTGTGTCCATTACAAATGCCCAATCATGTTACTTAAACTGGACATCTTTTAAATACTTTGCTGAGATTGTCATGTCAGTGAGGTCTTTATACACCAACTATGGTATTCTGTAATAATATCATGTCAGAGGAAAAACGTAAAAAAAAAAAAAAATTGTAACAAATACCCATAGTATATGACATCATAGACAGGTAGAATTGCATGTCATCCACATATTACGATTGCAGATTGTCTATAAAAAGGTCTAAAACACAACAGCAGCGGATGGGGGTGAGGAAGAGGAGTCATGCTGTGACGAGGAAGAGGAGGATAGTGACCGTGAATCCTGCAGGGAGAGAGCGAGGATGGAGATGAAAACTTGATATGGTTTGGTAATAATTGTTCAATTCTACAATGTTGCCTGCAGCAACAGCTGGATATGAGATGTTACTTTATATTAAAATGTATTCCATTAAAAACGGAATCAAATGTCTCAATTTATCCATTGTGGTAGAATGTTACAAGTTTAAAATTAAATCAATTAATGAAAATGTTTAGATTGATATAGTGTCCAACTGTGTGCAGGAAAAATTTGTTTTCTCATTGATATCATATTGCATACTGTAGATCAATATTAGAAAATACGTGTCACTGATTTTAAACTTAAAGAATAATATTTTTCCACAACCATAGAAATATAGGATGTTTATTGTTGTTAAAAAAAGAAAAGCGCTCAGTATGAGATGAAGTGAGTGGCTCTTAAAAGAGCCGTTGGTCGTCATGAGGGACGCGGCGGTTATTTGCCCTTGGCGGGCTTCTCGGTCTTCTTGGGAAGCAGCACGGCCTGGATGTTGGGCAACACGCCGCCCTGAGCGATGGTCACTCCGCCCAGAAGCTTGTTCAGCTCCTCGTCATTGCGCACCGCCAGCTGCAGGTGCCGGGGGATGATGCGGGTCTTCTTGTTGTCCCGAGCGGCGTTTCCAGCCAACTCCAGGATCTCCGCGGTCAGATACTCGAGCACAGCCGCCAGATACACTGGAGCTCCGGCACCGACGCGCTCGGCGTAGTTGCCTTTGCGGAGGAGCCTGTGCACACGGCCGACGGGGAACTGCAACCCTGCCCTGGACGAGCGAGTCTTGGCCTTCGCTCGAGCTTTACCGCCGGTTTTGCCTCTGCCACTCATTTTAATAATTCGTCTCTGATTCCTTCAGAGTTGAAGTGAGCAGAATGAAGAACGAAGACTCCACACACTGTATTTAAACAAGAGTGCCAGTCGCTCATTGGCTTAGAGTCTGTTAAAATTTCAACCAATCACTGCACTTCCCTCCAAAGCCCAACCCCCTTTCTGGCGGAAATGTTAATGTACAAGTATTTGATAGACAGAATATATTAAACGATGTAAATATTTGTGGGAGAAATTTTAAATAGGTATACAAATTGATTTTTATAAAACGGTTACACATTTCACTCACTGTATATTCTGTACACATTGACCCGAAACTACAGCTTTATTTTCCCATTGTAATACTGGAGTTTTTCCACTGCTTATTGTTGATCTACAGTTTACTGTTGTGTATACATTTATGTACTTTTAATTTCCTTTTTAAACTGATCACTGACGAAACACTCATAAGCTTTTTGGCCATTCAAAATATATATATATATATTTTTTTTTTTTAAGTTTTCAAAACGTTAACTTATTTTAAATACATAGCGTTTTCTATTGTGCGTTCAGATTGCATGAGTCCAAGTAGCTGAAAGTCACATCTTGGCCATTTGCTCTTAAAACTAACAAAATGTTAAAATACACGAGTTTTGCTCTTTTCTCCGAGTCAGTGGGTGGCTCTTAAAAGAGCCGTTGAGTGGGGGGGGGGAAGCAGATGTTTATCTCTTCTTAGGTGCTCCCCTTTTAGGCTTGGCGGCTTGAGGCTTTGCCACCTTCGGTTTCGCGGCCTTGGCCTTTTTCGGGCTCTTGGCTGCTTTCTTAGCGGCCGCGGGCTTCTTCGCCTTCTTGGGGCTCTTCGTCGCCTTCTTAACGGGCTTGGCTGCGGGTTTCTTGGCCTTCTTAGGCGATTTCTTAGAGGCTGCGGACTTCTTTACCGCGGCGCTCTTGGGCTTCTTTGCAGCGGCGGGTTTCTTGGCCGCGGGCTTCTTCGCTTTAGCAGCCGCGGGTTTCTTGGCCGCGGGCTTCTTCTTGCTCTCGGCTTGCTGCTTGTTGAGCTTGAAGGAGCCCGAGGCGCCGGTTCCTTTGACCTGCACCAGGGTGCCTTTAGTCACCAGGCTCTTAATGGCGATCTTGACGCGGGAGTTGTTCTTCTCCACGTCGTAGCCGCTGGCCGCGAGCGCTTTCTTCAGCGCGGCGAGGGACACGCCGCTCCTCTCCTTGGACGCGGACACAGCTTTGATGATTAGCTCGCCGACGCCTGGACCGGCTTTCTTGGCTTTCGCAGCGGACTTCTTCTTGGGCGCTTTAGCCGGAGCGGCAGCAGCCGGGGCGGGGGCGGTTTCTGCCATATCTCTCTCTCTGATTGGATGATCTACAGCGTATTACACAAGGACTGCTCTCAGCAGTGAATGATCAGCGTTCACGCGGCGCTGCGCCTTTAAACAACACATGAGAACCTCGTAGACTCAACCCGCCAGCTCGGTGTCTGCGCGCGTCCATGAGGCGCGGGCTCTTGTGTTTTCTTCTCTTACATTTGGGCCAAATCTAGAGTGATAAAATAGTTTTTCGCAGTCAAAACAAAGTGAACAGCGAGCAAAGGTTCTGGGCTTCCATTCCAGACTAAAATACGCAAGGAGGAAATGTTTCTTTCGACTCTATCAGGTCAAATCCAAGGCGAGCATCAGCCACGGGGAAAAGCCGCGTGTACATTTGATGGAAAGTTTTACTGTAAAAGTGTGTAAAAGTCTGAAGGCGTCCTCTGTGTGTTCAGCAAACAGTCTGAAAGAGACTTTAATGAAATCAGCATCAGTGAGGGGTCGCGAGGAGGCTTTGATACAGATGTTGTTTTGGGCCGCTTGAAGCACAAGAACATCATCCAGAGTCTGTCTGTGACTCTCAGCTCTGGTCTTATAATGCATCATAAATATATTCGTCTGATCACACAATGTTAATGTTTTAACTTTTTTTTCACAAGCTGATGTACATCATATCTTGAAAATAAAAATGTAAATCCTCATTTGTTTCATCCTCATTTGTAAATCCTCATTCTTGACAATGTTTGAAACTTTGTATTTCTAGCATTTTGTATTTGCTATATAAGTCTCTTTGGATACAATAATCTTCTAAATTATGGAATGTAAATAATATAAAGCACATGTTACTCATCCTAACCAATTCATAACTAATTCTTAAAATAGTTAACATATTTACACTGTATGTTTGATTTATTTGCACAGACGTTGGGGTTTTAGACATACTATAAATACTAGTTTTCTGACCAATATATTTATCTTAGTGTCATGAGAGACCCATTTCTTTTCACAAGAACAACAGAAAACATATGAATCATAATCTTCCTCATGTTTCAATATATTAGTGAGGAAATGTTGTGATTCACATGTGAAACTAAACATTTCTCTTCAACTCTGAACCAAAACTGAGAAGCTTCTCGAAATAAAACAACAAACGTTAGACATTGATCATTTTGCTATAATTAATAAATAATTTTGCTTTTGAAACTGATGAAACAATGAAAAGTTATTTTATGCATAAACCAGCAGTGTCAGTGCGTCCAGCTTTGTTCGGCTGGACTGTGAGTTTGGACATCAGTGACACGAGGTTTTAAGGATCCAAAAATTCATTTTAAATTTTGTCTTAATAATGCAAATTACCAGTTACTGAAGCCTAATGTTGAACTAGATGCACTTTTCAGAAAATGTCCCTATAAACTTTGCTAATATTACCAGCCAGTCAGATTAATTATAGTTCATGAAAACAAAAAATACATTTATTTTTCTATGACCTTCATTGTGCGTCAAAAAGGTGCAGTAAACAGGCCTACACTATATTATATAAAAGTGTTGTAGGTCAATACAAGCTTGCTGGTCCACAGATATAAAGCAGAAAGACAGTTTAAAATGACTAAATTATAGATAATAATAAAAAATAAATGAACAATCTAAAGCAAACAGAGGAAGAAAGCCCTGTAATAAAACACATTAATACAGTCACATATTCCTGTCATTTATTGTTCTTGTAGACCCTGAATCTACAGGACTCCCGTTACAGTTGCTTGGGCAAACTTTATGATGCATGAAAATGCATAATTTAATGTAAATGTGGGATTTGATAACCATTTTTAAACTGAACAGTCATTAAACAGACAGAAGTGCTGAAATCTTGAAAAGGCTGGAAAACAATATTGTCGCTGTTGTGTTGAAACACTGGAAGCATCAAACTAAAGGAAGGTGTAAGTGCACACAGAAGACTAGAGCATCTCCGGAGAAATACTGTGAAGAGAAAGATGGAAGACAAGACAAACTAAGACCAGGGAGAATAAGAGAAGGTCAGAAAAAAGAAACCCAGCAAGAGAAAAAGGGCAAACATTTTAAATGGTATATTATCTTTTCAATAAATAAAGTGTACAGAGAATATTACAAAACTGTTAGTCTTAGTTTATAAAGCCTGTGATGTCCCCGCACCTAAATACCTCACTGAGTGACACCATGTGTTCCTGCTGGACCCTTAGATCTAGCAATAACATGTGTGTGTGGTACATGTGTGAACGCTGCATGTGTGAATGCTACAGGTGTGAACACGGCATGTGCGTGTGGTACAGGTGTGAACGCTGCATGTGTGTGTGGTACAGGTGTGAACGCTGCATGTGTGTGTGGTACAGGTGTAAACGCTGCATGTGTGTGTGGTACAGGTGTAAACACTGCATGTGTGTGTGGTACATGTGTGAACGCTGCATGTGTGTGCTACAGGTGTGAACGCTGCATGTGTGTGTGGTAGAGGTGTGAACAATGCATCTCTGTGTGCTACAGGTGTTAGCGCTACATGTGTGTGTGGTACAGGTGTGAACGCTGCATGTGTGTGTGGTACAGGTGTAAATGCGGCATGTGCGTGTGCTACAGGTGTGAACGCTGCATGTGTGTGTGGTACAGGTGTGAACGCTGCATGTGTGTGGTACAGGTGAAAACGTGGCATGTGTGTGTGCTACAGGTGTGAACGCTGCATGTGTGTGTGGTACAGGTGTGAACGCTGCATGTGTGTGTGGTACAGGTGTAATCACGGCATATGTGTGTGGTACAGGTGTAAACGTGGCATATGTGTGTGGTACAGGTGTAAACGTGGCATATGTGTGTGCTACAGGTGTGAACACTGCATGTGTGTGTGGTACAGGTGTGAACGCTGCATGTGCGTGTGGTACAGGTGTAAACGTGGCATGTGCGTGTGGTACAGGTGTAAACGCGGCATGTGCGTGTGATACATGTGTGAACGCTGCATGTGTGTGTGGTACAGGTGTGAACGCTGCATGTGTGTGGTACAGGTGTAAACGCGGCATGTGCGTGTGGTACAGGTGTAAACGCGGCATGTGCGTGTGCTACAGGTGTGAACGCTGCATGTGTGTGTGGTACACGTGTAAACACGGCATGGTGTGTGGTACAGGTGTTAACGCTGCATGTGTGTGTGGTACAGGTGTGAACGCTGCATGTGTGTGTGGTACAGGTGTAATCACGACGTGTGTGTGGTACAGGTGTAAACGTGGCATGTGTTTGTGGTACAGGTGTAAACGCTGCATGTGTGTGGTACAGGTGTGAACGCTGCATGTGTGTGCGTGTGGTACAGGTGTAAACACTGCATTTGTGTGTGGTACAGGTGTAAACATGGCATTTGTGTGTGGAACAGGTGTGAACGCTGCATGTGTGTGTGGTACAGGTGTAAACGCTGCATGTGTGTGGTACAGGTGTAAACACTGCATGTGTGTGTGGTACAGGTGTGAACGCTGCATGTGTGTGTGCTACAGGTGTGAACGCTGCATGTGTGTGTGCTACAGGTGTGAACAATGCATCTGTGTGTGCTACAGGTGTAAACGCTGCATGTGTGTGTGGTACAGGTGTGAACGCTGCATGTGTGTGTGCTACAGGTGTGAACGCTGCATGTGTGTGTGGTACAGGTGTAAACACGGCATGTGTGTGTGGTACAGGTGTGAACGCTGCATGTGTGTGTGCTACAGGTGTAAACGCGGCATGTGTGTGGTACAGGTGTAAACGCTGCATGTGTGTGCTACATGTGTAAACACGGCATGTGTGTGTGGTACAGGTGTGAACGCGGCATGTGTGTGTGGTACAGGTGTGAACGCTGCATGTGTGTGTGGTACAGGTGTGAACGCTGCATGTGTGTGGGGTACAGGTGTGAACTCTGCATGTGTGTGTGGTACAGGTGTGAACGCTGCATGTGTGTGGTACAGGTGTAAACGCGGCAGGTGCGTGTGGTACAGGTGTAAATGCGGCATGTGCGTGTGGTACAGGTGTGTGAACGCTGCATGTGTGTGTGGTACAGATGTAATCACGGCATGTGTGTGTGCTACAGGTGTGAATGCTGCATGTGTGTGTGGTACAGGTGTAAACTCTGCATGTGCGTGTGGTACAGGTGTGAACGCTGCATGTGTGTGTGGTACAGGTGTAAACACGGCATGTGTGTGTGGTACAGGTGTAAACGTGGCATGTGTGTGTGGTACAGGTGTGAACGCTGCATGTGTGTGTGCTACAGGTGTGAACGCTGCATGTGTGTGTGGTACAGGTGTGAATGCTGCATGTGTGTGTGGTACAGGTGTGAACGCTGCATGTGTGTGTGGTACAGGTGTAATCACGGCATCTGTGTGGTACAGGTGTAAACGCGGCATGTGCGTGTGGTACATGTGTAAACACGGCATGTGCGTGTGGTACAGGTGTGAACGCTGCATGTGCGCGTGGTACAGGTGTAAACACGGCATGTGTGTGTGGTACAGGTGTAAACGCTGCATGTGTTTGTGGTACAGGTGTGAACGCTGCATGTGTGTGTGCTACAGGTGTGAACGCTGCATGTGTGTGTGGTACAGGTGTGAATGCTGCATGTGTGTGTGGTACAGGTGTGAACGCTGCATGTGTGTGTGGTACAGGTGTAAACGCGGCATGTGCGTGTGGTAAATGTGTAAACACGGCATGTGCGTGTGGTACAGGTGTGAACGCTGCATGTGCGCGTGGTACAGGTGTAAACGCTGCATGTGTTTGTGGTACAGGTGTGAACGCTGCATGTGTGTGTGCTACAGGTGTGAACGCTGCATGTGTGTGTGGTACAGGTGTGAACACTGCATGTGTGTGTGTGTGTGCTACAGGTGTAAACGCTGCATGTGTGTGTGGTACAGGTGTGAACGCTGCATGTGTGTGTGGTACAGGTGTAAACGCTGCATGTGTGTGTGGTACAGGTGTAAACATAGCATGTGTGTGTGGAACAGGTGTGAACACTGCATGTGTGTTTGCTACAGGTGTGAACGCTACATGTGTGTGTGGTACAGGTGTAAACACGGCATGTGTGTGGTACAGGTGTGTACGCTGCATGTGCGTGTGGTACATGTGTAAATGCGGCATGTGCGTGTGGTACAGGTGTAAACACGACATGTGTGTGTTTTACAGTCGTGAACGCGGCATGTGTGTGTGGTACAGGTGTGAACGCTGCATGTGTGTGGGGTACAGGTGTAAAGGCTGCATGTGTGTGTGGTACAGGTGTGAACGCTGCATGTGCGTGTGGTACAGGTGTAAACGTGGCATGTGCGTGTGGTACAGGTGTAAACGCGGCATGTGTGTGTGGTACAGGTGTGAACGCTGCATGTGTGTGTGGTACAGGTGTGAACGCTGCATGTGTGTGGTACAGGTGTAAACGCGGCATGTGCGTGTGGTACAGGTGTAAACGCGGCATGTGCGTGTGGTACAGGTGTAAACGCGGCATGTGCGTGTGGTACATGTGTGAACGCTGCATGTGTGTGTGGTACAGGTGTGAACGCTGCATGTGTGTGGTACAGGTGTAAACGCTGCATGTGTGTGGTACAGGTGTAAACGCGGCATGTGCGTGTGGTACAGGTGTGAACGCTGCATGTGTGTGTGGTAGAGGTGTAATCACGGCATGTCTGTGTGGTACAGTTGTAAACGTGGCATGTGCGTGTGCTACAGGTGTGAACGCTGCATGTGTGTGTGGTAGAGGTGTAAACGCGGCATGTGCGTGTGGTACAGGTGGCATGTGCGTGTGGTACAGGTGTAAACGCGGCATGTGCGTGTGGTACATGTGTGAACGCTGCATGTGTGTGTGGTACAGGTGTGAACGCTGCATGTGTGTGGTACAGGTGTAAACTCTGCATGTGCGTGTGGTACAGGTGTAAACGCGGCATGTGCGTGTGGTACAGGTGTGAACGTGGCATGTGCGTGTGGTACAGGTGTAAACGCGGCATGTGCGTGTGATACATGTGTGAACGCTGCATGTGTGTGTGGTACAGGTGTGAACGCTGCATGTGTGTGGTACAGGTGTAAACGCGGCATGTGCGTGTGGTACAGGTGTAAACGCGGCATGTGCGTGTGCTACAGGTGTGAACGCTGCATGTGTTGGTGTGGTACACGTGTAAACACGGCATGTGTGTGTGGTACAGGTGTTAACGCTGCATGTGTGTGTGGTACAGGTGTGAACGCTGCATGTGTGTGGTACAGGTGTAATCACGACGTGTGTGTGGTACAGGTGTAAACGTGGCATGTGTTTGTGGTACAGGTGTAAACGCTGCATGTGTGTGTGGTACAGGTGTGAACGCTGCATGTGTGTGCGTGTGGTACAGGTGTAAACACTGCATTTGTGTGTGGTACAGGTGTAAACATGGCATTTGTGTGTGGAACAGGTGTGAACGCTGCATGTGTGTGTGGTACAGGTGTAAACGCTGCATGTGTGTGTGGTACAGGTGTAAACACTGCATGTGTGTGTGGTACAGGTGTGAACGCTGCATGTGTGTGTGCTACAGGTGTGAACGCTGCATGTGTGTGTGCTACAGGTGTGAACAATGCATCTGTGTGTGCTACAGGTGTAAACGCTGCATGTGTGTGTGGTACATGTGTGAACGCTGCATGTGTGTGCTACAGGTGAACGCTGCATGTGTGTGTGGTACAGGTGTAAACACGGCATGTGTGTGTGGTACAGGTGTGAACGCTGCATGTGTGTGTGCTACAGGTGTAAACGCGGCATGTGTGTGTGGTACAGGTGTAAACGCTGCATGGTGTGCTACATGTGTAAACAACGGCATGTGTGTGTGGTACAGGTGTGAACGCGGCATGTGTGTGTGGTACAGGTGTGAACTCTGCATGTGTGTTGTGGTACAGGTGTGAACGCTGCATGTGTGTGGGGTACAGGTGTGAACTCTGCATGTGTGTGTGGTACAGGTGTGAACGCTGCATGTGTGTGGTACAGGTGTAAACGCGGCAGGTGCGTGTGGTACAGGTGTAAATGCGGCATGTGCGTGTGGTACAGGTGTGAACGCTGCATGTGTGTGTGGTACAGATGTAATCACGGCATGTGTGTGGCTACAGGTGTGAATGCTGCATGCGTGTGTGGTACAGGTGTAAACTCTGCATGGCGTGTGGTACAGGTGTGAACGCTGCATGTGTGTGGTACAGGTGTAAACACGGCATGTGTGTGTGTGTACAGGTGTAAACGTGGCATGTGTGTGTGGTACAGGTGTGAACGCTGCATGTGTGTGTGCTACAGGTGTGAACGCTGCATGTGTGTGTGGTACAGGTGTGAATGCTGCATGTGTGTGTGGTACAGGTGTGAACGCTGCATGGTGTGTGGTACAGGTGTAATCACGGCATCTGTGTGGTACAGGTGTAAACGCGGCATGTGCGTGTGGTACATGTGTAAACACGGCATGTGCGTGTGGTACAGGTGTGAACGCTGCATGTGCGCGTGGTACAGGTGTAAACACGGCATGTGTGTGTGGTACAGGTGTAAACGCTGCATGTGTTTGTGGTACAGGTGTGAACGCTGCATTGTGTGTGCTACAGGTGTGAACGCTGCATGTGTTGTGGTACAGGTGTGAATGCTGCATGTGTGTGTGGTACAGGTGTGAACGCTGCATGTGTGTGTGGTACAGTGTAAACGCGGCATGTGCGTGTGGTAAATGTGTAAACACGGCATGTGCGTGTGGTACAGGTGTGAACGCTGCATGTGCGCGTGGTACAGGTGTAAACGCTGCATGTGTTTGTGGTACATGTGAAACGCTGCATGTGTGTGTGCTACAGGTGTGAACGCTGCATGTGTGTGTGGTACAGGTGTGAACACTGCATGTGTGTGTGTGTGCTACAGGTGTAAACGCTGCATGTGTGTGTGGTACAGGTGTGAACGCTGCATGTGTGTGTGGTACAGGTGTAAACGCTGCATGTGTGTGTGGTACAGGTGTAAACATAGCATGTGTGTGTGGAACAGGTGTGAACACTGCATGTGTGTTTGCTACAGGTGTGAACGCTACATGTGTGTGTGGTACAGGGTAAACACGGCATGTTGTGTGGTACAGTGTGTACGCTGCATGTGCGTGTGGTACATGTGTAAATGCGGCATGTGCGTGTGGTACAGGTGTAAACACGACATGTGTGTGTTTTACAGTCGTGAACGCGGCATGTGTGTGTGGTACAGGTGTGAACGCTGCATGTGTGTGGGGTACAGGTGTAAAGGCTGCATGTGTGTGTGGTACAGGTGTGAACGCTGCATGTGCGTGTGGTACAGGTGTAAACGTGGCATGTGCGTGTGGTACAGGTGTAAACGCGGCATGTGTGTGTGGTACAGGTGTGAACGCTGCATGTGTGTGTGGTACAGGTGTGAACGCTGCATGTGTGTGTGGTACAGGTGTAAACGCGGCATGTGCGTGTGGTACAGGTGTAAACGCGGCATGTGCGTGTGGTACAGGTGTAAACGCGGCATGTGCGTGTGGTACATGTGTGAACGCTGCATGTGTGTGTGGTACAGGTGTGAACGCTGCATGTGTGTGGTACAGGTGTAAACGCTGCATGTGCGTGTGGTACAGGTGTAAACGCGGCATGTGCGTGTGGTACAGGTGTGAACGCTGCATGTGTGTGTGGTAGAGGTGTAATCACGGCATGTCTGTGTGGTACAGTTGTAAACGTGGCATGTGCGTGTGCTACAGGTGTGAACGCTGCATGTGTGTGTGGTAGAGGTGTAAACGCGGCATGTGCGTGTGGTACAGGTGGCATGTGCGTGTGGTACAGGTGTAAACGCGGCATGTGCGTGTGGTACATGTGTGAACGCTGCATGTGTGTGTGGTACAGGTGTGAACGCTGCATGTGTGTGGTACAGGTGTAAACTCTGCATGTGCGTGTGGTACAGGTGTAAACGCGGCATGTGCGTGTGGTACAGGTGTGAACGCTGCATATGTGTGTGGTAGAGGTGTAATCACGGCATGTCTGTGTGGTACAGTTGTAAACGTGGCATGTGCGTGTGCTACAGGTGTGAACGCTGCATGTGTGTTGGTAGAGGTGTAATCACGGCATGTGTGTGTGGTACAGGTGTAAACACGGCATGTGTGTGTGGTACAGGTGTAAACGCTGCATGTGTGTGTGGTACAGGTGTGAACGCTGCATGTGTGTGTGCTACAGGTGTAATCACGACATGTGTGGGTGGTACAGGTGTGAACGCTGCATGTGTGTGTGGTACAGGTGTAATCACGACATGTGTGTGTGGTACAGGTGTAAACGTGCATGTGTTTGTGGTACAGGTGTAAACGCTGCATGTGTGTGCGTGTGGTACAGGTGTAAAAAGCTGCATGTGTGTGTGGTACAGGTGTAAACATGGCATGTGTGTGTGGAACAGGTGTGAACGCTGCATGTGTGTGTGGTACAGGTGTAACGCTGCATGTGTGTGTGGTACAGGTGTAAACACGGCATATGTGTGTGGTACAGGTGTGAACGCTGCATGTGTGTGTGCTACAGGTGTGAACGCTGCATGAGTGTGGTGGTAGAGGTGTGAACACTGCATCTGTGTGTGCTACAGGTGTAAACGCTGCATATGTGTTTGGTACATGTGTGAACGCTGCATGTGTGTGTGGAACAGGTGTGAACGCTGCATGTGTGTGTGGTACAGGTGTAAACGCTGCATGTGTGTGTGGTACAGGTGTAAACGCGGCATGTGTGTGTGCTACAGGTGTAAACGTGGCATGTGCTCGTGCTACAGGTGTAAACGCTGCATGTGTGTGGTACGCGTGTAAACGCGCATGTGTGTGTGCTACAGGTGTAAACGCGGCATGTGCGCGTGGTACAGGTGTGAACGCTGCATGTGTGGGTGGTACAGGTGTAAACGCGGCATGTGTGTGCTACAGGTGTAAACGCGGCATGTGTGTGTGGTACAGGGTAAACGCGGCATGTGCGTCTGGTACAGGTGTAAACGCTGCATGTGTGTGTGCTACAGGTGTAAACGCGGCATATGCGCGTGGTACAGGTGTAAACGCTGCATGTGTGTGTGCTACAGGGTGTAAACGCGGCATATGCGCGTGGTATAGGTGTAATCAGGGCATGTGTGTGGTACAGGTGTAAACGCGACATGTGTGTGGTACAGGTATAAACGCGGCATGTGTGTGTGCTACAGGTGAACGCTGCATGTGCGTTTGTGGTACAGGTGTAAACTGCATGTGTGTGTGCTACAGTGAACGCTGCATGTGTGTGTGGTACAGATGTAAGCGCGGCATGTGTGTGGTACAGGTGTGAACGCGGCATGTGTGTGTGGTACAGGTGTGAACGCTGCATGTGTGTGTGGTACAGGTGTAAACCGCGGCATGTGTGTGTGGTACAGGTGTGAACACTGCATGTGTGTGTGCTACAGTAGTGAACGCTGCATGTGTGTGTGGTACAGGTGTGAACGCTGCATGTGTGTGTGGTACAGGTGTAAGCGCGGCATGTGTGTGGTACAGGTGTGAACGCGGCATGTGTGTGTGGTACAGGTGTGAACGCTGCATGTGTGTGTGGTACAGGTGTAAACACGGCATGTGCGTGGTACAGGTGTGAATGCTGCATGTGTGTGTGGTACAGTGTGAATGCTGCATGTGTGTGGTACAGGTGTGAAAGCTGCATGTGTGTGTGGTACAAGTGTAAACACGGCGTGTGTGTGGTACAGGTGTGAATGCTGCATGTGTGTGTGGTACAGTGTGAACGCTGCATGTGTGTGGTACAGGTGTGAAAGCTGCATGTGTGTGTGGTACAAGTGTAAAACACGGCGTGTGTGTGGTTACAGGTGTGAATGCTGCATGTGTGTGTGGTACAGGTGTGAATGCTGCATGTGTGTGTGGTACAGGTGTGAACGCTGCATGTGTTTGTGGTACATGTGTGAAAGCTGCATGTGTTTCTGCTACAGGTGTAAACGCTGCATATGTGTGTGGTACAGGTGTAAACGTGCATGTGTTTGGGAAGGGCTGTCAGTGCTGCAGGCCCACAGATGATCTTCATGACCCTGACCTACTGACCTTCACATTGCAACTTACAACTCATATATTCACCATGCTCAGTAAATAATTATTTTCCATTCAATTTCCCTGTCCTCCACTTTTTCATTTTTTGTTACATTTCTTTATCAAAATGTCTCTTTTCTTTTATCTAACTTCACGTTTATTTAGTTATTGGTTGTCTTCATCTGCTTTTGTTTATTTAATTGTTATAACAAGCAGATTGATTGTCTCTTTGTGTCTGACCTTGGGTTCTTAAAAAAATAAAATTACACTGGATGCATTTCAACAGAATGTTTTTTTTTCTTTGACAGATGCGACTCCAGGGGGGTATTCCAGAAAGAATTTGTTATGTGACTTACCGGGTAAGTTTAGGAGTAAGTAAGCGGATAACCTCTGCTTTCGGTTAAAAAAACGGAGGTAACTTTCGGGTTATGTAAGAACCATAGCAACTGACTCTCTGAGGATAACTGCTCGGAGCAGGTTATGTTGCAGGGTTAGTTTGTTTCAGAGAGGTTTCCGAGCATGGCGTGCCCTTTTGATGAGGATCCTGTGGACGTAGAGGCACAGATTATACCAGGGTTTTCCGAAGGGGGAGGGTGATAAGACCACGTATCGATGTATTTTCTTATCCTAACGAATATTTGCAGGAACGCTATCGTTTTTCTAGGGGTCGTTAATTTATTTAACAAACCTACTAAAACCACACATCTCAAACGCGACAAACCAGCGGGTCAGCGCTTAGCACCGAACAAATAATTTGGATTGCTCTGCGCTTTTTCGCTACGGGGAGTTTTCTCTACAATGTGGGCGATGCAGAGCATTGGGAAAGGCAACAGTGTGTAGCGCCGCTCGTACAGTATGCATGGCACTGAAACGGTTTTCACACTTTGGTACAGTTCCCTGGCCATAAACCTGTGCGCTTTATTAAAGAAGAATTCTACAGGGTTGCAGGTTTGCTCTCAGAAATTCTGATCTACTTCAATTAAATTACATTTCTTAATAGGTTTATTTTTACAGCACACACATAAAGGCTACACAAACTTCTTAAATTTGTAATCAATCTTAATTTCAGGGTTCCCAAACGTGATTGGGTGCATTGATGGGACCCACATTCCTATTAAAGCTCCATCTATCAATGCGGGAGACTATGTTAATAGGAAGTCTGTGACTAGCATCAACGTGCAGGTAGCTATATTTTGGCTCCTTAATATTGGTGTTACAAATAGGCCTAATAAACTTATTGTTCTCCACAGGTAATATGTGATGCAACCCACCTCATCACTAATGTTGAGGCAAAAATGGCCTGGGTCTGTACATGACGCCCGAATATTTAGAGAGTCATCTCTGTGCAACACATTTCAACAGGGTACGTTTTGTTAGACAAATGCTTGTAGTCTTTATTACATTTACAAAACACCTCAAACATTACAGGACACTTCTATGGTTACTTGCTGGGGGACAGAGGATACCCTTGCCTCCCCTATTTGATGACACCCTACCCTGATCCTGAGCCCGGACCACAGACACGCTTCAACCGGTCTCACAGCAGAACACTGGCCAAGGTGGAGATGACAATAGGCATTCTGAAGGCGAGGTTTCAGTGTCTGCGTGGGCTCAGGGTCACTCCAAATAGGGCATGTGACCTCACAGTTGCTTGTGTGGTACTTCACAACATTGCCACAATAAGAGGAGAGAGGCATCCCCCCTGTCCTGATGAAGATGACCTAGAACAACACCCAGTGAATCTGGCAGACCACAGAGATGGCAGAAGGCTTAGAGACATGAGTTGTCAAAATCACTTTATTTAATATGTGTTGTATTTCTTTATATCCTGAAATAAAAGAGACATGACAGATTTGTATTTATTGCTTTATACACACACACAAAGAAATAGCAGATTCATGTTCACATGATTCTCACCTTAAGGCGATGCTCCAGTAGTTCTATTTCAAGTTTGTCCTTTTTAATGGCCAGCCTTTTCTCCTCTGTCTGAAGCTGTATAAGGTACATTTCCATGTCAGTTTTTTTTAATTTGCCTTAATAGATGGACCTTATACAGCTCCTTTGCAGACAACTAGGAAGGCAAAGTAAATAAGATGGTTAAAGAAGAAAATCTGCCACATAGTAACATTATGTAAATAAGGACAACCAGGGACAAGTTCTTACACTGCTAAGATTATGTGTAGAGGTAGATGGACCATCATCTGCATGTACATCCCCAGCTAGATTCTGTCACAGGACAAATTACACATTTTTCACTCCATCTAAAAAGCTATGCATTGTCCAGTATATGCATCATACCTCTGTGGGTCTCCCAGCACTTTCTAATTCTGTCTCAGCAGATGTGGTCTCTTCATCATCATCATCCTAGAGTGGAAATATGCAAGGTTTCGTTGTCTGGCAGACAAAGTGAACGATCTAAAAGCAACTGGTTCTTAAAATGCATCACTAACAATTGTGACAGACTGTGTGGTAGTTACAAGGTGTCCATCAGCAACTGCAAGAAAAAAAAAAGATACTCAATGTGTAAATTACTAAAGTATGACGGACACTGAATAAAGGCATTAGGAACATGCAAGAATAAAAAAAAAACGATTACTGTATAAAGCATATGCTGTAAAATAGAATATGTATGCATAATGCACAAGTGAAACAATGACTGCATTTGGGAAGCATTTAGCCTTCTTCCTAATGACAAGAGTTAATGATCGTTTTGTCCAAACGTATGACTAAATAATCATAAGTACTAATATGGTATACCTACATTGTACCAAGTCACTTGAGTTGTTGTGGGAGGAAGCGAAGTCTGACGAAGTTCCCTCTGGAATACCATCAACCACAGGGCGACCTTTATTAAGTGAGAGAGCCAACTCCTCAGATGAGGTGAGAGGAGGTGGAGGTGGACCCCCGCCAGTTAGACGGGCCTCAGCCTTCTGTCTATTAGCTATATAGGAAGAATACTTTAAAAGTAACTTAAGACATTGAGATCTTACAAAAGTTAAAATAAAATATTACCTTTTTGGAGAATGTTTTTGTGTTTCATTTTGACTTGGGAAAGAGTTATTTTGGCTCCAGAAGGATTACACCTTATAAAACAAGAGGCCTAAATATTTCTTGTCAATATACATTGCACTGTATTCTTAAGAAACTGATGTAGAGAAAAGTAAATGCTCGTCGAGTCATGCCACATGCTCAAAAAGATAATTGTTCAACTTTGCAAATTAACAAAAGAAAGGCAAGCATATTTAAAATGTAATAATAAAAAAACTTACGCATTTACTCTGTCAGTTATTTTTTGCCAAGCCAATTGTCTTTCCCTCGCATATGCAGCTGTATTGCTTTTTTTTTTCATTATAATGGGCTTGTACTCCTCATAAGCCAACATTAAAACTTCTAACTCTGCTTCAGAGAAGTAGGCGGCACGCAACTTTTCACCCTTAGTTTCCATGGTGACTCCTGAATTCGGCGTTCCATTGAAAATGCCTTTATATGTTCGCCGTGCACGCGCATTAACTTGAGGTTATTAGCAGTAGGTGGATTAAACTAACTCAACACAGGTGTTTTGGAACCGACATTCCCCGAGTAAGCAGGTTATGGGTTAATCAACCCAGAGTTCAGGGTTAATCTGATGGTAAATTAACCCAGCTTTCTGGAATACACCCCAGATGTCTAGACACTGTTACTGTTTGAAAACTGCTAAAGATTTTAGAAGGCTTTCCAAGACATCAAGAGTACTTGGCATTGAGAAGAGCCGAGGTGGATAGACTGGCAGAGACACAGTGGGGCAAATATTGATATGTCTAATGCCTATTTGTTGTGCCTGCTTTCCAGCCAAAGATATTCAGAGATGTCTGCTCATATTCCCAGCGGTTTTCTGATATATTTTTGATTATGTGATTAGTAAAATGAGATTAAATACCAAGTCAGTCCTTTTAGTATTCTTTAACTGCATAGTCTTAACCATCACAAATACTTGTGCATAAACATTCCTGTTAAAGGGGGTTGGGCTTTGGAGGGAAGTGCAGTGATTGGTTGAAAGGTTAACAGACTCTAAGCCAATGAGCGACTGGTGGTCTCGCTTAAATACAGTGTGCGGAGCCGCTGCTTATCATTCTCCTAACTTTCTAGCTGAAGCTTTTAGAACCTAACTGATAAAATGAGTGGTAGAGGCAAAACCGGTGGTAAAGCTCGAGCGAAGGCTAAGACTCGCTCGTCCAGGGCAGGGCTGCAGTTCCCCGTCGGCCGTGTGCACAGGCTCCTCCGCAAAGGCAACTATGCCGAGCGCGTCGGTGCCGGAGCTCCAGTGTATCTGGCGGCTGTGCTCGAGTATCTCACCGCGGAGATCCTGGAGTTGGCTGGAAACGCCGCTCGGGACAACAAGAAGACCCGCATCATCCCCCGGCACCTGCAGCTGGCGGTGCGCAATGACGAGGAGCTGAACAAGCTTCTGGGCGGAGTGACCATCGCTCAGGGCGGCGTGTTGCCCAACATCCAGGCCGTGCTGCTGCCCAAGAAGACCGAGAAGCCCGCCAAGGGCAAATAACCGCCGCGTCCCTCATGACGACCAACGGCTCTTTTAAGAGCCACTCACTTACACTGATACTGAGCTCTTATCTTAACATTTTCCAACACAAAACTCATTTGATTGAGAAAAATGACCCATCAAACCAGTCAAATGTTTGATTGTTCCGCTATATAATTATAGTAGCCACAAGGTGTGCATGGCTGACGCATGATCCCCTATGTGAGTTTGGTAGAGACCGTGTGAAATGTTGCTGCCCCATCCCTTCTCCACTAATAAAAAATATACTTGTATACCAAGCTCTGATATTGAATATTATAAATGACTATCCACAATTAAAGAGCAAAATACACATCTGATTAATTTCTAGTGTAACAAACTAATCAATGTTGCTGTGGGTCTTTTGCCCTTTATCTGCTCTGCTGAACTATCCTGTATGTTACTGACGGATGGCAAGTGTGTTTTAATATCTGGATGCAGTGCTTTTATACAGACTGCAATGTGATTTTGTTCTGATCCGAGATCTGCACAACCGCTGGGATTTAAGAAGAGTATTTCAGAACAAACAAAAAAAGCATTTTGATAATAAAGCCTATAGGTTTGTTACACTGATCGATGAGCAAAATAGTAAACAGAACAAACCATCTTGAGCGGGAAACCCTCCGCTTGTTTGAAAAAGAAGAAACGCGCAGTCATTGGCTAGCAGTCATAAGGGTACGAGAAACACTAGCCAATCACAAGCCTCTGCATCATCGAGACACTATGAGCTCGTGACGGTCAAATGCTATAAAAGCAGGAGGCGTGTAACAAAAAGCTGTATTTCCAGCCCAAGCAGGACCGCGAGAGGAGAAACTGCAGCGATGGCAAGAACTAAGCAGACCGCTCGTAAATCCACCGGTGGTAAAGCCCCGAGGAAGCAGCTCGCGACCAAAGCAGCGCGGAAGAGCGCGCCCGCCACTGGCGGCGTCAAGAAGCCCCATCGGTACCGGCCCGGGACCGTGGCTCTGCGGGAGATCCGCCGCTACCAGAAGTCCACCGAGCTGCTGATCCGCAAACTGCCTTTCCAGCGGCTGGTGAGAGAAATCGCCCAGGACTTCAAGACGGACCTGCGCTTCCAGAGCTCCGCCGTCATGGCCCTGCAGGAGGCCAGCGAGGCTTATCTGGTGGGTCTGTTCGAGGACACCAACCTGTGCGCCATCCACGCCAAGAGAGTCACCATCATGCCCAAGGACATCCAGCTGGCGCGCCGCATCCGCGGAGAGCGCGCTTAGGCCCGGAGCTACTGTGCACGCGCACCACACCCCAACGGCTCTTTTAAGAGCCACATCACTTACAATAAACGAGTAAAGTTTCACTTTATCTCAGATTACAACTAATATAAAGCTTATAGGCTCTGTATTGTGTTGGATCTGTTTTCAGTAAATTGTAGGTCTGTGCAACTATAAGGAAAAACCATATGCGATTTTAGACATATACTGTTTCCTAAAACACAATTGGCAATTTGTTCCATCTGAGCAGAGTTTGGGTAAGGCAGCCAGTGAATATCATAACTCCACAATTCCAAGGCACACATTAAGCAGAGGTTTCTTTTCATCATAAGCGCATATTAGCACTTCAACAAAATCAATATAAGTGTTAACAGGTGTAAATAAATCATGTGTAAGTGAATATTAACTGGACAAGGATTTCAGATATTGCCTCTGAGGGGACATTTTGTCCCCGTAATGTAGAGTTTACCAGGATAAGTACACACACACACACACACACACACACACACACGGAATAATAACAGATACCACTATTCATTATTTTATTATAATCAATATTGTGATTTGATGTCTTGTGTCCCTCTTTGTTTAATTTGATTGCTGAGCTTCTAGAACAGCACTGTTCGTTATCAAACTACTGTACTACTGTAAATAACATGATCTGATCAATTATTCATAATATATTTAAAACAAGGGAAAGTCTCCTGCAGATCGGGATGGTGGTTTAGTGTTTCGCGGTATATATTTTGGGGGAGGGGCGCGCATGTGACGCGCTGCTGGTTTCTCTCAGGTCCTGTAAGTACGTTTAAAATGCCTCCCTTCATCATACATTATTCACCATCTTAACGATCTTTGTAATCATGTCTGGAAGAGGCAAAGGCGGGAAAGGGCTCGGAAAAGGAGGCGCGAAGCGTCATCGCAAAGTTCTGCGTGATAATATCCAGGGAATAACCAAACCCGCCATTCGACGTCTGGCTCGCCGCGGCGGCGTCAAGCGCATCTCCGGGCTGATCTACGAGGAGACTCGCGGTGTGTTGAAGGTGTTCCTGGAGAACGTGATCCGCGATGCTGTGACCTACACCGAGCACGCCAAGAGAAAGACCGTCACCGCCATGGATGTCGTGTACGCGCTGAAGCGGCAGGGACGCACCTTGTACGGCTTCGGGGGATAAACGCCTGAAACACGAGACACTGACGGACCCAACGGCTCTTTTAAGAGCCACACACTCTCTCACTTAAAGAGTCGATGATTTAACAGTGTCAATTATAAATTAACTATAAAAGGCTTTTAATGAGGTGTCTCAACCCAAATGAACAAGTAAGAGCAGGCATTATACTGAAGCATAAGTGAAAATGCAGAAAACAAACATAATTATTTTTCAAATGGGCTATTATGCGTTAAATGGTTTCACGAATCAAGGAAGTTCTGAGGAAAAGCTGTTTTTAAAGGGAGTTTGACCGTTACTGTTCTCTTTTCTTCAAACCTCCTTCAAATGTGTTTATAAGGGGCTTTAATTTAACGATGTTGGAGAACATGTGTCTAGAACCGCTTATTTGATCAGAATTTTACTAAAATCTATAAATAAAAAGAGCGGGAAATGAAACAAAGGAAACTGCTTTGTTCAAACATGGGGCGGGGCTACCATTAACAGCTTGTGATTGGCCCACGATCCGCTCGTGATGCCTTGATTTGTCCAATGAAACACGAGTTCACGGGCTCGGCCAATGAGAACAGGCAATCAGAAAGCCCGCGTCTCCTGGTAAATTAGCATAGTGCCGTGAATAAAACCCTGAGAGTCGCTGCTGAGCTCACACTGACTCGTCAGCTCTGCGATCATTCCTCGTCATGCCTGAACCAGCCAAGCCCGCGCCTAAGAAAGGCTCCAAGAAGGCCGTCACCAAGAGCGCCGCGAAGGGCGGGAAGAAGCGCAGAAAGTCCAGGAAGGAGAGCTACGCCATCTACGTCTACAAAGTGCTGAAGCAGGTTCACCCTGACACCGGCATCTCCTCCAAGGCGATGGGCATCATGAACTCTTTCGTCAACGACATCTTCGAGCGCATCGCCGGTGAGGCGTCTCGTCTCGCTCACTACAACAAGCGCTCCACCATCACGTCGAGAGAGATCCAGACCGCCGTGCGTCTGCTGCTGCCCGGAGAGCTGGCCAAACACGCCGTGTCTGAGGGCACCAAGGCCGTCACTAAGTACACCAGCTCCAAGTAGAGGCCCGAGGCCGTCACACAAAGGCTCTTTTAAGAGCCACACACACTGTCCTGGAAAGAGCCAATGAGGCTTTCAAATTGAATTAATGGTAGGATGTTCGATTCCGGGTTTTCTTTGAGTCGACTCCCGAATAATTTTGTAGTTTGTTTCTCTTCTTAGTATAATTTTAATCAAAATGTGCTCCTGCCGTCTGCACACACAGCCGATGTCGAACCATAGACTGTAAAATAATAACCTAAACACACGTCTTACAAAAATACAGAATCGATACTGTTGATTCCTGTCCCGGAGTCGATTCCGGCTCTTTAGAGTCGAGGGATTGACTCTTGTTAGAATAAACTCCCCAGTATGGTCTTTTTCAGCTTTTGATTAATTTTATTGGGCAAATTTTCTAGGGTGAATATAAATGACCATGAGCCCCGTGAATATTTCTCTAACTCAGTTAAACTGCTTGGTGATCTAAACTAAGTCTTTAACCCCGTCTAGTCTCTGGAAATGAAACCTTTTAATAATAAATATATCTGCATAATGGCCCATTAGTAGAAGACACACAAATTAATGAATTATGTGGTTTTTACAGCAAACTCCATCTTGACTACGTGTGGACTCATATTCCGCATTTAAAGTCAGTTGAATCACTTATAGGATGTCAGGGTAATTGCAAAGGAAGTGACGATGTTTGAAGCTCAAAAGCGTATATATCTGAAGCTTTGATCTGCAGACCCTTTCATTTATGTAATTTATTTATATCATGTGTGTCTTTTAAATGCGTGTGATCTGTTGAGTGCAACTCTGTGAAACGGGTTTAGAAACCAAAATCAAGTAAACTTAAATAAAATCATGTGTTTGTGGAAAATAATACAATATAGATTCTTGATCTTAGGGTTATGAGTTATGATGTAATACAGATATCGCCATATTATAGCGCCACCTAGTGTCGAGAGAGACTGTGTGTGTGTGTGAGAGAGAGAGAGAGAGATTGTGTGTGTGTGTGTGTGTGAGTGAGAGAGAGAGAGAGTAAATCTGCATTGGGTAATGCAATATTATGTAATCAGATTATTTTTCAAGTAACCATAAAGTAACGCATTACTATGGGAGGCTGTATGAGACGAAACACATTGAGACACTTGCGAGAAACATTAGACTTGCGCAGACATGTGAAACACTTGCGCATACAAACAAATATATTTGTGCATATATATTAAACTAAGGTGGCAGATTGCTACCAGATATATATTTTCTTTTCCCACTCAATTATGTTGTAATAACAAGATGTTATGTCGTTTTAATTACATATTTTCTCGTAATAACATGTCTGTCATGTCATTACAAATATTGATTTTCTAGGCCTAATAAGGACATGTGTAGTCATGTACAGAATACGCCATATCCAGCTTTTATTTATATAAAATATTTATTGCTTATCATGCCTTTATCATACGTCTACGTTCGAAAAGCTGAAGCAAACAGTAGCAGGACATTCTAACACTTAACGTGAAAAACCATTAACGTGACAATGAGACAGTGATATTAAAAGATCAAATTCTGCACACCTTATTAGTAAACCATACTATGTACATAAAAGCAGATGAGCCCAGAATATGAACGCACCGCATGAATTACAGAGTTTTCCTAAAATTAAGCCCTTGATTCAGGGAACAGGGAAATATTTTACCACTCCAGATGCCATCTTCATTAAAAAATATTATTTTTTTTATTAAACGCAAAGTTTTTAATTTCAAAAGAATTTCTAAGTTCAGTTCATATTTCCAACAAACGAAACTCGTTCCCCCGCCTATAGCCGCCTTATTGGTGATATAGGCTACATAAATAAGTTCATAAATAAAAATATTAAAAAGCACATATTAATAATAATAATAGTAATATAAACAAATACAACACTTAGCCTATTACAGATAAATGTCCAATGCTGGTTTTAGTTTTGCTTTAAATAAATAAATTAGTTTAGGCTTTAAAATAAATATTGTTTGTGGACTAATTAATGCTACAATAATGTATGTTTATTTTATAGGCTACTTAGCCTATATTTTTCATTTTTGTTTTGCATTTAATGTCATTGAAAGGATTTGTTGTTTCAATGTGTATCGCAAGTGTCTCAATGTGTATCACAAGTGTCTCAATGTGTATCGCAAGTGTCTCAAGTGTCTCAATGTGTATTGCAAGTGTCTCAAGTGTCTCAATGTGTATCGCAAGTGTCTCAATGTGTATCGCAAGTGTCTCAATGTGTATCGTAAGTGTCTCAATGTGTATCGCAAGTGTCTCAATGTGTATCGCAAGTGTCTAAATGTGTCTCGCAAGTGTCTCAATGTGTATTGCAAGTGTCTCAAGTGTCTCAATGTGTATCGCAAGTGTCTCAATGTGAATCGCAAGTGTCTCAATGTGTATCGCAAGTGTCTCAATGTGTGTCTCAAGTGTCTCAATGTGTATCGCAAGTGTCTCAATGTGTATCGCAAGTGTCTCAATGTGTATCGCAAGTGTCTCAATGTGTGTCTCAAGTGTCTCAATGTGTATCGCAAGTGTCTCAATGTGTATCACAAGTGTCTCAATGTGTATCGCAAGTGTCTCAATGTGTATCGCAAGTGTCTCAATGTGTATCGCAAGTGTCTAAATGTGTATCGCAAGTGTCTAAATGTGTCTCGCAAGTGTCTCAATGTGTATTGCAAGTGTCTCAAGTGTCTCAATGTGTATCGCAAGTGTCTCAATGTGAATCGCAAGTGTCTCAATGTGTATCGCAAGTGTCTCAATGTGTATCGCAAGTGTCTCAATGTGTGTCTCAATGT
>CM060622.1:385000-392500 GCA_030578275.1 Meda fulgida
ACAATGTATCAACGTTTTTTTAAACTAGAATCGACACAGAAACAATGTATGTGTGAAATTAGATACTAGTAGCATTTTCGCGGATATTCCGTATCATAGCAAAGCATCTCAACTGGGAAAAATTAGCGTTTTGGCAGACACACGGCCTAAATGGTCTGAAAGTCCGAACCATACAGAAAATGCGTTCACACTAGAAACGATTTGTTCAGTTTGATCCGGACTGAGACTACCTCTTTTCATCGGACCAAATGTCGTCTGTTTGATCCGGGGGAGGGTTCACACCTGTCATGTTGATTCGGATCAAACTGAAAAGTCAGAAAATCCGGACCAAACAAGGTGCGTGCGTGCGTGTGTGTGTGTGTGTGTGTGTGTGTGTGTGTGTGTGTGTGTGTGTGTGAGAGAGAGAGAGTGTTGTGCCCTTATAAGGTCATCATTGTGAGGCTGTGAGGAGATTTGTTTAATCACACACACACAGGTGGCTGTTCTCAAACAGGTTGTGTGTGTGTTTCTGGTTTGACTGGCTCCTCCAGTGTGTGTGTGTGCCATACTTTTCAGTTATTAAATACATTCATGGCATGACATGCACATCTGTCTCTCTCAGACACACACACACACACACACACACACACACACACACTAATCATATAGTATCAGTTAGTAAAGTAATATGTTTATGATAATGTTGACATGGAGTCTGTCCTGCCATATGAGTTCTCATGTTCTTCTCTCTCTCTCTCTCTCTCTCTCTCTCTCTATCTCTCTCTCTCTCTCTCTCTCTCTCTCTCTCTCTCTATCTCTCTCTCTCTCGTGTGTGTCAGTGCGAGGATGCCGTCCAGGGAAGATCGTTCAGATGACGGAGGCGGAGGTTCGGGGTTTGTGCATCAAATCTCGTGAGATCTTCCTCAGTCAGCCGATCCTGCTGGAGCTGGAGGCGCCGCTGAAGATCTGCGGTGAGTCTGTGCCACACAAGTGCTGAACAGTGAAGCTAAAGCGCCTCGATCGGCTCCCAGTGTAGGTCCCAGTATGGGTCTCAGTATAGGTCCCAGTACAGTATAGGTCCTAGTATTGGTCCCATTGTAGGTCCCAGTATAGGTCCCAGTACAGTATAGGTCCCAGTAATGGTACCAGTGTAGGTCCCAATATTGGTCCCAGTGTAGGTCCTAGTATTGGTCCCAGTATAGATCCCAGTACAGTATAGGTCCCAGTACAGTATAGGTCCCAGTAATGGTCCCAGTATAGGTCCCGGTACGGGTCCCAGTATAGGTCCCAGTACAGGTCCCAGTGTAGGTCCCAGTGTAGGTCCCAGTGTAGGTCCCAGTATTGGTCCCAGTATTGGTCCCATTGTAGGTCCCAGTATTGGTCCCAGTGTAGGTCCCAGTATAGGTCCCAGTACAGTATAGGTCACAGTACAGGTCCCAGTACAGTACAGGTCCCAGTACAGTATAGGTCCCAGTACAGGTCCCAGTGTAGGTCCCAGTATTGGTCCCAGTGTAGGTCCTAGTATTGGTCCCAGTATAGGTCCCAGTACAGTATAGGTCCCAGTACAGGTCCCAGTGTAGGTCCCAGTATTGGTCCCAGTACAGTATAGGTCCCAGTGTAGGTCCTAGTATTGGTCCCAGTATAGGTCCCAGTATTGTGTCCAAATTTGAAGTTGACATCACAAAAATGAGTTTCCTGAGAGATTCTGTTCAGGTGCTTGAACAATAATAGCCAACGTTTAATGTGTTATCTTGTCACAAATTAAAGTATGTCTCAATATCACAAAACAGTCACCAAATATTGAACCTTGATTGGCACAGCTTACCCCTACAGTCTTGATGCAGTCAGCAGCTGTGATCTAAAGCTCAGAACTATAGATAATGTATATATAATGATGTTGATGTGTGTGTCAGGTGATATCCACGGCCAGTACACAGATCTCCTGAGACTGTTCGAGTACGGCGGGTTCCCCCCCGAGGCGAATTACCTGTTCCTGGGGGATTACGTGGACCGAGGCAAGCAGTCTCTGGAGACCATCTGCCTCCTGCTGGCCTACAAGATCAAGTACCCGGAGAACTTCTTCCTCCTGCGAGGGAACCACGAGTGCGCCTCCATCAACCGCATCTACGGCTTCTACGACGAGTGTGAGGAACATTCATCCTCACACACACATCTGCATCCTCACACACACATCTGCATCCTCACACATCCTCACACACACATCTGCATCCTCACACACACATCTGCATCCTCACACACACACACATCTGCATCCTCACACACACACACATCTGCATCCTCACACACACATCTGCATCCTCACACATCCTCACACACACATCTGCATCCTCACACACACACACACACACATCTGCATCCTCATACACACACATCTGCATCCTCATACACACACATCTGCATCCTCACACACACACACACACCTGCATCCTCACACACACATCTGCATCCTCACACACACACACACACACACACATCTGCATCCTCACACACACACACACACACACACATCTGCATCCTCACACACACACACACACATCTGCATCCTCACACACACACACACACACACATCTGCATCCTCACACACACACATCTGCATCCTCACACACACAAATCTGCATCCTCACACGTCCACACACACACACATCTGCATCCTCACACACACACATCTGCATCCTCACACACACATCCTCACACACACATCTGCATCCTCACACATCCTCACACACACATCTGCATCCTCACACATCCTCACACACACATCTGCATCCTCACACACACATCTGCATCCACACACACACACACACACATCTGCCACACACACACACATCTGCATCCTCACACACATCTGCATCCTCACACACACACACACACACACACACATCTGCATCCATGAAATTCAAAAATTAATATTCGAATGTGGAAAAAAGCGCCCGCAGTAGGAGAGCCGCACTGCCTGAGGTAGAGTAGAGGTAGAGTACAGTAGAGTGCAGAGTACAGTAGAGTGCAGTACAGTAGAGGTAGAGTACAGTAGTGTACGGTAGAGGTAGTGTACGGTAGAGGTAGAGTACAGTAGTGTACGGTAGAGGTAGAGTACGGTAGAGGTAGAGTACGGTAGAGGTAGAGGTAGAGTACGGTAGAGGTAGAGTACAGTAGAGGTAGAGTACAGTAGAGGTAGAGTACAGTAGAGGTAGAGTACAGTAGAGGTAGAGTACAGTAGAGGTAGAGTACAGTAGAGGTAGAGTGCAGTAGAGGTAGAGTACAGTAGAGTGCAGTAGAGGTAGAGTACAGTAGAGTGCAGTAGAGGTAGAGTACAGTAGAGGTAGAGTGCAGTAGAGGTAGTGTACAGTAGTGGGCAGTACAGTAGTGTACAGTAGAGGTAGAGTACAGTAGAGGTAGAGTGCAGTAGAGGTAGTGTACAGTAGAGGGCAGTACAGTAGTGTACAGTACAGTAGTGTACAGTAGAGGTAGAGTGCAGTAGAGGTAAAGTGCAGTAGAGGTAGAGTGCAGTAGAGGGCAGTACAGTAGTGTACAGTACAGTAGTGTACAGTAGAGGTAGAGTGCAGTAGAGGTAGAGTACAATAGAGTGCAGTAGAGGTAGAGTGCAGTACAGTAGAGTGCAGTACAGTAGAGTGCAGTACAGTAGAGTGCAGTACAGTAGAGTGCAGTACAGTAGAGTGCAGTACAGTAGAGTGCAGTACAGTAAAGGTACAGTACAGTAAAGGTACAGTACAGTAGAGGTAGAGTACAGTAGTGTACAGTAGAGGTAGAGTGCAGTACAGTAGAAAACAGTACAGTAGTGTACAGTAGAGAACAGTACAGTAGAGGTATAGTACATTAGTGTACAGTAGTGGTAGAAGAAGAGGAACAGTAGTGGTAGAGTACAGTAGTGGTAGAGTACAGTAGTGGTAGAGTACAGTAGAGGTAGAGTACAGTAGTGTACAGTAGAGGTAGAGTGCAGTACAGTAGAAAACAGTACAGTAGAGAACAGTACAGTAGAGGTATAGTACATTAGTGTACAGTAGTGGTAGAAGAAGAGGAACAGTAGTGGTAGAGTACAGTAGTGGTAGAGTACAGTAGTGGTAGAGTACAGTAGTGGTAGAGTACAGTACTGGTAGAGTACAGTACTGGTAGAGTACAGTACTGTACAGTAGAGGTACAGTAGTGGTAGAGTAGAGGTAGAGTACAATAGTGTACAGTAGTGGTAGTGTACAGTAGTGGTAGTGTACAGTAGTGGTAGAGTACAGTAGTGGTAGAGTACAGTAGAGAATAGTACAGTACTGGTAGAGTACAGTAGTGTACAGTAGAGGTACAGCAGTGGTAGAGTAGAGGTAGAGTACAGTAGTGTGCGATAGAGGTAGAGGTACAGTAGAGAACAGTACAGTAGAGAACAGTAGAGAACAGTACAGTAGAGAACAGTACAGTAGAGGTAGAGGTACAGTAGAGGTAGAGTACAGTATAGAACAGTACAGTAGTGTACAGTATAGGTAGAGTACAGTAGGTGTATAGTAGAGGTAGAGTACAGTAGCTTACAGTAGGTGTACAGTAAAGGTAAAGTACAGTAGTACAGTCGTATTTTAACTTTTAACGTGAGATCAGTCGTATTTTAACGTGAGATCAGGCGTATATTAACGTGAGATCAGTCGTATATTAACATGAGATCAGTCGTATTTTAACTTTTAACGTGAGATCAGTCGTATATTAACGTGAGATCAGTCATCTTTTAACGTGAGATCAGTAGTATTTTAACGTGAGATCAGTCGTATTTTAACGTGAGATCAGTAGTATTTTAACGTGAGATCAGTCGTATTTTAACGTGAGATCATTCGTATATTAACGTGAGATCAGTCGTATATTAACGTGAGATCAGTCGTATATTAACGTGAGATCAGTCGTATTTTAACGTGAGATCAGTCGTATATTAACGTGAGATCAGTCATATATTAACGTGAGATCAGTCGTATATTAACGTGAGATCAGTCGTATTTTAACGTGTGAGATCAGTCGTATTTTAACGTGAGATCAGTCGTATTTTAACGTGAGATCAATCGTATATTAACGTGAGATCAGTCGCATTTTAATGTGAGATCAGTCGAATATTAACGTGAGATCAGTCGTATTTTAACGTGAGATCAGTCGTATTTTAACTTTTAATGTGAGATCAGTCGTATATTAACGTGAGATTAACGTGAGATCAGTCATATATTAACGTGGATCAGTCGTATTTTAACGTGTGATCAGTCGTATTTTAACGTGAGATCAGTCGTATATTAACGTGAGATCAGTCGTATATTAACGTGAGATTAACGTGAGATCAGTCGTATATTAACGTGAGATCAGTCGTATATTAACGTGAGATTAACGTGAGATCAGTCATATATTAACGTGAGATCAGTCGTATTGTAACGTGAGATCAGTCATATATTAACATGAGATCAGTCATGTTTTAACGTGAGATTAGTCATATATTAACGTGAGATCAGTCGTATTTTAACGTGAGATCATTCGTATATTAACGTGAGATCAGTCGTATTTTAACGTGAGATCAGTCGTATATTATCGTGAGATCAGTAGTATTTTAACGTGAGATCAGTCGTATATTAATGTGAGATCAGTCGTATTTTAACGTCATATCAGTCATATATAAACGCGAGATCAGTCGTATATTAACGTGAGATCAGTCGCATTTTAACTTGAGATCAGTCATATATTAACGTGAGATCAGTCGTATTTTAACGTGAGATCAGTCGTATATTAACTTGAGATCAGTCGCATTTTAACGTGAGATCAGTCGTATATTAACGTGAGATCAGTCGTATATTAACGTGAGATCAGTCGTATTTTAACTTGAGATCAGTCATATATTAACGTGAGATCAGTCGTATTTTAACGTGAGATCAGTCGTATATTAACATGAGATCAGTCGTATTTTAACGTGAGATCAGTCGTATTTTAACGTGAGATCAGTCGTATATTAACGCGAGATCAGTCGTATATTAACGTGAGATCAGTCGTATTTTAACTTGAGATCAGTCATATATTAACGTGAGATCAGTCGTATATTAACATGAGATCAGTCGCATTTTAACGTGAGATCAGTCGTATATTATCGTGAGATCAGTAGTATTTTAACGTGAGATCAGTCGTATTTTAACGTGAGATCAGTCGTATTTTAACGTGAGGTCAGTCGTATATTAACGCGAGATCAGTCGTATATTAACGTGAGATCAGTCGTATTTTAACTTGAGATCAGTCATATATTAACGTGAGATCAGTCGTATTTTAACGTGAGATCAGTCGTATATTAACATGAGATCAGTCGCATTTTAACGTGAGATCAGTCGTGTATTAACGTGAGATCGTATTTTAACGTTAGATCAGTCGTATTTTAACGTGAGATCAGTCGTATTTACCGTGAGATCAGTCGTATATCAACGTTAGATCAGTCGTATTTTAACGTGAGATCAGTCGTATTTACCTTGAGATCAGTCGTATATCAACGTTAGATCAGTCGTATTTTAACGTGAGATCAGTCGTATTTTAACAGCGGTTTGTTGTTTTTGTTTCTCCAGGCAAACGCAGGTTTAACATCAAACTGTGGAAGACGTTCACTGACTGCTTCAACTGTCTGCCAATCGCAGCCATCGTCGACGAGAAGATCTTCTGCTGTCACGGAGGCAGGTTTCTACGGCAACACCTTCACTAGCAGGAGTATATCCCATAATACTGAAGATGATCTAAAACTGCTGTGTTTCCTTTCACAGGTCTTTCTCCAGATCTTCAGTCCATGGAGCAGATCAGACGCATCATGAGACCGACAGATGTACCTGACACAGGTGAACACACACACACACACACACCTGACACAGGTGAACACACACACACACACACACCTGACACAGGTGAACACACACACACACCTGACACAGGTGAACACACACACACACACACCTGACACAGGTGAACACACACACACACACCTGACACAGGTGAACACACACACAAACACACACACACACCTGACACAGGTGACCACACACACACACAGACACACACCTGACACACCTAACACACCAGACACAGGTGACCACACACCTGACACAGGTGAACACACACACACACACCTGACACAGGTGAACACACACACACCTGACACAGGTGAACACACACACACACACACACACCTGACACAGGTGAACACACACACACCTGACACAGGTGAACACACAAACACACACACACACACACACCTGACACAGGTGAACACACACACTCACCTGACACAGGTGAACACACACACACACCTGACACAGATGAACACACACTTGACACAGGTGAACACACACACACACACACACACCTGACACAGGTGAACACACACACACACACACACACACACCTGACACAGGTGAACACACACACACACCTGACACAGATGAACACACACACACCTGACACAGGTGAACACACACACACACCTGACACAGATGAACACACACACAC
>CM060622.1:395000-397500 GCA_030578275.1 Meda fulgida
TCAAATACACAACATTACAACATTACTCTCAAATACACAACATTACTCAAATACACAACATTACAACATTACTCAAATACACAACATTACTCAAATACACAACATTACTCAAATACACAACATTACAACATTACTCAAATACACAACATTACTCAAATACACATTACTCAAATACACAACATTACTCAAATACACAACATTACTCGTATCAGGGGACGTCAATACACAATATAAATATTACCTTTGAGCGGTGCGGTCCCACATACGGGGTTTAGAGCGTTCAGTGACGGGACAAACTTCGTTCGCAAGTTGGCTAGCGCTGAGCTAGAAACGGACGCGCTCAGCGCTGTCATATATCACAACTATTCAGTGTTTTCAACCACATAATGTTTATTTTAGGTTTCACACATTTAAATACACTTAAGCACTAAACAATACATTTAGAGTTTGTAAATTACACACTGATGTCTATGGAAGAAGCAATATCAGTCTATTCAAATAGAAGTTGCCGACCTGTTTTATTCATATCAGACAAAGTGGAAGTAACTATAAAGCTAACTCTATTCTTCTCCCAGTTCGCCGGCCACTTTCTGACGTGTATTTCGAGAGAAACTGAACTGTGACACAAACAAACATGGCGACGCCCATCTTACGTTATAGATCAAGATCAAAACAGTTTATAAAGGTTTTAAACAACAAAACACACTTACACGCATTTGAGAATCGGAATATCAGATAGTTGATGACATGGTTTGTGAATATGTTTAATAAAAAAGGAAAAACAAAATAAAAGCGATCTGTCTTACAGTGTCCTTGCACAATGAGTCCGATATTTTCGTATGGGTTTTTTCGCATTCGTGATTCGGTGGCTCTGAATGGTCAAATACTTGCTACGGATGCGAAAAACGCAGAAAATCAAACCCAATCCCAATTTTTTGTATGACTGACGGAAGTTTCGAAGGTAGTGTGTAAACGTGATTGACAACGTGAGGTCGTATTCATTTTTTAACGTGGAAATTTTGGACGAGAATTTCGGACTCGGTGTGCAAGTCCGATATTATTGTGGCCGCGGTGTGTCACGTGACAAACGCGTCGCCATGGAAACATTCTAAAATACCGACCGCCACTCCCTCTGGGGCGTCAGTTCCAGTATTTTAAACTTGCACGTGAAAGGGTTAAGAGTTGTTCTTCTTGTTTTGCAGGTGGTTGAAGACGGCTACGAGTTCTTCGCCAAACGGCAGCTGGTGACGTTGTTCTCGGCGCCGAACTACTGCGGCGAGTTCGACAACGCCGGAGGAATGATGAGCGTCGACGAGACTCTGATGTGCTCCTTCCAGGTGTCTCATGACTTACCTTCATACGCGCATCTAAGGGAACATGTTTCTCCACAGAATCAAAGAAATCGTATTTCACACAAAGAAAGCGATGCTTTAGGATAGTCTGGACGTTAACTCTAGCGCCACCAACTGTCCGAAGTTGCACTTGCATTTATGCTAACTTTTGAGCTGTAAGGGCTAAAAAACTAAATCTGATGGCACTCGATGACCTCATGACAATTTTTCCACCATTTTTAATATTCCGGAAACCTACTTTTTTAACTCATCCGTTATTAAAAGATTTTTCATAGACCCAACCGCTCTCGTATAACGCATCAAGTTCAACGATGAGCACGTAAAAATAGACGTGAGGCTTGATCGCCGCACCGATATGGTGTATTAAGATGTCATTTCATTACATCCTGTCATTACATGCAAGACTCGAGAGTACATGCACAGTTTCGGCACAGCGCCACCTAGTGGTCAGGAGAAATGAAAAATTGCTTGTAACTTCTGAACGGTTTGGCCCAATATCGATCTCTTTTGATTCAGTGCAGCATACTGAGTCGAGTTATAGCCAAGACATTTTGAGCTTTGTCGTACAATACTGTATTTTACGCACGTGTCATTGGCAAAAATCCTTAAAAAAAAAAAAAAAGGGGGAAATTGTGTTCAGTTGTCATGAAAATAATGCCACTAAAGCAAAAGATCATATTGGCCCTATTTAAAGTCTTCTTTTTCGAAATTTGATTAATGTACTTTGATTTTGGAGAGAAATGTGACTGATGTGTTTTTTTGTGAAATTCTCTTATGAATAATCTTTGTGGGAACTATTCACAATTCTTTCGGAAATTATGTTTTAAGATCAGAGAACAGTTTCAAATTTATTAAAGCCCATTTCTGCCTCAAAAAAAAGTCATGCATTGGTAAAATAAATTATAATTATTTTAACCTTTTATGACTTAATATTTCATAATTATGACTTTTTAAGTCATGATTTTGACTTTTCATCTCATATGACTTAGTATGTCATAATTATGATTAACCAAAGCATGATTTTTGCATGAAATGGCCTTTCGCACATTTTCTATATCGCTTTAAAGCAGCACTGGAAAATGTTTTACCTTAAAATAATGTTTCCAAAATCTCATCAGTGGTTCGTCGAGTCGTAACAGGGTGAAAGG
>CM060622.1:400000-402500 GCA_030578275.1 Meda fulgida
CGAGTAAATGTTACAGAATGATTCTTGTGTTCATTAAAACTCATTATTACTTAAACAGCTGAAATAAGCCGAAGATAATCTGCAAAATCATCTTTGACCCCTGAAGTATCCAGTGGCTTGAAATGTTAAAATAGTGTGTGTGTGTGTGTGTGTGTTCAAGAAATTGAGCCATTGTTTCATAAATTTCAAGCAATTTTTAAAAACTTATGTTCTCAAACCATAAGCACAAAATATTATACATCATCCATGGGACGTTTTTTTCTAAAAATGTTTTAGTTTGTTGTGTGTATATTACTTGTTTCAGATGAACACTGCTCCTCATAATGTTTGAGGAATTTAAAGTTCCCTGAACGTTCACTAAACCAAGCAAAAAAATATTTTTAAAACTTAAGCTAGAGGTTTATAACCTTCATAACCATTCATAACCTAATGGGAACGTTAGCACAGCGTATCGTTAGCTGCTGATGTGTGCAGTCCTAACCAAAATAGTTTCAGGGAATGTCGATTAAATTATACATTAATTGATGAACGTTTCGTTGCAAGTGTTGTTCGTCTAAAGTATTTCACTTTTTTGGAGTAAGCTAGCAAACCAGACGCATGTTAGCGGTCGAGTTTCAGCTTTAGTCCCCCACGCATGCGCATATGCACAAAGTTGTTCTTGCTCCAGTCTCACGCGCATGCGCAGATGCAGCAGTGATGCGCCGCCAGGTGGCGCTGTAAGCCTGTTAAATGCGGTTCAGATGCGCGTTATTTCTCCACATCTGTTTGTGCGAATTAACATCACTTAATCAGTGCGAAATTACCATGCTTTTAATACAGTAACCATGGTTTTACTGAAACCGTTTTTTAATACAGCATTTGCAGTAAAACCATAGTACGATACAAAATGAAGTAACTATGTTTTAACTATGCTTTTTTTAATGAAATCATAGTGAAGCATGTTTTCAAGCACCTTAACTGGTTTTGTTTTGCAGTAAACCATAATAAACACATCTAAATATGGTTTTACTGTAGTATACTGATCATTTATACTGAGAAACAATTAGGCATGATTTTATGAAGAAATAATTGTGTAAATGAAACTGGCTTTTATTGTCGCTGTTCTGAAATGAAAGTTTCCCAGAATGCAGTGTTTGGGCTCTAACAGTTTCCCAGAATGCAGTGTTTGGGCTCTAACAGTTTCCCAGAATGCAGTGTTTGGGCCTCTGCTAACAGTGTAAGCTGTGATGCGTAACGCTAAAGCGAGTCACAGCCTGAACATGAAGACACGGATGAGATTCATGAGGAAACTGCAGAATAAAGAGTTTTCTGATTCCACCGGCAGATATTTGTTCTTGTTTTCAGCACAAACTGATAACTTGATATTATGTCTTGTTAATCAAAATAAATGATGTCATTGTGCTTCTCCAGTAAAGCGTCTTGCTTTCGGAAAGTGTGTGTTCTGGAGAGACGATCGCAGCGGATCTGACGTTTAAAGCGCCGATCGACTCGTTTCATCACGACTGTGATGGCGTCTCTGGCCGGACCTGAGGTCAAAGGTCATCACTAACACACTGAGAAATTCACGACACAATTTGAAAAACAAAATGATGAAAATATGCGCATTTATTTGTGTAAAAAAAAAAAGATTAGAAAAATATCAGCTCATTTGCGCAGTAAACTAGGCTACTGCATTTTAATGCACGACATGGAATATATTTGAAATGCAATGTCATTAAAAACTCGAATATCAGCATAAATCTGAATATTAGGGAGAATATTCTCTCTCTCTCACACACACACACACACACACACACACACACACACACACACACTCAGGAGCAGCTGGTCGAGACACAGAGCTTCTCTGTTCTCCATCTTCAGCTGTTTCTCTCGTTCTCTCCTCAGTAAATCACTGACAGCAGCAAGAGCTCGAACACACACACACACACACACACACACACACACACACACACACACACACACACACACACACACACACACACACACACACACACACACACACACACTGCCCCTATCCCTAAACCTGCCCATCACAGGAGACATTCTGTATTTTTACATTTTTAATAAAACACTGCTTAGTATGTTTTTAAAGCTATTTGAAATATGAGGACTCAGGAATTGTCCTCATAAATCACACAAACAAGAGCACGCACACACACACACACACACACACGCACGCACACACACGCACACACACACACACACACACACACACACACACACAGCACTTTATCTGGGATCTGTGATGTTTCCTCAGTCCCTGTTCATCAGTGTTTTCTGCTCTAGAATCTGTTTGATGTTGAACAAAGCGTCTCTATAATGTGAAACACGTAAAGCTCTGATAACATGATAATGGGGTGTGTGTGTGTGTGTGTGTGTGTGTGTGTGTGTGTGTGTGTGTGTGTGTGTGTGTGTGTGTGTGTGTGTGTGTGTGTGTGTGTGTGTGTGTGTGTGTGTGTGTGTGTGTGTGTGTCACTGATTCACACTTCAGGTACTG
>CM060622.1:407500-427500 GCA_030578275.1 Meda fulgida
GCGTGTGTAAACGTGTGTGTGAGCGTGTGTGTGAACGTGTGTGTGAGCGTGTGTGTGTGAGCGTGTGTGTGTGACTGTGTGTGTGTGTGTGAGCGTGTGTGTGAGCGTGTGTGTAAGCGTGTGTGTAAGCGTGTGTGTAAGCGTGTGTGTAAGCGTGTGTGTAAGCGTGTGTGTAAGCGTGTGTAAACGTGTGTGTGAGCGTGTGTGTGAACGTGTGTGTGAGCGTGTGTGTGTGTGAACGTGTGTGTGAGCGTGTGTGTGTGAGCGTGTGTGTGAGCGCGTGTGTGTGAACGTGTGTGAGCGTGTGTGTGAGCGTGTGTGTGAGCGTGTGTGTGTGTGTGAACGTGTGTGAGCGTGTGTGTGAGCGTGTGTGTGAGCGTGTGTGTGAGAGCGTGTGTGAGAGCGTGTGTGTGAGAGCGTGTGTGTGAGAGCGTGTGTGTGAGAGCGTGTGTGTGAGAGCGTGTGTGTGAGCGTGTGTGTGTGAGCGTGTGTGTGTGAGCGTGCGTGAGAGCGTGCGTGTGTGTGAGCGTGCGTGTGTGAGCGTGCGTGTGAGCGTGCGTGTGTGTGTGTGAGTGAGCGTGTTCAGACAGAAGTGGCTCCAGCACATCTTACGCTTCATGTTCTTCAGCTTTACTGGGACACGGTCATCAATAACGGGCATTACATCTTAAAGTCCACATGAAATCACAACAAGAGCGTTACTGTTAGCGCACGTCACATGATCAATACACACGTTAATCCACTGGAAAGAAATGTCTTGATAAAAACATTATTATTATTATTATATTCTCTATCAAGCTTTTGTTTTTCGTTTGGATGCTTGGAGTGCTTTATTTTTGCCTAATTAACAGTAATCAACATATTTCAGGTAAAACTTAAAAGCTGAAACACTCAAAATTCATCCATTTTGAAACTGGACACGGTTATGATCGTTCATGATGTTCCACATTCACTGCGCTGGACACCTGAGGCTCCGTGTCTGGCCACTGGCCGAGCGCTGATGTTTGCTGAGGCGCCTGAATATAATCCCAAAGGAACCTCCATTTTTGTGATGTCAACTTCAAATTTGGTTAGACATTTTTGATTTTCTAGCAAGTTTAGATTATAAATCAATGTAATTAAATATATGATTGTATAAAAAGAAAGCTGTTTATTTCAGTACATTTGCTTTTTTACACTTTAATTTTTTGAAGTGCTTCCTCTTCTGCAATAATCTGCTGAATGTCTTCTTTTTAAAAAGGGTGAATCTTGGTCTGTATTTAAACGCGTTCATGAATCACAACTAATTCAGTTCGGATAGCTCATTTTCCTGGGTTTTTTTTGTATTAACCATTGGTCGAGACAATCCTGAACAATGTGGAGTCACGCTCTTTCAGACCATAACTGTGTTTAAACAGAACCGGATTCAAACCGAATTGAGAACCGGATTCAAACCGAATTGTGTTTAAACAGAACCAGATTCAAACCGGACTGATGTCTGAATGCGTGTGAACGCAACTGTGTCTGACTCATCTGGGAAAAAAACTTAAGACAAATGGTTGAAACGATTCTCCTAGTTTGCGATGAGGTTTCATGTTTCTGCACCTAAAACATCGAGGACTTACAGGAGGAGTATCAGTCAAAACTGGCGAACATTTAAGATTTCCTAAATCAGTTCGTTAGACTGCAAACTTTCCCGGACATGAGGATCGAGCGTTATCTGAAGCTGTAGTACTCGTGGAGTTTAGGTTATCAGAAGCACTCGTCGAGTTTAGGTTATCTGAAGCACTCGTCGAGTTTAGGTTATCTGAAGCACTCGTCGAGTTTAGGTTATCTGAAGAACTCGTCGAGTTTAGGTTATCAGAAGCACTCGTCGAGTTTAGGTTATCTGAAGCACTCGTCGAGTTTAGGTTATCTGAAGCACTCGTCGAGTTTAGGTTATCTGAAGCACTCGTCGAGTTTAGGTTATCTGAAGCACTCGTCGAGTTTAGGTTATCTGAAGAACTCGTCGAGTTTAGGTTATCTGAAGCTGTAGCACTCGTGGAGTTTAGGTTATCTGAAGCACTCGTGGAGTTTAGGTTATCTGAAGCACTCGTCGAGTTTAGGTTATCTGAAGCATTCGTCGAGTTTAGGTTATCTGAAGCTGTAGCACTCGTGGAGTTTAGGTTATCTGAAGCACTCGTCGAGTTTAGGTTATCTGAAGCTGTAGTACTCGTTGAATTTAGGTTATCTGAAGCACTCGTGGAGTTTAGGTTATCTGAAGCTGTAGTACTCGTTGAATTTAGGTTATCTGAAGCACTCGTGGAGTTTAGGTTATCTGAAGCTGTAGTACTCGTTGAGTTTAGATTTTCTGAAGCTGTAGTACTCGTCAAGTTTAGGTTTTCTGAAGCTGTAGTACTCGTGGAGTTTAGGTTATCTGAAGCTGTAGTACTCGTTGAGTTTAGGTTATCTGAAGCACTCGTGGAGTTTAGGTTATCTGAAGCTGTAGTACTCGTTGAGTTTAGGTTATCTGAAGCACTCGTGGAGTTTAGGTTTTCTGAAGCTGTAGCACTCGTGGAGTTTAGATTTTCTGAAGCTGTAGTACTCGTCAAGTTTAGGTTTTCTGAAGCTGTAGTACTCGTGGAGTTTAGGTTATCTGAAGCTGTAGTACTCGTTGAGTTTAGGTTATCTGAAGCACTCGTGGAGTTTAGGTTATCTGAAGCTGTAGTACTCGTTGAGTTTAGGTTATCTGAAGCACTCGTGGAGTTTAGGTTATCTGAAGCTGTAGTACTCGTTGAATTTAGGTTATCTGAAGCACTCGTGGAGTTTAGGTTATCTGAAGCTGTAGTACTCGTTGAATTTAGGTTATCTGAAGCACTCGTGGAGTTTAGGTTATCTGAAGCTGTAGTACTCGTTGAGTTTAGATTTTCTGAAGCTGTAGCACTCGTCAAGTTTAGGTTTTCTGAAGCTGTAGTACTCGTGGAGTTTAGGTTATCTGAAGCTGTAGTACTCGTTGAGTTTAGGTTATCTGAAGCACTCGTGGAGTTTAGGTTATCTGAAGCTGTAGTACTCGTTGAGTTTAGGTTATCTGAAGCACTCGTGGAGTTTAGGTTTTCTGAAGCTGTAGTACTCGTGGAGTTTAGATTTTCTGAAGCTGTAGTACTCGTCGAGTTTAGGTTTTCTGAAGCTGTAGTACTCGTGGAGTTTAGGTTATCTGAAGCTGTAGTACTCGTTGAGTTTAGGTTATCTGAAGCACTCGTGGAGTTTAGGTTATCTGAAGCTGTAGTACTCGTCAAGTTTAGGTTTTCTGAAGCTGTAGTACTCGTCGAGTTTAGGTTTTCTGAAGCTGTAGTACTCGTGGAGTTTAGGTTATCTGAAGCTGTAGTACTCGTTGAGTTTAGGTTATCTGAAGCACTCGTGGAGTTTAGGTTATCTGAAGCTGTAGTACTCGTCAAGTTTAGGTTTTCTGAAGCTGTAGTACTCGTCGAGTTTAGGTTTTCTGAAGCTGTAGTACTCGTCAAGTTTAGGTTATCTGAAGCTGTAGTACTCGTTGAGTTTAGGTTATCTGAAGCACTCGTCGAGTTTAGGTTATCTGAAGCTGTAGTACTCGTCAAGTTTAGGTTTTCTGAAGCTGTAGTACTCGTCGAGTTTAGGTTTTCTGAAGCTGTAGTACTCGTCAAGTTTAGGTTATCTGAAGCTGTAGTACTCGTCGAGTTTAGGTTATCTGAAGCTGTAGTACTCGTCGAGTTTAGGTTATCTGAAACACTCGTGGAGTTTAGGTTATCTGAAGCAGTAGTACTCGTCACTCTCCACACGAGGGCGCAGGGCAGATTTCGTAAACATCTCCTCCTCAGTGACGGATCCGTCGGGATCGGAATCGTCCTCTCCCAGCGTGTCCAGGTAACTGCCCACCGAGATCCCATCCAATCCGTCGCTGCCGTGCTGGGACTGGCTGTCTGATAGGCTGAAGGAGCTGCCCGTCAAGCTGCCGTCCCGGCTAGCCACGCCCCCTCGCTCCTCCATTAGCCAGCGCATTGACTCCACCCCCTCGTTGATTGACAGCAGCTGATGCATCAGTTTAACGTCTATAGAGCGGAGATGAGCCTGCGTTCAGGAAACACATCCACAAACTTCTGATTACCACAGCTTATGATTTCTTTCATCTTTTACTTTTCTATTACAGTAATACACTTAGAAATAATCACGATTTTTGAAAGGGTTAGTTCACCCAAAAATGAAAATTACACCATGATTTACTAGCCCTCAAGCCATGGTGTATATGGCAATATTCTTTCATAAATAGTACAATCTGAGGTATCTATTAAAAAAAAAATCTCTCTTTACAATGGCAGTGAATGGCCGTTTCTGTTTTGAAGTCCATAAAAGTGCATCTATTCATGATAAAAGTGCATCTATATATCATAAAAGTGCATCTATACATCATAAAACTAAACTGCTTATTTTTTTATTAAACGG
Source organism: Meda fulgida (assembly GCA_030578275.1). Lineage (NCBI taxonomy): Eukaryota > Metazoa > Chordata > Actinopteri > Cypriniformes > Leuciscidae > Meda > Meda fulgida. Next base: position 411,935 of record CM060622.1, read on the forward strand.
TGGTTTAATTTTTGTCTCAGTCTTTAAATTAATTACATTATAATTAAAAGTTAAATGCTAATGCTGTAAACTATAGGAGCCCTCACTTGCACATTACTATAATATTAAAGGATAACAACAGAGCTATTAGCCTAAATTCAGCTGATATTTTTAGATATAATAATCAACACTCAAATAACAAATTGTATGTAAACATGTAAACTGCACATAAGGCAGTTTTTGCATTAACTTCTAAATCTAAGTATATGTTTTAATCCAATCCATGGCTGTAATCATTTACACAGTTGCTGTCAGTATCATGACAGATATTTCAAACATACAATAAATAATCAAGACTTCATTAACAGGTTAAGTAAAGGCTAGCACAGTGCTTATATTAGTGCAAGAGTTCACTTCTCTAGCGACTAGCAAGCGCTGGACTCTGAATGACTTGCCTGAGGTAAATGACGTTTTACTGACGTCTTTCCACGGTTGAAACATTGATTGAGCGATTACACGAGTTATGATTTGTTTCGGGAAGTTGTCCTGTATGTTTCAACACTCCTTCAGATCTACTGATGTTCATTCTCTGGTGTTTCAGAGGAAGAGATGATCGCGCTCACTCGCGCTGATGTGAGGCGCTATGATCAGTCGCGCGCACATTAAAGAGCGCCAAAACGGCATTGTTTGAATTTCGCGAAAAAAATGGACTTAATTTTAAAGATTAAACTTTTTTTTTTTTTTTTTAAGATTAACAAAACACGGAGCTTATTGCAATTATTGGTGGTGGTAAATGGTGGTTAGGCTGCAATGCTGTGTTCGTGGAGTGGGCTACACATAACACAATATTTTCACACGAAAATCCACGTGGCGAATACGTGTACCGTTACACTCCTAATTACATTTTAATCAAATGTCTAATAAGAAAAGTTTAAAGCAAAAAAAACAAAACAATGTTCAGCCTGTTCGATACGCCATGAGAGAATCGCCACACGTACCGTGGGTGTATCGCGGTTTTAGCTTCGGTTGTTACACCCCAAAAGTATACAGTACAGTGTAATTTATTCCTGTGATCTAAGCTGGTTTCAGCATCATTACTCCAGTCTTCAGTGTCACATGACCCTTCAGAAATCAGGAGAATGATGATTTGCTGGAGAAACATTTGATTATCAGTGTTGAAAACGGTTTCATATTTTTGTGGATATGGAGTCTTTGACAAATATAAAGTTTAAAAGAACAGTGTTTATGTGGAATAGAACTTTAAAAATGTCTTTACTGTCACTTTTGATCAATTTAATGAATCTTTGCTGTATTAATTTAGAAAATTTCAGTGAACTCACTCAGCCGAGACACAGGCGAAACCTTCAGCAGGATAAAGCAGCAGAAACACACAAACACACACACACATTCGTTTGCATGAGGTTTAAGCAGCAGAAACACGCACACACACACATTCGTTTGCATGAGGTTTAAGCAGCAGAAACACGCACACACACACTCATTTGCATGAAGTTTGTGTGGAACAGAAACACCAGCCACTGAAACACACACCCTCCCTGATCAATCATGAATGATTCACTGACAGACCATAATACTGCCACTGTTCTCCACGGCAACAGCCGTCTGACACACACACACACACACACACACACTCGGCCTGTGTTAAATACAGTTGATCTGTGTTCCAGTTCAGCAGTTCATGGACAGTCACTCTTGCACAACAGCAGGTTCAGTGGAAACACACACACACACATCAGATGCTCTCGTCAATACTGACACACTTCCAGTCTGATGATCTCGTGAATGCTAGGGTGTGTGTGTGTGTGTGTGTGAGAGAGAGAGAGAGAGAGTGTGTGTGTGTGTGTTTATAAGAGTGTGTGTGTGAGTGTGTGTTTCTGTGAGAGTGTTTGAGAGAGAGAGTGTGTGTGTGTGTGAATGAGTGTGTGTTTGAGAAAGAGAGAGAGAGAGTGTGTGTGTGTGTGTGTGTGTGTGTGTGTGAGTTTCTGTGAGTGTTTGAGAGAGAGTGTGTGTTGTGTGTGTGTGTGTGAGAGTGTGTGTTTCTGTGAGTGTTTGAGAGAGAGAGAGAGTGTGTGAGTGTGTGTGTGAGTGAGTGAGTGTGTTTCTGTGAGTGTTTGAGAGAGAGAGAGAGAGAGAGTGTGTGTGTTTATAAGAGTGTGTGTGTGAGTGTGTGTTTCTGTGAGAGTGTTTGAGAGAGAGAGTGTGTGTGTGTGAATGAGTGTGTGTTTGAGAAAGAGAGAGAGAGAGTGTGTGTGTGTGTGTGTGTGTGTGTGTGAGTTTCTGTGAGTGTTTGAGAGAGAGTGTGTGTTGTGTGTGTGTGTGAGAGTGTGTGTTTCTGTGAGTGTTTGAGAGAGAGAGAGAGTGTGTGAGTGTGTGTGTGAGTGAGTGAGTGTGTTTCTGTGAGTGTTTGAGAGAGAGAGAGAGAGAGAGAGTGTGAGTGAGTAAGTGTGTTTCTGTGAGTGTTTGAGAGAGAGAGAGAGAGAGTGTGAGTGTGTGTGTGAGTGAGTGAGTGTTTGAGAGAGAGAGAGAGAGAGAGAGTGTGAGTGTGTGTGTGAGTGAGTGAGTGTGTTTCTGTGAGTGTTTGAGAGAGAGAGAGAGAGAGTGTGTGTGTGTGTGTTTATAAGAGTGTGTGTGTGAGTGTGTGTTTCTGTGAGAGTGTTTGAGAGAGAGAGTGTGTGTGTGTGAATGAGTGTGTGTTTGAGAAAGAGAGAGAGAGAGTGTGTGTGTGTGTGTGTGTGTGAGTTTCTGTGAGTGTTTGAGAGAGAGTGTGTGTTGTGTGTGTGTGTGAGAGTGTGTGTTTCTGTGAGTGTTTGAGAGAGAGAGAGAGTGTGTGAGTGTGTGTGAGTGAGTGAGTGTGTTTCTGTGAGTGTTTGAGAGAGAGAGAGAGAGAGAGTGTGAGTGTGTGTGTGAGTGAGTGAGTGTGTTTCTGTGAGTGTTTGAGAGAGAGAGAGAGAGTGTGAGTGTGAGTGAGTGTGTTTCTGTGAGTGTTTGAGAGAGAGAGAGAGAGTGTGTGTTGTGTGTGTGTGTGAGAGTGTGTGTTTCTGTGAGTGTTTGAGAGAGAGAGAGAGTGTGTGAGTGTGTGTGAGTGAGTGAGTGTGTTTCTGTGAGTGTTTGAGAGAGAGAGAGAGAGAGAGTGTGAGTGTGTGTGTGAGTGAGTGAGTGTGTTTCTGTGAGTGTTTGAGAGAGAGAGAGAGAGTGTGTGTGTGAGAGTGTGTGTTTCTGTGAGTGTTTGAGAGAGAGAGAGAGAGTGTGAGTGTGAGTGAGTGTGTGAGTGAGTGAGTGTGTTTCTGTGAGTGTTTGAGAGAGAGAGAGAGAGAGAGAGTGTGAGTGAGTGAGTGTGTTTCTGTGAGTGTTTGAGAGAGAGAGAGAGAGAGAGAGTGTGAGTGTGTGTGTGAGTGAGTGAGTGTGTTTCTGTGAGTGTTTGAGAGAGAGAGAGAGAGAGAGAGAGAGAGAGAGAGAGAGAGAGAGAGAGAGAGAGAGAGAGAGAGAGAGAGAGAGAGAGAGAGTGTGTGAGTGTGTTGACCTGTAAATGCCCCTCCAGTCCAGGCCTGCACAGGTCACGACCTCTCTCACACACACACACACTCACGTCACCTTTATTTATATAGTGCTTTTTACAATACAAATTGTATCAAAGCAGCTTCACAGTGATAAGAAAATAATACATCAAAATTTGTCTCTAGAAGAAAATTGCATCATCATCCACCTTAAGGCAGATCAATAATATTGTTGATTATTAAATGTCTCCAACTAAGCAAGCATGTGGAGCAACAGGACGTCTCTGAATGGATAGTTGATGAATTTATGTTGCTGATGTGGAGTTAACGATCTTCATTAGCATATTCTGTCATGTAGTTTATAAATCGCTCGTGGGAACCGTTGGAAGACTCCTACAGACTGACATGTATTTGTGTTGGTACTGTATTGCATGTGAAAACACAGATGGACAGCTTGAGCTTGAACTCAGTTCCTACCAATTGTTTGTTGTAGTCCTTAAAAACGATCTGTAAAAGAAAATCCCCCTTTGCGCTGAACTTTGAGCGTAACTTTGCAGATGTTCCTTATGCTCAAACAGCAACATTACACACTAACTAAAGTTAGAAAAGTCAAATCATAATCAGCCGCCCCTTTAAAGGAACAATCCTGTACCTCCTTCACCAGTAAAAGCTCGAGTACCTGAATAGTAACATTTTACAGATACAAGATAATAAACCGCACTTTTAAGGGTTAATGAGGTATAAAGTTTCCTTCTAAGGGCGCCAGCCGCGTCTGTGTGTGTGTGTGTGTGTGTGTGTGTGTGTGTGTGTGTGTGTGTGTGTGTGTGTGTGTGTGTGTGTGTGCGTGCATTTTTCCAGATATGAATGACTGTTGATGTCACTGACTGTGTGTTGTTGAACGGACCGGTTTTGTTGAGTCTGGTGTGTTTGTGCAGGAGTGAATCACAGAAGAACAGCAGGCGCGCGGATCAACCATCTGTTAATCACACTACCAGTGTGTGTGTGTGTGTGTGTGTGTGTGTGTGTGTCCAGTGTCTCTCACACACACCTCAGATCATCCGGAGACGAGGCGTGAAACACCGCAGCCCACGTGACCGCGACACAAACACGACAGCTAGTCCAATATATTAACACACATTATACATGACAAATTAGAATAATCTCAGATTAAAACCAAAACCTAAAATAACATAAATACAACCATTTTTTTCTCGTGTTCAGTTCACTTCCGGAGAAGTTTGTTTAAACTGTTAAATGAGTTCATGTGAATCTGAGGTGAATAATTCAGAAACCGTAAATCTGATTATATAATACATATATGAGTAGTTTCGGCGTATAGACCGTTATAAAGGCATTATACAGTTTATAATACAGTTTGAACAGAACAAATACCGCGAGTCTGAAGATCCGACTCTTTCTTTCCACAGAACCGACTCACCATCTGCTGTCTGAGGAACCGGATCTTGTTGTTGAGTGTGTGTAGATCATCCGCGCGCGCGTGTGTTTCCGAGCCTCGGATCGCAGCTTCGCCCGTGCACGAGCGGGTCAGACTCTCCGGAACTTTCCGGCCCAGTTTATTCTCCACATCCCTGAAGTCCGGCAACTCTTCCATCTTCATCATCGGTAACTCAGAGCCGCAGGTGACCGATCCACCGGAGCATGACGTCACACCCGCGGAGAAGCAGCGCGCGGAGCTCACGGGTGTCAGAAACACGGTTATCCCGGGAATGAGATCAAACTGCGGGCTTTCCGTGCACAGACTCGGATCTGATCTGATATGAATGGGTGTCGGACTGACTGACGGGTGCGCGCGCACACAACAGGTGACACCCGCCCTCATGCTCGTCATCAACCGGCGCATGCGCAGGGCGCTCTTTCGCATTATTTAGACACTTTTCTCAACATACATACACCAACAACATAAAATGGGTGAAAACTACTTTATTTCTCTTTAATGTGAGTAAACACTGTAATGTGAGCTCAGACTGATTGTATTTTAACTAGAATACTTCAATTCAGACTAATATAATCACCTGTTGAAAAGCAGTGAAACAGCAGCGTCATCCAGTGGTGAAATTAAGAAACACCAAACAACTGCATTACTTTAAACTGATTGTTATTGCCATGTATTTTATTATGATGATACAGATTAAGCTGAAATATTCTAAGAGACAATAACCTTTAAATAATGTTATGTTTTTCAAATGTTTTTGCCAGTTATGTTTTGCAAAAGTCGCTCAGTTAAATGTGTATTCATGCATTTGCTGTGAACATTTTCAGTGGGTGAAGCAGCAGCGCCATCTAGCGGTGGAGTGAGGAAACACCACAGAGACTGCACACCTCAGCTTGTTAGTGGTTTATTTCAGTCTTATTAGTATGAGACTTTTAAGCATTCATAATAAACTATTAAATAATGTCCAAAGATATTTTGTAAATAGCTTTAATGGAAGTTGTTGTCGTGATTATTTCACATTATTTCAGTGATATCAGTGTCATGTTCTGTTTGTCATAGTAAAGGCTTGTACCTGTTTGAGATCATATTATCAGTGTTTACACTACAGACTGTGTTTTGTTGTGGTCGTCGTAGCGCTGATAATGGTCTCCAAGCAACGGTTGCCGACCCTCCGTCCTATAGGAGCGCGACCTGATGACACATGTGGTGGTGGCGAAAATAATCGCCACAGCGATGAGGGCGGCAACCACGGTTACGGTGATGATCTGGGTCAGTGTGAGAGGACGAGCTGAAAATATGAGACAATCACACATCAACAGCGTTTTAGACTTCAGTGTTGACTAGAGTTCAATCAAGTTTATTTGAGTTCACTAGAGTCAACTAGAGTTCACTAGAGTCAACTAGTTCACTAGTTCACCAGTTCACCACCTGAGCGACTATAATAATAAAGTTTACTAGTCAACTAGAGTTAATTTAGTTTACTTTAGTGAACTTTAATGAACTTTAGTTGACTCTAGTAAACTCGAGATCACTAAAGTTCGCCAAAGTTCACTAGAGATCACTACTCAACTAGAGTTCACTAAAGTGCACTATAGTTAAACAGTTCACTAGAGTCAACTAGTTCACTGAAGTTCACTCGAGTCAACTAGAGTGCACTAAAATGTTCTTGAGTCAACTAGAGTTCACCAAAGTCAACTAGAGTTCACTAAGGTTCACAAGAGTCCAGTAGAGTTAACTAGAGTTGACTGATCATAGATATTATTAATAATCATCATCATCACCAAATATTAATAATTATAAACAATAATGATGATCATAAATAATAATAATGATAATGAAGCTGACCTGGCCACTCGATCTCATAGGAGTATCCCAGGTTTTCCGGCGCTGTGAGGAACATCTCTGCGTTGGTCACCGGCGGCCAGAAGGGCACCATGTTGAACTCCCTGTTGTGGCCAATGGGGGTGTTTTCCAGCGGATAGACGGCGGCGTCTGGAGGAACACACACACGCACACACACGTTGACCTCCAGCAGATCCTCCACGACTGCCAGTGACGGAGGGCCTCACCTGCACTGTGTCTGCGTAGCCACTCGTCGAAGATGGCGTCAGTGAAGGTGTGCAGCAGCAGGAACACGGGGTCGTTGGGCGAGAGATGCGTCTGGCCACCCGTCCCGTTCAGGAACAGATGAGCCAGGTTATGCAGACTGCGCACCGCAGGGTCATAGTTCCCCTCAGGAGCGCTGTACCCTAACAAGACAACACCACACCTAGAGTTCACTAGAGTTCAGGTTATGCAGACCTGTACCCTTACAAGACAACACTACAACACACACACTGGAGCTGGACTAGAGTTCACTAGAGTCAACTTGAGTTCACTAGAGTCAACTTGAGTTTACTAGTGTCAAGTAGAGTTCACTAGAGTCAACTAGAGTTTACTAGTGTCAAGTATAGTTCAGTAGTGTCAACTTGAGTTTACTAGTGTGAAGTAGAGTTCACTAGAGTTTACTAGTGTCAAGTAGAGTTCACTAGAGTTTACTAGTGTCAAGTAGAGTTTACTAGTGTCAACTAGAGTTTACTAGTGTCAAGTAGAGTTCACTAGAGTCAACTAGAGTTTACCAGTGTCAAGTAGAGTTCACTAGAGTTTACTAGTGTCAAGTAGAGTTTACTAGAGTCAACTAGAGTTTACTAGTGTCAAGTAGAGTTCACTAGAGTTTACTAGTGTCAAGTAGAGTTCACTAGAGTCAACTAGAGTTTAGTGTCAAGTAGAGTTCACTAGAGTCAACTAGAGTTTACTAGTGTCAAGTAGAGTTCACTAGAGTTTACTAGTGTCAAGTAGAGTTTACTAGTGTCAACTAGAGTTTACTAGTGTCAAGTAGAGTTCACTAAAGTCAACTAGAGTTTACCAGTGTCAAGTAGAGTTCACTAGAGTTTACTAGTGTCAAGTAGAGTTTACTAGTGTCAAGTAGAGTTTACTAGTGTCAAATAGAGTTCACTAGAGTCAACTAGAATTTACTAGTGTCAAGTAGAGCTCACTAGAGTTCACTGGAGTCAAGTAGAGTTCACTAGTGTCAATACTAGTGTCAAGTAGAGTTCACTAGAGTCAACTAGAGTGTACTAGTGTCAAGTAGAGTTCACTAGAGTTCACTAAAGTTTACTTGAGTTAACTAGAGTCAACTAGAGTTCAATAGAGTTAACTAAAGCTACTAGTCAACTAGAGTTCACTAAGGTTTACTTGAGTTCACTAGAGTCAACTAGTTCATTAAAGTTCACTAGAGTTCACTAAAGTTCACTAGAGGTCAATAGAGTTAAATAAAGCTACTAGTCAACTAGAGTTCACTAAGGTTAACTTGAGTTCACTAGTTGCCTTTGGCTTGCTCAGTTGGGGATATTCAAATTAATTAACCAAGCATTAATACTATTGATCAACCCTACCAAACGTGGATGTTTTTTCCACTAAGAAACAAACATTGTTATGTTATTTGATTGATACTGTGAAGCTGCTTTGATGCAATTTATATTGTGAAAAGCGCTATATAAATACACTTGACCTGACTTGATTAGAGTCAGCTAGTTCACTAGGCTTCACTAGAGTTCACTAGAGGTCAATAGAGTTAACTAAAGTTTACTAGTCAACTTCAGTTCCTTAAGGTTTACTTGGGTTCGCTAGAGTCAACTAGTTCCCTAAAGTTCACTGAGGTTTACTTGGGTTCACTTCACTAGAGTCAACTACGTAGTTCCCTGAAGTTTACTTGACTTAATTAGAGTCAACTAGAGTTAACTAGAGTTCACTAAAGTTCAATAGAGTTAACTAAAGCTACTAGTCAACTAGAGTTCACTAAGGTTTACTTGAGTTCACTAGAGTCAACTGGTTCATTAAAGTTCACTAGGCTTCACTAGAGTTCACTAAAGTTCACTAGAGATCAATAGAGTTAACTAAAGTTTACTAGTCAACTTCAGTTCACTAAGGTTTACTTGGGTTCACTAGAGTCAACTTGTTCCCTAAAGTTCACTAAGGTTTACTGGGGTTCACTAGAGTCAAATAGTTCCCTAAAGTTCACTAAGGTTTACTTGGGTTCACTAGAGTCAACTAGTTCCCTAAAGTTCACTAAGGTTTACTGGGGTTCACTAGAGTCAAATAGTTCCCTAAAGCTCACTAAGGTTTACTTGGGTTCACTAGAGTCAACTAGTTCCCTAAAGTTCACTAAGGTTTACTTGGGTTCACTAGAGTCAACTAGTTCCCTAAAGTTCACTAAGGTTCACTAGAGTCAACTAGTTCCCTAAAGTTCCCTAAGGTTTACTTCTGTTCACTAGAGTTAACTAGTTCCCTAAAGTTCACTAGGTTTCACTAGAGTTCACTAAAGTTCACTAGAGTTAACTAGTCAACTAGAGTTCACCAGAATCAACTTAAGTTCACTAGAGTTCACTGCGTGCGCCTCACCCTCGATGCTGTTCCTGAAGCTGCCGGACGAGGTGGAGTAGAAGGGTGGCGAGTCGAAGGCGTTGAGCTCTAAACACGACGCCACATCCCGCGGCTCCGGCAGCCGCTGCACCATCGGCCGCGCAGCGTTACCGGCAGGGTTCCTGCGGATCGGACTGCTCTCCGAACCTCACAGAACAATAACACTCACTTTAATAACAATCATAGCAATATTACTTCAGAAAAATAATAGAAATAAATAAAAAAATGATAATAATATTATGATAATAATAGTCTATAATATTATATAATATATTATAAATAAAAAATGTATATTCATAAAAATAATAATAATATTGATAATGATAATATTATTACTTACAAAAAAAGTAATACAAATAATTCTAATAATAATAACAATAATATTAATAATGATAATAATAATCAGTCTGATGTTAATAATACGGATAACAATAACAATATTAATCATTCACATACACTTAACAAGAAACTGACAAATACTAATTCACTCAATATAGTGAGGTTGATAATTAAAGTAAATATGAAATTAATGTTGCTGGTGTATTGTGCAGAATTTGTAATAAAAAAAACTGTTTGCATTTGTAATCTTTCTTGAATTTTTGTTCTAATGTTCTTTTCAAGGCAAGACTTCAGTCATAGTATATTAAAACGATTGATTTGTGTTACAAGTGAAATGTTGTGTTTAAATATGCAAATATGCACTAATTTGAAAACATTTCCAGCACATAAATCTGAACACTGGATAAAACCAGATTGAAAATTTATGTTTAATTATGTTGACATTAGAATTAAAGGTTTTTATAAAGGGGATTTTTTGGATTTCTCTCTTTATCACTCCATAAATCAGAAAATACTGTCAATAGAAAGAAAATATATATTTTCACCGCATTGTTAGGAGTAAAATGTTATATACATCAGTCTGAATGAGATATGAACAAACCCCTCAGTAAAACCCTTCAGAATATGGATATGAATCAGAATGTAAGTTGTGTTGTATATAAGTGCTGCTGAAGTGGAGAGAAAAACTAATTTTGCCTGCAGCCTGTGATGGAAAACAGACAAAAATACTGATTAATAACAGGATTAAAGGTTTCAAATGTTGCCCCAATTATTGTTATTGTAATGAATCATTCAGGCTCTGCTATGGGAAGGTCTCACTGTGTGGGGAATGACAAGAAACAGTCAAACATTTAGGAAAAAATGTACATATAAAGAATCGCTGATGTGAATGCTGATATAGTAATGGTTATAGTTATGGTTCCTGGTTTGAACACTAGTATAGTTATGGTTATAGTTATGGTTTCTCGAGTGAACGCAAGTTTTATAGTTATAGTTATGATTCCTGGTTTGAACACTAGAATAGTTATGGTTATAGTTATGATTCCTGGTTTAAACGCTAGTATAGTTATGGTTATAGTTATGATTCCTGGTTTGAACACTAATATAGTTATGGTTATAGTTATGGTTCCTGGTTTGAACACTAGTATAGTTATGGTTATAATTAGGGTTGCTGGTTTGAACACTAGTATGGTTATGGTTATAGTTATGGTTCCTGGTGTGAACGCTAGTATTATGGTTATAGTTATGGTTCCTGGTTTGAACGCTAGTATAGTTATGGTTATAGTTATGGTTCCTGGTTTGAACACTAGTATACTAGTTATCAAGGTCAAGGTAGTATTTATTGTCTCTCTTAGGAGAAATTTGTTTTAGATTAGGGAACTGCTGCCGCATCAACACTAACACATTTGACTTTAACATTGTTATGGCTTATGTTATGGTTCCTGGTTGTGAACGCCTAGTATTATGGTTATAGTTATGATCCTGGCGATGGGATCTCACTGTTGCAGATGGTCCCTACGTGTATCTGTACTCCTCACGCTTCTCACACACGACCCTCCCAGCTGTGAGAAGATGGGGTTGAGCTGATGGAATTTGGTGTTCGAAGAGCTGCAGCGCACCCATCAGATCATCCGTGCAGACCGATAACACATATGACATATAACATAGTTATGGTTATAGTTATGGTTCCTGGTGTGAACGCTAGTATTATGGTTATAGTTATGATCCTGGCGATGGGATCTCACTGTTGCAGATGGTCCCTAGTGTATCGTACTCCTCCACGCTCTCACACACGACCCTCCAGCGTGAGAAGATGGAGTTGGAGCTGATGGAGTTGGTGTCGAAGGAGCTGCGCGCACCCATCAGATCATCCGTGCAGACGTCACACACATTCCCGCCGATCGCAAAGTTCCAGTACGGCAGCGCGAAGCTCGGGTCTCCCAACATGTCCTGAGAGAAACACGTCAGATCACAGTAATTATCTGAGAGAAACACATCAGATCACAGTAAATATCTGAGAGAAACCCTCAGATCACAGTAATTATCTGAGAGAAACCCTCAGATCACAGTAATTATCTGAGAGAAACCCTCAGATCACAGTAATTATCTGAGAGAAACCCTGAGATCACAGTAATTATCTGAGAGAAACCCGTCAGATCACAGTAATTATCTGAGAGAAACCCTCAGATCACAGTAATTATCTGAGAGAAACCCGTCAGATCACAGTAATTATCTGAGAGAAACCCTCAGATCAGAGTAATTATCTGAGAGAAACCCGTCAGATCAGAGTAATTATCTGAGAGAAACCCGTCAGATCAGAGTAATTATCTGAAAGAAACCCGTCAGATCACAGTAATTATCTGAGAGAAACCCTCAGATCACAGTAATTATCTTAGAGAAACCCTCAGATCACAGTAATTATCTGAGAGAAACCCGTCAGATCACAGTAATTATCTGAGAGAAACCCGTCAGATCACAGTAATTATCTGAGAGAAACCCTCAGATCAGAGTAATTATCTGAGAGAAACCCGTCAGATCAGAGTAATTATCTGAGAGAAACCCGTCAGATCAGAGTAATTATCTGAGAGAAACCCGTCAGATCACAGTAATTATCTGAGAGAAACCCGTCAGATCACAGTAATTATCTGAGAGAAACCCTCAGATCAGAGTAATTATCTGAGAGAAACCCGTCAGATCACAGTAATTATCTGAGAGAAACCCGTCAGATCACAGTAATTATCTGAGAGAAACCCTCAGATCAGAGTAATTATCTGAGAGAAACCCTCAGATCAGAGTAATTATCTGAGAGAAACCCGTCAGATCAGAGTAATTATCTGAGAGAAACCCGTCAGATCACAGTAATTATCTGAGAGAAACCCTCAGATCAGAGTAATTATCTGAGAGAAACCCTCAGATCACAGTAATTATCTGAGAGAAACCCTCAGATCAGAGTAATTATCTGAGAGAAACCCGTCAGATCAGAGTAATTATCTTAGAGAAACCCGTCAGATCAGAGTAATTATCTGAGAGAAACCCGTCAGATCAGAGTAATTATCTGAGAGAAACCCGTCAGATCACAGTAATTATCTGAGAGAAACCCGTCAGATCACAGTAATTATCTGAGAGAAACCCTCAGATCAGAGTAATTATCTGAGAGAAACCCTCAGATCAGAGTAATTATCTGAGAGAAACCCGTCAGATCAGAGTAATTATCTGAGAGAAACCCGTCAGATCAGAGTAATTATCTGAGAGAAACCCTCAGATCAGAGTAATTATCTGAGAGAAACCCGTCAGATCACAGTAATTATCTGAGTGAAACCCGTCAGATCACAGTAATTATCTGAGAGAAACCCGTCAGATCACAGTAATTATCTTAGAGAAACCCGTCAGATCAGAGTAATTATCTGAGAGAAACCCGTCAGATCAGAGTAATTATCTGAGAGAAACCCGTCAGATCACAGTAATTATCTTAGAGAAACCCGTCAGATCAGAGTAATTATCTGAGAGAAACCCGTCAGATCACAGTAATTATCTGAGTGAAACCCGTCAGATCACAGTAATTATCTGAGAGAAACCCGTCAGATCACAGTAATTATCTGAGAGAAACCCGTCAGATCACAGTAATTATCTGAGAGAAACCCTCAGATCACAGTAATTATCTGAGAGAAACCCTCAGATCAGAGTAATTATCTGAGAGAAACCCGTCAGATCACAGTAATTATCTGTGAGAAACCCGTCAGATCACAGTAATTATCTTAGAGAAACCCTCAGATCACAGTAATTATCTGAGAGAAACCCTCAGATCAGAGTAATTATCTGAGAGAAACCCGTCAGATCACAGTAATTATCTGAGAGAAACCCGTCAGATCACAGTAATTATCTGAGAGAAACCCGTCAGATCACAGTAATTATCTGAGAGAAACATCCTGATTCTGATGCAGAAGTATAATGCCATCTCGTTCTAGTCCTCTTAAACAAGGAGAATTTGACATTTGAACAACCTTCAGTGATGAAGCGCTGTGAGGCTCCGGCTCTGAGACAGTCGAGTCTTTGTGTGAGACTGTGTGTTAAACGCTTAATCACACGCTTAATCACATGTTCCGCAGAAAGGCTGAATCTGTGTGTTCCTTTCCATTACTCTGATTATAATCACATTTAACGGTTCACGGATCATGAGGATCTGGAGTATCGATCGATCACAGATCATTAGATTCTTTATCAAATAAACACCGAATCATATTTGCAACCGATCCAAATGGGAATTCCAACATAAACAGGATTTCAGTTGGAAGTGTGTAAAGAAGGATTTTTGGAACAAAGCTTCCCTAGATCCGGGCTTTTCAATATAACCACATGGACCTCAAAATATTGTCCCCATCCTAAAACTTGAAAAGCACCTCTCTTTTACAAACAAACTTATGCACTGAAAAATTCTAAATCTACAATCAAACAAGTATTTTTTTCTTTTTAAATGTGTTATTTATTTATTCATTTAGTTAATTGAAAACTAAAAATTTTAATATAGCCTATATTACTCAAAATGTTTATTTATTTATTTTGATCTATTTAATAAATTAATAAATAATATGTTTAAACTTTTATCGATTTATTTATTTAAATAATTTATTCAGGATTTTTATTTTAATCTTGTTGTTTTATTATTTATTTCTTATTTTACAGTTTTTTTTATTTATTTTTCCTTAAGCCTTTTCCACTTTACCACCCAATTGAATAGTTTCTCGTGAAATTTTCTACGCAACACAATATTAAAATGTTCAAGATGACGCAAATGGTCAACAGTACCTGCATGTCCCGCTCGAGCTGCAGTAAATGGTACCGGTGCCACGTGACGAACCCGGGCCCCTCGTGACTGAAGTCCACCCCGCCGAAGCTGCCCTGCGCGGGCCCGAGGAACGTCTTGCTGACCGAGTAATAGTGGGACCACACGAACAGGTTATAGATGCTGATGTTCTCGAACTGAACCGTGTTGTTGTCCGGACCGAAGATCTCGGGGTACCGGCGGGTCGCGATCACGAGGTCCGGGTGGGGCGCGCGCTTGGCCCGGTCCAGCGCGTTCACGAACGCGCGCTTCTCCTCCGCGCTGAGCTGCATCACATTCCTCCGCACTGGAGAATCATAATCATAATCATTTAAGATGTATTAATATTATATGCATAATTTATACGTATATTTCAACAAACGTTATATTAAATATTGGCAGTTCCCTGCTGAAAATACCACCAGGGCAAACTCAACATGATCCAGCTGGTTAAGCTGGTTTTAGTCACGGTTTCACCAGAACATCTTCTCAAGTTGAACAAACCACCATGTGAATCTGTTTGACCAAGACATGTGCTCTGGTTAAAGGGATAGTTCACCCAAAAATGAAAATTGGCCCATGATTTGCTCACCCTCCATTCTAGGTGTATATGACATTCTTCTTTCAGACGAATACAATCAGAGTTATATATTTTTTTTAATGTTCTGGCTCGTCCGAGCTTTATAATGGCAGTGAATGGCTGTTTCTGTTTTGAAGTCCATAAAAGTGCATCTCTCCATCATAAAAGTGCATCTCTCCATCATAAAAGTGCATCTCTCCACCATAAAAGTGCATCTATCCATGATAAAAGTGCATCTCTCCATCATAAAAGTGCATCTCTCCATCATAAAAGTGCATCTATCCATGATAAAAGTGCATCTCTCCATCATAAAAGTGCATCTCTCCATCATAAAAGTGCATCTCTCCATGATAAAAGTGCATCTCTCCATCATAAAAGTGCATCTCTCCATCATAAAAGTGCATCTCTCCACCATAAAAG